>VZRE01013487.1:423168-539178 GCA_013396775.1 Cephalopterus ornatus
CAGAGCCCTGCTCCTGTGCCCATGGCTGGCTAGGGCAATGCCAAGGGCAGTGTCCACAGGAAGCACTGCCTCCAGGCAGTATCTGCGCTGAGGACCAGGAGGGGCAGCAGAAAGGGTAGGTATCCTCTGCGGGGGACACAGCACGTCACATCCAGGAAGGCTTGTCCTCTGCAAAGGGACATTGATGCAGCAGATGAAGTGTTTTTTCTGCAAGGACACAGCATCCTTTCCAAATGTAGCAAATGCTTTCTCCAAGTTATTCAGTTACAGGTTCCAAACTCCCAAACTACACAAATCTCCTGAGAAAATGCAAGTCAGTCAGAGAGGAATCTTGGAGTCACTTCAAACGTTTTGCCAATAATTCATGCAATGAGATTAAAAAAGCCATTTCTTCCTTTGCCAAGTACACAGAGAGCAGAGTGTTCTCTATTGTGTAGGAACATCACAGCATGTAGCATTTGACAAGGAAAGGTCACTGGGGAGGGGCCACAACTCCTTTTTTAAGAGGTTGCTACCAGTGTCCTTTGGAAAAACTGGTTTTACTCTGTAGCAAAAGCCTTAATTGAATGCCCAGCTCACTGGGCTGAAATACCTGCCTGTGGTTTCATTTAAAGAGATTCTGTTGCAGGGTTCTCTTCTGTCCGATCTGGGCCCAGTCTTCCAGTGGCGTAAATCAGCAGACACCCATTGATTTATCCCGTCTGAGTACTTCAGCGCTCTACTCCACACTGCAGCACAGGCAAGATACCAGGCAGCAGAAATGAGCTGAGAGCAGAGGCTCAGGTTCAAAGGAGTCTCAGGGTACAATATGCCAGATTTCCCCAGACTTCAAAGGACATTTAGCATTTTTTTCAAGGGAGTAAGAAAGCTACTAAACTAGTCCTTAGTCTGATGCAGTAGTACAACAAAAGAAAGAAACAGCAGCCACAAGCAAACAGCCACAGACTAGTGATGCCTCCCAAACTACTTCTCCTCTTGCTCTGACAGGTGGGTGAGGAGCAAATTCCAGCGGTGGCAGATCATCTAGTCTTCACTAGGTGATCTATCACTTCCCTCATTCTCTAGCGCAACAGTTGTGGCCCCACAAAAATCTAGCCACAGCAAACAGACAGGCTGCTACAAGATGTAACAGGAAAAACTTCTCTGGAAACACACAGAAAACCTCTGAAAACAGTTTGCTAAATCTAGCTATAAGTTGATGGGATGGGACAGGAGACTTCAAAATTGGAAATCTCTGGCAAAAAGCCACTGTGGTGTAAGCACAGCTCCTGATACTACACAGCAGAAACACAGATCCAAAATCCTCTTTCATTGTAATAAAATTGGAGCCATTTCATCATGACTGATTTCATTGTGTCATTATTAATTTATCCTATGTAAAGTGAGGATGACCCTCAGCCCCCAGGGAATTTAGAAAATGCTACAGTAGTGTGAGGAGCATATCAGGGGGCTCAGAAAATACCACTAGAAGCTGTCTGCAGAAATCCCCCAACAATCTCAGACATAGACCATCCTCTCAGTGAGACACAATAGCAGGACAAAGCCGGGCAGCAGGGCTATTAGAGGATCTGTGGAAGTAAGAATGCAGGAAATACCAGGCTGTCCAGCCAGTGGTCTGTTTAAGCACATAACCTGTCTCCAACAGTGACTATAATTCAGAAAAAAAAAAAAACACTCTGCAAGAGGTAATTATATAACAAGGTACAAGTAACAAGATTTTCATGCAACTTCCTCCCAAGCACTGGCAGCTTCCAGCTGGCTCCCCTACAGAGCAAATCCCATCCCAGACTTGACTGTACCTTTATAATTCAGGATTTCTTCATGATCCACCTGAAACAGCCCATCTCTTTCTGTATCTTTCCAAGATCATGGCCTCATCAAATCATTGTACTGCAGAGTTCCATCACTACCAGTGCACTGGGCTGAAATAAAAACCAAAAAAGTATTCTTTTCTACCAGTGGTGAGTTACTGCTAATTCAATTTCAGTGGCTGCCAATCACTGATTTCTAGAGAGGGCCATGAAAGGCTACTTGTTTTGTTACCAAGCAGACAGAAGGCATGCTGGTAGTTGATAAAGAGTTTCTAGGACACGGCAGGAGAATTAAAAAACCCTATAGCAATAGCAGGATGACTTGTGTGTCTGTGGAGGGACAGCCTGGTGACTCCAGTTGACAGTATGACCCCCTGGCATGCAGGGAAGGCCTGTTTGCCTCATAGCTGCGAACAATTAATGGATGGCATTTGTTCTCTTGTAACTTGTAAACCTAATGAGCTGGGTTGATGCAGGGCTGCCAGCAAATCCCATCAACTCCTCTAATAGTTACAAAAGAGCCACTTCTTCAAGTGAATCACTGCAGATTACACAACTGCTGTTTGCACCAGCATCTGAGCAGCCTGACCACTGCAGCTCACGCTGTTTCATCCTGGAACATTACGGAAATCCCCAGTGGAAATACCCATGATTATATTGGAGGAGGTAACTGAGATTCCTGGGAGACAGAAAACAGACTGTCCATTAAAAATGATAATTTTCACCTTTGTGAGGAACTTTCTTAAGATGCATTGTGGTGGAACTAGACATTACAGGACCATTCCTAAAAACTGTAGTGTGTTGCCCAGTTTCTAAAGATCATTGTTGGCAAAGCTCACCATGAAGCAATGAAATGTTAATGTTTATGGCATGTACTTGTCACTGCTGGCCAGTAAATTCCAAAGATAAAACACACCAAGAATTCTGCTTGATTACAAAATTCAAAAAATCACCAGTGGTAGCTTGCGACATGCTACAAAATGGCAAAAGGATCAGACATGTTTTAGGGATTACGAAGTGGAGAGAGAATGAGAAAAGCCCATGGAACTACCAAGAGTCTACAATTTTTTTTTTGTATCTGTGGATTACAGCTTGGTGGCTCCAGCAGACTGTGGGACCTGCAGTGCACTAAGGGAAGTACCTGCAGGACTCCTGGAAGATACCATTTATTATTCAGCTGGAAACACAGTTAACACCAGTGGGATTTGGTCTCCCTCATAAATGTGAACAGTTTTTACTTAGAGCAGTCAAGTGGCCAAGGGCTCCTTCAGCCTGTGGGACTACAGAGTACAGTTTTAAGCAGTTTTATTAACTTTAGTTTAAATCACTTCCAGTACTGATCCCCCTAAAGATCAAAGCTGTTCCATCATTTATACCTGGCAGGCAGTAAAATCCTTACGTAAATCTGTAAGACCCCTTGTTAAGTTTAACATTCATCACTTAACACTGCTTAGCTGCTAACCAGGGACGAGTGTGCCTGCCAGGCCCAGCCAGTGCCATCTGCATCTCTGCAGCAAGGATCCAAGGCTACAGAAAAGGAGTCAAAGGCTTTGTCCAATCTGTGGTCCTCCAAAAGACACAGATGGGAGACAGCCCTTGGAGGGAGCATCTCTGTTCCCCATTTCATCTATGCCCCGATAGTAGCTATGTCTGAATTCCTTAAGTTACTAGGAAATCTCAGAGAGCTACAGAAAACATTTTGTGCCTAATGAGGCCTTCTTGGACCACAGTGTCATCAGACACTACATGTCCTGCTAATGAGCTTCTCTCTCTGTGCAGTGTGGAGCTGCACTGAACTGAACTCTCCCCATAGGACGACACGGCAGGAACTGGCAGATTAAAATTTCCACTGGACCAGGGACAGTTGCAAGGCACTGGGATGGCATCCAACTTCAGCTAAGTGGAGTAGGGATTGAGAACATAAATTTATAACCAGCAACCATCAATGAGGCGTAGGGAGCCATGTGTACAGCATACACTTGGGAAAGAAGACTGGGGACTAGGGAAGAGTTGATTTCACCTAATGTAGGACAGACAGGACACGAAAGGACCATACCCATCCACTAGAAAACAATGTAAGAAAATACACAGGCAAGACCATCATGACTTAAAAACAAAATAAAAAAGGCAGAAAATAGGTATGTCCCATCAATGCTTGAAAGCAATGCTTCCCTTCCTTGGGTTTAGAAAATGCATCCTGTACAGCCAAGGATGTTCAGAAGGATATCCAGCAGCCCTAGGCAGGGGCTGTAGTTTTAAGAAGGTAAATGTTCCATCCCTAAGAGATGACAAGTCTGGAATGCAAACCATGAGAGGGAACAGTGGAAGACAAGAAAGTTTAGAAAGTGTAGTAGCGTGAACTACACAAGAAAACAAGAGAAAAACTGTAAGATGGAGAGATAGATACCACCTAGAAGAAAACTGCAGCCACCTAACACAGCAGTTTCCATTCCACTTTGACTGGTACAAGTGCAGAGTCTCTGCTATGTGATGGGCCAAGCCATTTTTTTGGGAAACACTTTTTCTTGAACTTTCCTTCTCTTATTATGTCTCATTTTCCCCCTCCTTTCTCTCTCCCACTCCCTGCCTCCCTCCAGGCAGAGATATGTTTCTCTCAGCTGCTTCTGTGCCTGTGACTTTACTGCATGGGGGAAGTCAGTGCGGAAGGTCACCTCTTTCATCAAGTATTCTATTTGCATCCAAAATTGTATGTACATGAAAAATGTGGTCGTGTGTTGCACCTAGCTGCAGACGCAGATGAAATTCTGTGGAAAGCCTGATGCACACTAACCTTTGCAGATGGTGCAGCTATTGCTGAAAAATGGATTGCTTAATAAAGCATATCATCCGACATATTTGCTGCTTGGCTAGCCAAATAGAAGTTGTTTTTTGCACAAATTTCCTTGTCAAATTTGTCAATGTTCATGTCATTTTTGCTTTAGGTCACAGAGCAAGGTGCAAATTCTTGGCATCTTTACTAGTTGCAAGCCAATTTCGGCTATTTCTAACAATGAAGTGAATTTCTCTGAGGATAAGACACTCACTTTATAGGGAAGAAAGGAAAACAACAGGAAGTGGATGCTTTTTTCCTGGGATTTTTTTGTTGTTGCTTTCTCTCTTTTCTTTTTTGTCTTTCCTTCCGAGAGATAACATTTGCGTTCATTTATGGACCTTGTTAATTCATAGCAGAAAGAGGCCTTTTAGACTGTTAAATCATTTATGTTGCTTGAGTATTTGGTGCATGATGCACACAGATTTTTTGCATTGGTACACAGAAAATGTAACTCTTCTTGCAGGAAAACTTGAAAGAGAAGAAAAGATCCATTCCTTTGGCATTCTCAGATGTGGAAGTCAGGGGATTATCCCCTTCCAACTGTCTGCTAGAAGGGTTTTAAACTTTCCAACCTCTTAGACTAAAAGCAACATAATGTTATATCACAGATTTAATCTGTCTTGTTTGTTTATCTACATGCTCTATATCCTTTGATTCTGCCTACAGACACATCCTTGCTCCTGCTCAGAAGCAAGGTTTTCAAGTCTATTTCCTTCCTCCTGGGTTTCAGAACTTTTTGCCACAAGGTGCCTTTCCAGACAGTCATCGCAAGCTGCTCTGCTCAGAAACAAAAGTGAAGATTGTGATTACCATGTTTGCTATGACAACAACCTCAGCAAGGATGGACTTTAAAAATGCACTGCACTGCCATGAAGAAACAATACCAGCCTCAGGCACTGGAGTTCTTCAGGAGGGCCCCAGGGAACTTGGGCATGAAAGCAAATACAGCACATACCTGCAAGGGCTGGAGCCCCATCCAAGTCTTTCCTCCACCTCATGGCATTGCCGAGGCAGGTCATAGGAAAGAGGGCACTTCTGGGCCTTGGTGACCCCTCAGAAGACCAGACCCTTCTTCAGTGATGCTGCATGCAGTGCTGGCAGCACCCACTTTGGGATACAGAGCTTCACATCCAGTTATCCAACTCAATATACCACAGTTTATCCACCCCTCCATAAGAAGGTCTGCAATTTAGATGTCAGGCATGCTATTTAGTTTGCATATCCATTTTTGTTTAGTAACTCATCAGATATGGTGTTTTCCATTTACTAGAAACAGATGCATTCCTCTCTGGGATGTGCTGTACTCCTGTAGTAATTATCTTTCTCTTTGGAGTATTCATTTCTCCCTGAATGCCCACTCGATTCAAAGTCCTTTATCAAGTATACCCTTCTCCAAAAATGTACCATTTGCCAAGTGCATCCTCCAGTGATCTATTCCTATAAAAGAAGGACTTTGCTGCAGGACACAGGCATTTGACATAATCCCATTTGCCTCCCGAATAAGCTGCCCCTTCAGAAAGAACATCCTTCTGCAAGGAACATTTTGTTTACAAGGTTTATTTTGTTAGCAGGTGTATTCCCACCAGTAAGTTTTTTCCACTGCACCATTTTTTTTAAAGGTCTTGTTTGGTAGCCAGATAGCCGAGACTGCCTGTGATAAAGCCAGCACAAGTGATTAATAGCAAAGTCTCTGCCATTTTATTATTAATAGCAGTGTGTTGACTCAATTAAATCCAGCCTGCTTTTTTTGGCAGGCCTTTGCAATTATACATATCATTATGGGCTGCAGCCCAAATGCATCCTGGGAGTAGACCAGAACTCCACATTAACTTTTCTGGCTCTCTCTTTGCAGGTTGGCCACTATAACATGTGGGCTATAACCAATCCAGGCTGTTTCAGGGATGGCAGAATAGAGGAAGAAGGACAAATGGCAGAGGCAAGGATCACACCTAGAAAGCGCACGCTCCCTCACAGCCATAAAAGAGCCTGGCAAACATATCCTGTATCCACCTCTCCACAGTGAACCCCATAAACACAGTGTAATCTGTCTGGACAGTACCTGTTACCAGCAGGGGTGATTTTCCAGCACGCTAAGAGGTGTGTTCAATAGTCTCTTCCAAAACAGACTAGCAAGCTGATTTGCCTGGCCTGAAGAGGCACTGAACTGAGGTTCAAGCCTTTATTTGGAGAAAGGGTCCAGCAGATTGTGTTCCCTGATAGCAAGAGACGATCTCCTAGTAAAGCTGGAATACCCTAAACCCAAACTACCCCAAAGCAGGCTGTAGGCATACTTTATTGCTGAACACACTGCTACCTTTTGAAACATCTCAACTAGCCTTTTGGGAGGAAAACCAGTCACGAGCCTAAGGCATAAGACTAGGACCAAGTTAGCATTGATAATGGAGTCCATGAGACTCACTTCCAAGTGAGTCTTCTATTTATACAAAGTCCTGGGACATTTTCTGTAGGCTACAAACTCGAGGGATCCATGAGTCATTCAGATCACTTGTTATTTGGTGGCACCAAGCTTGGGTGCCAAATGGTCTACAGATATGCATAGACAAAGGTAGGTTGCCTTATCTCAGGTTTTGAAGAAAGCCAGAGTCTGGGGACCCTGGACAGCTGGTGAAGTGAAGCTTTGTGGTTTTCTCACAGCCTTTCATGACAGCCCATCCATAAAATGATGTTCTGTTAATCATGGAAGAAAGCTCTTTTTGGACATGAATCTCATTAGATTTGTATATAAAGCACCTAGCACGGTGAATGTTTGATCTGAGTGGTAGGCCTTGCCATCACTCAGATAACAAATCACAGACATGAAATGCTGGAGGAACAAGAAGGTCTGGCCCCTTGCAAAAGCAGCATATGTTGCTCAAAAGCACTGACCCATCACTGTCATTTGCAGACTGGGTGGGCTTCATCTTCCTGCTAAACAGAACAGGCAACTCCAGTGATACCCTCTAGCATACATACGATCTATGACACCTCTCACTATGACTGCTGGATTTTATTTCCCAAGCCCACTGCTCTCTGCAGTTGTAGATCTAGATTCTTCTCTCCAATGAAGACACCTTCCTGTAGGCAACTAGGACACTACCCTCTTCCTGTAGTATTAGGGGAGATCCCAACAAGCCACAGCTGAAGCCCCACAAAAATACATTAGGTCCAGTTTCCCATTACTTCAACACAGGGAGCTTTTCAGCTGAAGGCTCTTTTCAGCTTGTGCTACTTCATCTTCCAGAAGCCCATTAAGACAGGAGGGCACTCTGTGCTTTCCATCCCATCTTGGCCTGTCTCCATCCATGTCATCCATCTGGTTTATTTGCTGGCATCAGACAATCCACAGCTGTGGGGCTCTTGCTAAACCAGGGTGGAAGAGTTTAAGCACTTGGCCTATAATCTCCTCCCAGTGCCTACAGTGCCTTTCTGGAAATAATTCTGCTGCTGAAAAAGGGAGTGCAGAGATGTTCCACTGTCTACATTCCCGGGCACACCTCTCAGCAGTGCAGAGAGGATTTTGTTTGTACCCAGCTCCAGCCATTGATGAAGCTGACAGCTGCAGAGTGGCACTGCAGCACTGAATATGGGTGATAGACCACACATCCCACACGTCTAACAGATCTGTGGAGGTCCTCAAAGTTCCCCTCAGTCTGTGCAGCTGCTTAGCTCTAAGAGCTGTCTGTTGCAAACAAGGAACAATCCAGTTGGCACTCACAACTGAGCTTTCCTTTGTGAAGGGGGGCAGGTATTGCTGTTTCTACAGACCCAGATGGTAGGTGGCTTCTCACCATCAGCACCTTTGCCTCTTCCATCCCACAGAGTGGATTTTCCAACCCAAGGCCAAGATTTCAAAAACTCTCACCTCCCTTTCTAAGGACCAAAGCAGAACTTATGATGAGTCAGTGCTTCCCTGAGGAACGTCAGCAACATGAGCAAGCACTACCTGTGACAACACTGAATTTAACTACCCTCAGCGTGCCTGGGAAAGACCCAGGGAGTTCTGTCAGACAGGAAGAGATTCACATATAGTAGTGGGGAGGACAGGACCAAGACGATTGATGGAGATAATTGTGGGTTTTGTACAGACTTGGTTTCTTCCCAGACAAAAGCAGCTGCAGATCCATGGATGTGGCTTGCAGGAGTGCCTCTCTTAGCAGTATGCCTGCTTTGCCCATGCCTATATATGTGAGAAAGATAAACACAACTCTGGGTGATGGTCTTCAGAAATCTACTTTAAAAAGGTGTACTAGGACTACTTCATGGACTAGGTGGATACCACAGCCACGTCCACACAATGACTGAGAAATGCCACTTTGTTTAAAAATATGTTAAGAATCTAAGACATTTGTTATCTTCTTGTTTCAACAGGAACCTCATTTTGATTTTTATATAGCACAAAGGAAGGCTACAAAGATGGTGAAGGGCCTTGAGGGGAAGCCATATGAGGAGCAGCTGAGGTCACTTGGCTTGTGAAGCTGTGTCAGGGAAGATTAGGTATTAAGAAAAGGTACTTCACCCAGAGGGTGGTTGAACACTCGAACAGGCTTCACAGGGAAGTGGTCATGGCCCCAAGCCTGACAGAGTTCAAGATAACTCTCTTAGGCATGTGGTGGGATTCTTGAGACTGTCCTGTGCAGGGCCAGGAATTGGACCTTGATGATCCTTGTGGGTCCCTTCCAACTCAGGATATTCTATGATTCTATGATATATAGCACTGATCATCTATGAAGCTGGGCAGAAGAAACTAACTTTTTTTTTTTTGCAGGATATTAGAAACAATATTCGATTTTCTTCCAAAAACATATGCTTTCCCCATTACCTTATAAACCAGATGCAGACTGGACTCACATCTCAAACATGACAGAAGGGGACTCAAGCATTACTATAGAGAACCCAGCCACAGTTCAGCACAGAAAAGTTTAATTATCTAGAGTAACATCACATATCCTGCTCTAGAGGGGCTACTGACTTTCAATGTGATTTCAGCAGTTCCATCACTTTAAAGCCTTTTTATTTTTAAAGGTGATTGCAGAGATTCAGAGAGGCCAAAGTTCTCAAGCCAGCTGGTAACAAACCAAAATGCTTAATACCTCAGTAAGTCTGCCTTCCTCTGAGACTTCCCTTAACCCCAAGATGAGTGACCACCAGAGAGGAGACATCAGACATTTGCAAGGGCTGTCCCTGTCGCCCCAGGACCAATTAGTGGGAGCAGAGCTGTTATTGCTTCGCTGTTATCAGTTACGGCAGGAGATTCCTTGCCTTGTGGCTGAGGCTGCGTTGTACATATGACTCACAGAACATAACTAAACCATGTAAAATGTCATCCTGTGTTTGCCATTAATAAGCTTTCAATTAATAACACAAATTTCTGAGAATACCCCGAGCTTGAAACTCCGCACTGTGCTGCCTAGCAGAGCCAATTAGGGCGCTCTCAGACCCAAGCCATAATAAAGCAGTTTTCCTTTCCAGAAATGATCTCTCCTTTCTGCCGTAGTTGGAAAACCCCAACCTGTGCATATATGGGATAAAACATCCTGTAACTTAGAGGATCACAGGAAAGCTTTCAAACTGAGGCGCAAAGCTTTTGTTTTGAAATATCACAAGACCTGATTCTGCTTACTTCCTGATGTAAGTTACCCCTGATGTACATGGGACTGATCAGCTGTACTAACAGCAAGACAAGAACTGGAGCTGTATTTAGGAGGACCATAGTCAAAATTCAATGTATCTAAAATCACAGGTACTAATGTGATGACACCTGACACCAGTTTTTCCACCACACATGCAGTTTTTGAATACCCATTGTGTACACATGAGCTTTTTTCCTGTTGGAAGCACAAGTACACAGAAAACCATGGGCAAATTTAAGCTTGTATTAAATGCACGTGAACCTCTCTGAAGGTAGATCTAAAAAGCATGAGGACACAGCCTGGCTATGCATATGCCTCTCACAAACATAAAGGCAAAGATAAGGAACGTATTGCCACCCACCCAGCCCTGCACCCTCTGCTTCCTGTACACAGCTCACCTACCTGGAAGAAAACACCTCTTTTTCCAGTATGCAGACAAAGCCCCTCAGCATCCCCAAGGGCACTCTCTCTCACAGACACACAGAGCAAGGCATCTTCCTTATTTCTGCATTACTTGTGCAACTTCTTCCCTGTGTCTACAGTCTTGTACAACCTCTTGCTGTCTGTACACATCTATGTTCACAACATACCTTGTGGATAAGCAGGCATGCAGACAGACATGCTCATACACACCCCCCCCCCCCCCCCCCCCCCCCCCCNCCGGGTCTTGAGAGGTAATCCTCCTGGCTCACAGAGCCCGGTGAATGGAATAATTAATTTTCTGACAAGCATGAATATCACGCAAAGGCAGCCACATGGATATGGTGGAACGCTTCCAGCCAATACCCATGCAATCCGGATATTTGGATTCACCCATCCCCAGCTTCTGCTCTCAGCAGAAAAAGCAGAGCTTTGCAGCAGCAAAGCTGAGCTTGCTGTGCTTTTTGAGAAGGCCTCACAGATCTGGCTGGCTGGCCTGGATGGTAGAAGACAGCTGAACTATCATGCATAGCCTGCTCTTCCTCGCTACCAAAGACAGAGAGACCTTGCCACCTCCCACGCCCTAATTTAGTGCTCCCACTTGAAGTTAACTGCTCACCAACACCCACCCTACAGCTCTGGTCTCTGGGGCAGGGGAGAGAACTGCACAAGCAGCATCAGTCTGCTCAAACCTGACGGTCCTCCTCAGTGGAGAATTAAGGGCAAGTCCCTGATGCAAGGACACTAATTATCCAGGCTGCAGATCAAAATTCTCTCCCCACTAATCTCCTCCCATCCTGGCTTCAGTCAACTTGTTCTCCTCTGTTTTATAGTTGAGGGTTAAAAATGCTTGTGTAGAGCAACTACAGACCCTAATTCTAGGGAACAGAGGAAAAGGGAGCTTAAAGAAGGCCAGGGGATGCTAGGCAGGACAGTATTTTTAGACAGTGGTTCAAACTGCACCCAAACCCAGAGGATTCCCAGTTACAGAGCCATGATATTCTTAAAAACTATAATACACAGCTCTTCACTTCTGTGCAAATGTTCAGCCGGTGCTGCTGTAGCATAATTGACCAGTCTAGACAGAAACAGAAATAATGAGCTTACCATGCTGGACATCTGAGTCCCATTCCCAGCTTTATCTTCAGCTTTTCACATGTTCAGGGACAAGGTACCTCTGTTCCACAGCTGTAAGATTAACACAGAAATATTTGGCTTTACTGTTTTGCCTGTAAGCTCAGACCACCAGATCATCAAGAACTCTTGTCAAGACAGACCAAGACAGTGTGAGTTGCCTTATAATAAAAGAATCCCTTGCTGCTATAGCAAAAGCACAAGCATGTATGACTAGAGACTTGCAGGCGTAGTTATTTGCACATTGCCCATGATATGCATGTGTATCTATGCTCCTTGCATGGTGCCACACACATCACATCAGCAGTCTCTGCACACATCCCACCTCTTAAGTGCTTTTATCTTGGAATTCCCATCAGGGAGAAAAATATCTGGCACAGGTCTTTCCAGAAGGCCTGAGGCCAGGAACATAGCTGTATAGTCTTAGATGGGAATTTGCTGAGGATTTTCACAAGAGTTCAAGTCTGAGCCAAACTTCAAGGTGATAAAATAAACTTTCCATTGTGTAGGTTTGGGTTCTATCAACATTGTGGCTCTGATGCTTCCCAGTACACTTGGTTCTTTGAATTTTTTCATCCACAGCCATGATGGTTAGAAATAGTGCCTGGCTTCTACTGGGAACATGCAAATTTAACACTCCTTTGTATGTATAAGAAATCTTCTAATCTTTTCCTATTTTTCTCTGAGAGGAGCTAGGAGAAGAACCCAGAAGAATTATCTTACTGCAAAATTGAGGCTTACAAGTAAAAGCAGAGTCATGGAATGAAAACGTAAAGGTTCTTAGTCATGCTGACCTTGCTTTTTTCAGCTCCTGGGGTTGTTGCCCAACCAAAAGAGCTCAGTATGTCATTATTTATATTTGCTAGTAAGTCCTATAAAAGAGAGAAAGTACTGTTGGGTAAGTCATCGCCCCAGTCCAGAATACACTGGGAAATTCTCACAGATATATACAATACAGAAGCAAAAAAAGACATCCAATTATCTGCCTAGTAAAAGATAGATCAAGCTTTTCAAAGGACAACATACCAAAGTGATAAGCAATTACTCAAAACCCTGGAAAAGATATGGGTTCAAACCATTCTCCTCATGCTAACATAACTTCCCAGCCCTCCATGGATGAGGCTGCTCTTTCCAAGACCCTGAGATTAAAAACAAATAAAAAGAAAAAAACAACCAAACAAAAAACCACCACCAACAACAAAAACAAATAAACAAACAAAGCCAAAAAATCCCCAAATCAACAAAAAAAAAAAAAAGAGGAGGAAAGAAGAGAGAAAAAGGAATAACAAACACCACCAATTAAACAACCCCACGTGGATGGAGATTTTAAGAGCATCAAGAGGGCGTAGGAGTGCAAGTCAGTCAGATGTGTGCTTCTAAGTCCCTCCACTGCTTTGGAAGATTTCCAGCCTTAAGAGTAAAATAAAAGACGGGATATATATGGCTGCTAGGCTAATGAAGCTTAATTTTATCCATCTCCTATTTATTCTTTGGTTTCACTTCGAAGCATTGATTTCACATTCCTGCACCTTTTAGGTATGCATATATATTTCATAAATAGGCAAATGTATATACACAGACCTGAGCATGGGAGTATGTTTATACATGTAAAGCAACTGGGTATTTACAAGCTGTTTCTAAGGTTATAATATCCATTGCTATTATGAACTGCTTCATTAACCTGTCAATCACATTGCTTTCTCCCTTTCACCCCTCTCCCGTGTTACTCCATGTGTTGGAAGTGAAGCATGTGTGTTTGTGTCAAGTGTATTATTTCAGACACTACAGACACACAGACACACATGGACGCACGCCCAGAAATTAACACGGTTTCATTGGTGCCTCCCCAGGAGCTTGGCTCTGGCCTGCCCTCTGGACTTAGCTAGCCATGGAGATGCCTCTCACAGTCATTTATCACCCAGCCCCTGGCCAGTGGCACCGGGGTCCCGGCATTGTGTCCCCAGGCAGCCTGGCTGCCATGCAGGAGGAGGGGCATGTTTGCAGTGTGGTTGCAGTTTGGAAGCACTGCTGATGGACTAGTCTCCAATAAACCCCCCAAAAGTGCTGATATGCTGAAAGCAGCTGACACTGATGGATCTGCTCTCATCTTGCCTTTCAGTCGGCTGCAAGAGAGAAGAGAGAGAGGAAGAGAAACAAAGGCAGAGATTAACTCTTTTGTCACAGAGCTCTGCAGTTTTACAAGGCAAGATAAAGCTGCTGTCCAGGTTGGGTGCAGATGGGACCAGCTCAGCACAGTCTGTCTGATTCTCTATGGAGTACAATCCGGAGGAAAAAACAGCCTGAACTGCACAATGATTTACTGACAGGGCCTGTGCTGCCTAACTGAGCCTTTTAACTTTCCTTGCAGTTACAACCACAGCCAAGGGAGACCAGCAGAGATGCCTGGACACAGTCCTGGGCAACTGGCTCTGGGTGGCCCTGCCTGAGCACAGAGCCTGGACAAGATGACCTCCAGAGGTTCCTTCCCACTTCTACCATTCTGTGATTCTCCCAGACCTGCAGGCCAGCCATTACACCAACAACACTGCTTGCACTTGCACTGCTTTGGGTGCCACACAGCATAGTCAAATCCACCCTTGAGGTGTGACCCCAGCTACTCAGACAGCAAGGCACACTCCTGTGGATGCAGGCTCAATAAACATGGGCATCCAGCTGGATTCATACATTCCTATGTATGAAATCATGAAGTGGATTTTGTTTGTCCATGATGCCAGGCATTAGACTAACCAGGTCAAGTCTCAAACCACTGCTTGTGATACCCCTCACTAGAGCCAGTCAGAATGTTTTAATATAATTTCATTTAATCAAATTAAGTTTTGCCGAAATTGAGCTATTTGGGAAACTGGATCCATTTGGCTCAAGTTTTTCATGAGAACACCTTGGTTCCAAGGAGCTCAGATATGAACCCCCAGTCTGCATTTTTATGTCATTCAGCTGCACAAGAAGCATTTGGAAAGTTTCTCTCTTCTCTCACTAGGTTAGAAATTTCAGCAGCTGCCAAGGAGCCGGACTGTCAACTACCAGACCTCCTTTTTGAAGGACTAGCAAGATATCCACATGGATGTCTTTTCCCCACACAGTCTCGTACAGAGTTCAATGCAAATATGGCTGGAGATTTATACATCTATTTCAATGCCTTTGCACAGCCGTATTTAACACTGACAATGTCACAGGTACAGCAGGACCCCAAATTCTCACATGCTCAACTGTAGGAACAAATGTCCTCAGAAAGGCAGACTGCGCTACATTAAGCCTAAACACACAAGGAGATACCTGTATTAATACTACTAACAAAGGGTAACAACAATAATATTAGTGCTAATTCTTATTGATAAAAATGCTAAGCAACATTCTTCCTCCTATGGAAAATCTTGTTTAATTTGTAACCTTGATTTTCCTTGATTTGAAGAGAGGAGGTGGGATAGTTTTTCTAGGGAATTCTAAAGAAAAATTCCTAAATCCATATTGAAAACATGATCATTTTCCAGTTTCAACAGAAACTGCGAAGTACCATCTTCCAAAAACAAAGTTCATATTTTTACTCAAGAAAAAGAGACACCTTGTTGTGAGAAAGCCATCCCTCCATTGGGAAACACTGCTGAGCTCTAACACTGCACAGCTCTAATTCTTGCCTGGATTTTTCCAGCCTGGTTTATCCTGCACTTGTGTTGCACAGTTCACAAGTATTCCCATCAACTTCAGGCAAACCAATCACCGGGTGAAGTACAAATTAACATGAACAAAGGCAGAAGCCAGCCCCAGCTGAATGTTACGGGTTGTTCCAGGGTTTTTGTCAAGATCGGGCGTTCTAGTGCTGTGCCCTGTGCAGCTTTACAAACACACAGAAAGAACCTGTCAGGTCTGCAATCCACCATCATGAAGCATAACAGTAAAGACAAGTACATTACACTCGGACACGGACACCCTCTGAAACACAGACACATCACCACAGCAAAAACTCCTGCTCTCACATACACTCTGCTGAATATGCATTCCTTTCTGAAATACAAAAAATATCTCCAAGCTAACAAATGAAAAATGTGACGTTGCGATGAAGAGTCTTGAGATTTGTCTTTGTTTTTCTTTTTAATTCCTAGAGAATAAAGGGCCTTTTAAACTAAATAAATAAAATAATAGAAAAAGCAATGTTTCCCGATGAAATATTGATGTGTTTTTTGCCACATCTTTTCAGTTTTTGTCTACTGTCACCTATTTCCTGTTAATGAAAAATTCTAAAAGCTAAGTCAGATCCCAGAGTTTAAAAGGGGCCTGCAGAATACTACTCCTATCCAGAGGACGATTTAAAATGAAACCTGAAGTAGAGGTCTGTTCTAAAGTCTGAAAACAACTTTGAAATTTCAAAGTTTCCCACTAAACACAAATAACAATAATGTCACCATGTCAAATGCAGACAGTCTTGGAAACAAACCCACCAAGGAATTATCGATCATCTCTTCACATGTCCTTAATAAAATCTTGGTCTAAAATCTATCCACAATATGCCATCTACCACACACTGAGATGAAATATGGTGTGTGCGCTTGGCATCTAACACTCTGATGAACCATTTGTGAAATCTCTACAGAATTTCACATTCTCAGTAGCACACTTTTCTAGAGGAGTGATTTTCAACTTTAATTTTGTCTGTGGGCTCTCAAAAAAATAAATCTGCCTCTGAAGGGCTTAAAAGACAATCTGTAGATTGTTACACAGCTGGTCTGAACTTGCCTTTTTCAGTAACTTTTACAGACTCACTTAGGAACAGCTCGAATTCCCCAGGTAGTCCTGTGGACCCTGTAACTGATATTTGGTGCTGTAAGGAATGGACTGTCTGAATGGAGGTCATGGAGGTTTCTAGTGCCCTGGCTGTGAACACCTCTGAGCAAAAGCCATCTTCCCCTCCATCTCAGAGTGCTGAGAGGTGCTTAAGCAGGACACTTGAGCAAGTGCCTGCTTTCAAGTACCTGGGGACTGCTGATGGAATTCATCGTGTGCCGCAGGTCGGGCATGTGTGCAAGCTGTGCAGTAGTGAAGCCTTAAGCAGCCACTGCAAACCTGCTCCAGCCAGCAAGCGCTGCCCAGCCACCAAAGCTCTGCGTCCAGGGAGCGCATCCAGGCAGGAGATGGCTCACCTTCCCGGTCCATGCACCACCTCAGTTCCCTCCACTCCCACCTAGACCACAAGGGCTCATTTATTCTAAAATATGAAATTTGTGTTGTTCCTTTATGGTTCTTTAATGAAACCCTGTTTATTCTAGGCTTTTAATTCTTTCCATCTATTATGTTTAGACAACTCATTAACAATCATTTGTTATCATTAGACTTCAATTTTAAACTCCTTTTCCCAGAGGAGGCAAGGCAGTGCTTTTAAACATATTTGCATCATAAACAATTTCTGGGCCTCGCGTGCCATCTATTACCCCGGTCTTTCCTCCCTTATTACCCGGGCTGGAAGGTGCTGAAAGAGCCTTACCAAGATTTTGGACAGGTCCAGGTTAATGGACATTTCCCTCAGTCCTGGAGCCACGGAGGGTTCTGCATTAGGGCAGCAACCCAGTGCATTAATAGGAAACTCTTGAAATCCTAGGTCATGTAATGGTGAGCGGCTCCTTCCACTGGGATTAATGACTACATGCTGCAGCTGAATTCATTAGGGCCTGCTAAAGATAGCTTGCTAGCCTGGGATAATGCGTGGGCCTCATTCTGCTCATTTATGGTTGTTCAGCTCCACTGGATTTAGTGAAGTCATTCCTGATTTGCAGCAGGGTCCCTCGTGTGCATGCTAGATAAGCACTACGTCACACTTTGCATTCATTGACAGCTCCCAGTGGGCAAAAATCTGATCCCTGTTATGTTGGCTAAATCCAGATCAACATTCACTGAGGCTGCAAGGCATCCCTTGGATATGAAGTGGCATCAGTATGCATGGAGTGTGGCCCGCATGATGAAATTTGCTTTGGTAGAAGGGAGGGTCCTTAAGTTGTACAGAAAGCGGGAAAATAGTTGCCTTTCTTCTCATAGTTTTTCTACGTTTTGCTTGGTGCCGTATTCATCATATGCTGCTCATCACCAACTGTGACCAGTAAAATGCAGAAAAAAATCACTAAGCTGGAATCTTTTAAAGAATTATTTTGATCTCCAAAATCTCATTCCAAATTATGCTTGGAAAATGTTGGCTGTGACAGCCATGTCTCCTCTTTCCCACCAGAGAGCAAGCCAATGACACATCTGTTCAGAAGAAGTTTAGCTCTTATTAGTAGCATTGCTAGATCATCTCTGTCATTGCCAAGTCTTGTGCTGGTGCTAATGCATTGTCATTGTCTTGATACCCTGGAATTTGGATATTAAAGCTCATGTGGTGATGCTATCCCAGGTCCAGTAACATGACAGGAATGCAAGTTTTGGAGCTGTTGTGTTTCACTACAGCCCCTGCACCCTTGAATGGCAGTCCAAAAAAAAACCCACTGCCCAAAGGCCTCAGTTCTACCCAGCTCTAAGCTTGTGTTCAGCTTTAAAGACTTCGAGGACATTCACAGGCCTTTCACTTGTCCAAAAGTTCCTTCACACCACCAAGTGCAAAGGAGGTATTGCATGCAGCCAAGTTCTGCCAGCTGAAGTACACACACAGGAGAATAGTAGGCTGGACCACCACACCTATTACAGCTTCCCATGTGGATGCTTGCAGCTTATAAGAAGATGAAAATACTTCATATATAATATTGTGGACTGCTCATGGAATTTTTACACCTCTGATAAACTCTACAGCTTGTGCTAGAGATAATGATGATCCTTGCTGCAAGACTCCACCCTGCACGCTAAGTAAATTCCTGCCATTTTCTATCCTTCCTGCTGTTATTCTGATCCAATTAAAGTCATTGCAGCTAAGTGAAAAGTTGTGATTGACTAATTGGATTTAGGAAGGCAGAACACCCATCAGGAGCCAGGTTTAATTTAGGTTTCCTTAAAATTTCTAAGGCCACTGGCAGGCCAGAAGAGGTAGCTCCATCCTTGGTTGGCTCCAGCCTGGATAAAAGGGATTAGTTAGTTGCTGAGTGAGCTTCCTGCTGCCTTATGTCCATTGAGCTTTCCAATTCCAAGGCCTGTATTAGAGTCTTTCATTTTTTGGAATCCATATCCTAAAATGGTCCTTTACATACCTCTCCTATGCCCCTTCTAAGTCTCTTGTTCGCAGTTTGGTCCTGCACCATTCACCATCTCTTCTGCTTACTCCACGCATCAGTGCAGTCCCCTTCCCAGAAACACACTTTCCCATGGTCTTGAGGGGTACTTCTGTGCAAGTCACGTACATGACTGGGCTGCACTCCTGGATGTGGGACATGACTGAAATTTCTCTGAAGTCAAGTGGAACTTGGTTGAAGAGGTTCAACAAATGGAAAGCTCTAAGCACTTCTCCAAACACTGAGTGGCCAACTCCTTCCAAGTGCCCTGGATGCAGACCCCTGGGGTTCCAGCCATGAAGTGAGATACATACAATAAAAGATCAGCTCCCATGAGCATTTAAAAGTGACCAGAAGCCTATCTGTGATATTTCCAACATAAGTCATTAAAAATGGTATGCCATATCTGCTAAACCAGAAGTTTCACTGAAATTCATTAAAATAATTAATCATATCATAGATTCTGAGAACCTTCTGAATTTTAAGCTTCTAATTAGTTCTCAAGCTATTTATTCAGATTTAATGCTCATCTTGGAACAGAAACATTGAAGAGATAAAAAACTGAATGGACCAATGATATTGTCATATCCTCACATGATTCTAAGAGCTGCAGAAACTTCATGAAACATGTAATAAAAATAAAGAGTTACTAACACTACCCACCCAAATGCACAATAAGCCACTTCGATTAGGGCAATCAAGAAATGTATTCTAGCAAACATTAACCACAATAAACAATATTTGAGGTGGACTCTAAATTTTCAGTTTTGGGACATTTTCAAAATACCTTTATATTTTTTGGTTTGGCCTTTCTATTTTCCTTTCTTTCTTTTTTTTTTTTTTTTTTAAGATCATGTCTAACAATTTAGAAAATGTCATGTATTTCCAATCTTGCACCCAAAACACAAGTCTTGCAAGATCACTGGGCATTTTAAGAAGCCTGTCTATTAATATTTGTAAATATTTTCAGCATCAAATACTTGGAAGAAGAAATCACTTGAGCCATCACCTGACATATTTCTGCTCCTATTGAAATAAAAGTGTTAAAGAGGAACAGCCAAAGAAACAAATCCCTTCACTCCTACCTGTTACTTTTTCTTCCCTCCCCCTTTTTTTTTTTTGAGAAATCATTATTTTTACTTTGGTTGACAACTGCAGCAGAAATATACTCCCTTTTCCACTATTTCTAACCCCCTTGAGGATTTTTCAGGGCCTCTTTCAAGGGTTCAACTGAACCCTTTTTTGCAAGCCTGGTTCTTCCCCCCAAGGATGTTGCTACGAACAAAATTTTAACATCATCACTGTTTTTACACAAATGCCTAACACATGATTCTTTCCTTATGGTCTTGTCAGTATAGGACCACAAGCCAGAAATTGCCAGGACACAAGTTCCCAGGTGCTCCAGATCTTGGCACTGACTGTCTTTCAGAATCTGGCCCCTGAGGCTTTGCAGTTGGCTCTTGAAAAGAAAAAGGGCCCCTCCTTAAAATCACAGTCCGTGCAAGTTTGTGTCTTCCATGAAAATTAACATGCTGGACAGCAGATGGGACAAACACATGCTAGAGGCCAGATCCGTATGCTGGTTACACCAGCATCATCCGCAAACTTGAGGGAACAAGGGCAAACAACAGAACTAGAGCAATTTACATGAGTAGTAGGTTTGCCTTCCTGCTGGCCAACAGTAACAGACTGGATTTTCAGGCAGGGGTACGGAGAGAAAGAGAAGGAGAAATTACTACCTTTATACAAAACTGCAGCCCACTACAAAGCTGTCCTAAAAGAACCAGTGCTGTGATATTTCACATCTGATTCAGATGTTCTAAAAAAAGCAAAGAACAACACACCACGGTACCACTTTGCCAAGCAATAAGTTCCACAACTGCCTTTGGAGAGACAAACGGCCTTGAGGGATACAAAGGTGACTTCATTTTCCCCTCTCTTCTCCCAGTGCCTCATTTACACCTCCTCAAAATACATACCTATGGCAAAAATAATGACAGTGCAGTCTGATGGAAGATTCCAGCAGCATCCTGCAAAAGAGCGAAGCCCATGGTGCTCAGACAGTGCACAGAAGAATGATGTGTGACACTTTGCAAAAAAGCACTTCTCCCTTGGAAAGTCTTGACCTCTTTGACTGGAAGACCCAAATCCTGAAGCAGTTTTCTTCCCCCTTCCCAACTCTCCTCTTGATTCTTGGCCTCACTGATTTGAGGACACTCATTCTTTCTTACCATTTCTCTTTCATAACTTTTGTCTGGTAACCCTCTAGGGCAGAAGGACCATGCAACCTTGTGTTCTATGCAAGTCCTCCTTTTCTGATAAAGTTTTCACATATTCTTTGGGATACAAAGTCTTCAGTTCCTTCCACTCAAATTACAAGTAAACAGTATTTATTCCTTTGTGCTTTTCAACAGGAATTGGAACTTAACTTCCTAAGGGTGCTGTGAAAATTCCAGCTGGACACTAGGCACAGCAGGGATTACGTGCCTAGATAGACAGACCTGATAGACACTCGTGGATTCAAAATGAGCATCTCCACTTTTGGATCCTCCAGCAAGTACAGAACAAAGATTTCTGTGCTCCCAGGTCAAATGTGTCTCCTTCATGGAAAGGCTCTCTGGACACATCTGGTATGTTATCAGAATAATTTCCATTCAGTTTGGTCCAATGTTCATCAAAGTCAATACTGACATTTCCTGGGTCATGCCAGAGGTCCAGTAATGCTCCATACCTTCCCATACGTAATCATTTAATGAGCTTCCACTAACTACTTCTGCAGGGAGCTTTAAGATTTTCAGTCTGCAACACCTCTTCCTGATGGTCTCTGGATCAAATCTTTGCCCAGGAGAAGGGAACTGGCCTGACCCATGTTATAGGGCCCCTCTGATCCACAAGAGGCCCATCAGCAAGCAAGGGAAAAATATATTTATCATCACTTCTATTGGCCAGGATCTATTTCCTACAGGACTCTGATTCAGGAAACTCCAGTCACATCTATGTGTACACATATGCATGTCTGCATGAATGTGCAAAAACAACTGACCCCAAAGGTCAAAGAGGACTGCCACTCCAAAATATAAAAAAGCTCTCAGCTCAACTTCAAGGAAAAGGCAAAAGAAAATTATCAGAGAGAGCAAGAAAGCAAGAGAGACAGAGATAAAGAGAAAAAACCAAGGGGAAGATGATTTTCTATCAACAAAACAGCAGGGACAAATTCTAGTTCATCTCATCGGAAACATCTCCTTCATGTGCAAACACCGCCTGGAGCCAGCACTAATCTCCCAGATTAAAGCCTTTTAATAGCAATTAGTCCTCTCTGCACTAACCCACTGGACACTCCAGTGCATATTTGGGAAAGGGGGGAGACTAGAGGGAGTGTCTCCAACCATTTAACTCATAAGTGCCCTGATGTGTCCGAATCCTTATATTACACACACATTTGTGCACAGGCCAGGATGCCGTGGCAGTGAAACCTGTTTGGATTGCAGCAGAGAATGGGACCACAATGGCTAGATCTCGGTGTTGCATGTGTAAATACTCAGGTGAGCTGGATCAAGCCCAGATCCAGGAGGGAGAATTTCAAAATGGCATTATGGCAAGCCAGAATCATTAGCCAGCTACAGTTAGACATACCACCAGCTCCAAGAGCTATCCCAGCTGGCAACAAGAGACAGCCACAAGCAACAAGATGTCCTTAGAGCTACCTTCATGCTACCAGCCTGTTGAAGCAGCCTTGGTACCGCTCCTCCTTGAGACACCTTCCACCATCTCTGGAGATAAGGAAGAGGAGAGATTTTTTTAAAATTGTTTTTGGTTGTTTCATCGCCGTATGCCATCAAAGGTCTTGTGTCATCTCTCTTGTGAGTGTTTACGGGAATCACGAGCTGATGCCCCATCTGAGTCTGGCAGAGGGCCGCCACCTCCTGCACAGATTGCTACACCAAGAAAGGTAGAGCCTACAGAAAAGCACCTCCGATTGCACACCAGCCCCTATTAACAAACTGAGCAGCTTGGCTGAAATGGCTGAGAGGCGGAAGAGGAAAGTAGGGGACACTGGTGCGAAACAGTAGTGTCTGCACAGAGACCCTGAACATCCCAAATGGCAAGCCAAGCAGAATTTCTTGGAAGGAACCACATCAGCTGCCCTTCAAGCTATTAGACCACACAAACAGGACAGAAGAAAACCTTCCATGAGGTGACTCTAGGAAGGGGAGGAAAAACTACTCTGAGTAGCTTTCACTCTCTTTCTCCCCTCCTCCCAGCAGTGGGAGCTGCCAGAACCCCTGCACAACCCTGTGGTGCCCCCCACTCTCTAACACACACACACACACCATCCATAGGGGTAGTGCAATTACTATTCAGGCTGGGGGCTGAAGATAGTCTCCTGGCCCTTCTTCTAATGTAAGGTTATTGTAATTGATATGAAGGTAATTGATAATGTGTTACGGTGAATAATGTCTTCAATTTTCTGCTAAATCCCATTTTTGTAGCCATCTGGGCTCCTCCAACTGCCCCCCTGGGACGCAGAGTAATAGATAGTAATTATTCTCAAGTCATTTACTTTTTCAAAGTGTTTAGTGCTTATCTGTTTTACAATTAAAATGGAAACGACCCTGATTCACTTCCTTTCTTTTTTATTTAAATAGCATTCAGACACACACACACTCTCCTACACGCCCTGGAGCCTGGAGAGTGTGTGCCTGTATGTGCAAGTGCATGTGTGCATGCATATTATTGTCATAGAGAAACACGCAGGACAGAGGTATGTAGTTCCTCATGCACCTTCACTTTGAGGCACTGTGAGAGCACAATCACACAACACTAAGAAATACAAATTGTGTTCCTTTCCCCCCGCCCCCCTCCCACTTGTCCCCATGGTGACGAGCAGAGTGAATGCCTCGAAACACCCCACAGAAATACCCCTAGGGAGGGATGCATCCAGCACACAACTTAACAATACACACCTCAGCACACCCCAGAAACACGACACTACCCCAATACTGGTAATCTGTATAAAGATAAACCTGCAAGCTTTAACAACACGGACACAGTTATACCTAGAAGAATACAGCAATCATATAAATGCTGAGACCCATGTTAATATACAGCAGTACATGTCAGAATATACATGTAAATAAACTAATGCAAGCTATTAAAAGCACCACCAATGAAAAACATACTTTGCACAGCAGCTAAACCTATTTCAGTATATGATCTAAACCTCCCCAGTGTTAGCCCCTTTGAGTTCCGTCTCAGCTTGTGGTATGCCAGGTGAAACATAAACAAACATATCTACCATTTTCATGGGGACCCACTGTACTAGAATTAAGGATTTCTGCAATAGTTGTAGCCTAAGCCTTGGTAACCAAAGCCCAGGAACATCTGCAGCTACAAACTGCCTCAGTGAAACACTAGCAAGGAGAGCTAATAGGAAAATGGTCCAGGAGCTTTCCTGGGGCCAATACTTGGGTGAGAAAATCCAACTCATTTGAAGCATGCAGAAATAAACCCAAGGGAAATGCTGCTGTTTCTGTGATGGTTTGAGGAGGAACCTGAACCAGTGACTGTGTCAGACCCAGGCAAGTGTGTGGCCTGTAGGGCTTCAGAAGGAGATTCTTCAACTAATCTTCAGATGCTCTCCCATCACCATCTCTGTCCCCAGCCTGCAGGCCACTCTTACTGCAGCAAAAATCATCTCACTGCTGTCTTAAAGTTGCTGCCTTTGTCACAAGAGTCCTAACACGACATGTTCAGGTAGGTACAGACTGGCGTTGAAGCAGAAGCTGAGGAAAGTGGAGATGATGAGGATCTTGGGACAGTCCTCCATAGTGATTTACAGGCTCCAGGCTGCAAGCACTCATCCAGAACTCAAATATCAAACCTTTTAAAGGTGACTGACCACGTCCAGTCAAAATTCAGAACATGTGAGTGGCTGGCATCCAAAAAAGCCTAGACTTCTGTATCTCAATACAGACTCAAAATTTAGGCAACTATTTTGGGAAAACCTTTATAGTACTGTATTTGGATTATAAACCAGATCTTTACAGACCAGACACAACCACATAACCGTGGAGCTCAAATCCTCCCTGGAGACAGGACAGGAGGAATCAGGTGCTCCATCCCATTCTTTTGCTACCCAGCTAGAGCAGTTGAGAACAGGGGCTGATACTTCCCCACAGCAAAATGAAGGAGAGATAGTGCTCCCCAGGATGGTATCTTGCACACTATTCCCTCTCCAAAAGCCAAGATACCAAACTATTGCCAATTTCAGCAGATGGATGATTCAACCTTGTGTAATTAATTCTGTAGATATATATTTTTTCCCCATCTGAACAATTGGATGACAGCTTCCACAACCAGCCCCCACAACCAGCTTCCACAACCCGTATCACCACTGCCCGAGCAGAAATACAGTCGAAGCTTTCCTCCATTCTCCCAGTAAATTGCTGGAGTGCTGCTGTCCTTTGCTGTCAAGGTGAGGGTGGCCCAGGCCTTTGAGCAGGAAGATCCTGTTGTTCTTTTGTTCGAGTTTATAACTGTTTGGGGCTGTTTAGTTGGGTTTTTTTCCCCCCTCTTCCGTCTCTTTCTGTTTCCTTTTTAATTCTTTTTAATGACTTTCCCCGATGCAATCGGCAGAGGACCACGCAGAGACTGCTTCCCCCTGCTGAGAGGGAAACAAGAGTGAGGGAAAAGGGCACCAAGGGAACTGTTCACATCCACTATTTATCTCTGCCAGCCTCTGTTCCCTGGTGACTAGCCCCACACAGCCCAGCTGTGTGGAGTTAGCATGGAACGAAGCAGAACATGAGCCAGGAAAATCTCAGCCAGCACCATAGGTCCTGGCTCTGTCAGTCTTGTCACAGGCTGTCCTAGGTGTCCTAGCCATAAGGGTGGCCCATATGGTCCTACCACACAGGCAGCAGTGTGGGCTGAGAAGGGGAAAAATGTGTTGTTTTCCATGAGTCCAGTAGAAGTCCCTCAGACAGGGACAATGGATGAAGACCACAGCTCAGCTCCTAGGAAACACACATGAGCATAGCAGCTTGGGAAACCTGCTGCTGGGAAGCCAATGAGCGTGGAAGAAGCAAGCTTAAGACTCCTACAGTACTCACAAACTCTCTAGTCCAGGCACTCCCAAGTGATGCCATCTTTTGTTCCAGCAGCTCCCCCAGCTCCAACTTGGGAATGAGCTTGGTAGAAGCCAGATGGCTCTTCCTCCATCTGCTCCCTGGCACTCAGCTGCATATGCATCGGGGAGCAGGGTGACTATCTGGGCAGGCAGGACTGCAAGGTGGAAGCACTTTGCAAGGAAGCAAAATTTGCTCCAGCTGGTTGCATTTGGTGAGGAACAACGCCCTCTCCCACAGGCTTCATCCCAGCCAGTTGCAGGGAGCACCTCACCTTCGAGCACGCACCCTGTACTGCACGTGGGACAGCTCTGGAAAAGCTGCTGCTGCCATAGCAGGCTCTTCTGATTGCCAGGCTGCTGCTAGCAAGCCATGCACGTTCCAGGGTTGCAAGGGAGAGGGGGAGAGCTCTGAGCTGCCAATGGCCTGGGCTGGAACACAGGAGCTAGTGGCTGGTGAAAGAATCATGTGCTTACAATACTGCAGCTCTGCAGGGGACACCTGTCCCAAACGATCCTTCCCGTAGGAGAAGCCTGTTTAATCCTTAGTTTTTCCAGCAGCTAAGAGGAACTATGATCTCTGTTGCACGGTATAACAGTTGTTTGATAATCAATTATCTTCCAACCAGGAAATTTCAAAGCATTTTGTACCCAATAGCTTGCTAGTGTTGCTTTCTGTTGGGGGAATACATAGCATGTGCTCTACGTTTTCATTGATTCTGGAGGTTTTCCATGAGGGAAAAGGAAAAAACCTTGAACTACAAATTCCTTTGAAGTTCCCACTGCTCTGTCAGCTTTCAAGCAGATGAAAAGAATGCAGAAAAAGCAATGGGAAAAAAGCAATGCAGTGACCCAGATACATTTCTGTTGAGACAAATGCATCCAGATCATCCTTGTGAGGTATATTCTGAAGCACCTCCAGCCAAGATCCCAGCATCTGTGTGGTGATCTCTGCTGGTGCTTCTATATTCCATGAGTTAGCAAGGGCTCTTATTACATCATCTTCCTCCATTCTAGGGATACTTGTTTCTTTCTGCTTCTTAGCAGGTAGGCAGAGAAAATGGTTGTTTACCTGCTTCTTGATATCTTTCACTTTAAACCCTAGGAAACGGAGCTTTTTACACGCATAGTCTTCTCCATTTTCACATAAAACAATTTCTTAACCTTTCCTCACAGGCCCTGGTTTCCAGCCCTATTGCATTCTTCAGCACAGTACAAGACTCCACTGCACTATGCCAGAGAGCTGCTGTCTCGTGTCTCAGCATTGATAAAATGCAGATTGTAACATTTTCTTACTGCAAGAGTGCAACATCACTGACTCCTACAAACTCTCAGAGTTTGAGCTCTGCCCTCCCCCCTAGACAGTGCACTAGTTCCCCCATTCCTTAATCAGATGCAAACTGAGCCTTTGCATCAACTGAATTACTTTAGTTTATTTCTCCAGCATATCAAGCTATTTTGAGTTACAACCCCATCCTCCAAATGATTTGCTACCTTCTTCCAGTTTGCTACTCTCTGGTTGGTTTCCATTTTATTATTGAAATCCCTAAAATACTGATCAGAAGTCGGTCCAGGCCAATCCCCTATAAAACCTCTTCCCTTTTCAAGGAATAATTGCATTACAGTTTAGGCCCATTTTGTGTCCAGACACAGTAACAAGCACAAGTGGGAACCTCTTCCAAGTTGGCGCCTGATCCAACTACACCCTGAACGAGTGCAAACGAGGTATTATAAAGGACCAGGGGTGGAAATCAGCTCTGAAAAATCAAAATAAAGGTTCAGCCAAGAGTGACTGATAGTTGGAAACTAGTCTTCAGCTCAAGCTGTGGTAAAAACCTAGGGAAATCCCAGGACTACAGTTCCAGATGAAACACTTGTTGACAGCCATTCTCTTTCTGACCTAATGGGTTGGAAGAGAGGAACAGAGAGAATCTGAAACTCTCAGCAGATTGTTTCCAGGTCTTGCTTTTCTCTTGCAATACACAGTATATGTGGATGCCAAGCAGCAGCAGGGGAGAATCAGAGGGGTTAGATGATGTGCTTTCCTTCTGCTCTGTCTTCCTATAGTAACTCATCCTGGTAAAAACAAACCAAGAATGAAAAGATCTGAGGTTGATAAAAGGAGAAAAAATAGAAAAGGAATATAGCAAAAACTGAAACTTCTTTGTTCTTGAGTAAAAGTGTTTCTAACACAAGAATAAGACAGTGGCTTTATCAGAAGCTTTCTTCACAATATCTTAGTTAAGAAAACATATTTTACATTTTTAAAAGTACTGGAAAGTTTGGAGGAATCCTCCATAAAAGTGATTCAGGAACTGACAGATGTACAGCAAGGAAGTATCTTGAAAAAAAAATTCAAGTGTGGAAGCCTCTCTGCAAGGATACTTTAAGCCATTGGTTTGAAATAGCAGCACCACAACAAAGCATACAAGGGTATTTACAGCAAGTGACTCTCTTTTCTGCTCACTGCAATGTATTTATCAGTCAGTCTTCCCCTTGATATGTGATGCAATCTCCAGGTCTCCTGCAGGAGTTTTGGGGTTGCAGATTGACAGACTGTTCTAGGTGCAAAGCCAAAACAATTACATCCAGGTAGACACTGCACAAACTCGGAGTTGCACAACTCCATGGGCCTGTCCAAAGGAAACACAGACAATGGCAGTACAAATGCTCCTTGAACAAAGCAGCAGGGAGATTTGGCAGATAGCAGGGCAAGTGACATGCTGACTGTTAGCCAGAGGGTCCAGGAGCCTAACAGCTCTGGTCTGTGCAGTACAGCAATAACAACTCAGCCACAGGGGAGTTTGTTGAGGCTTTTGAGCAAGGCTCTTATTCATCACTGTTGCTCTCAGTGCCTATAAGCAGAAAATAACACAAAAACTTAAATGTTCTCAACACTGCACCATGGGACAGCCCCAAACAGGACTGCTGCAGACTGCTACGCGGCAAACTGCGAGTTCCAGACACTCGAGGCCCATCCTAAGCAAAATCATCTCACATCTTTTCTCTCTTTTACATTGGGGAACTCCTCTAGTGAGCAACTCCTAATTTCAGTATGTCACAGACCACAAGGCAGAACCAAGATTAAGCTGAGAAGTCAGTGCATATGTTGGCATCTGGATTAATAAGACCCATAGTAGGTATAACAGTGCCTGATCCACTGATAACCACCCCTCCAACATTATACAGTCAGAGGTTGAGGGCCCGTAGACAAGCTTAATGTCTCATTCCACCCAGGACATCCCCTTTCCATATTCCTTGACATATAAGTCTTCTAGTAAGGTACCTTCGTGATGGAGGGATGGCAAATAGCATGAACACAAACTCAGTCTCTATTGTCACTTGTTAAGACCAATGCATTCCTCAGAGCTATGTCCAGCTCTTAAGTCTGATTCAAGCTCTCTCCTTCAGGAGCCTAATGAAGCCCATATTAATCCTGGGAGCACATCCCAGCATACAGCTAAAGGCCACACCTTCAGCCCAGCATCACTCGGTGGAACAGGGCAGCTGTGGGCAGTTGGGGCACTGCACTGAGGTCAGCTGAGGTTAGGCAGGAGCTGAGACAGACTAGGCCCCCTGACCCTGCCAAAGTCTGCACATGTCTCTGCTCTCCTTCTCTAGGCAAGGTGCTCTCTCTCAATCCCTTTTTTCCTGATCTCCATCCTCCTCACACACTGCATGGCATCCAACCAGCCCTGCAGGAGACAGCTGCAGCAGCCAGGTGGGTACCTCTGCTGTCCCGCTGCCCTCCCTGGCTCTCCTGCTGTCTGCAGCCAGGAAAGCCCACTCCAGCCTGCCCGGGGTGGGCGAACGGGCTGAGGCAGGTCATGTATCACCCGGGCGGGGGCCGAGGCGTGTCCCCTCAAGATGACTTCAGCTGCATTCCAGCGAGCCTGGCAACCTCCCGCACACACAAATAAAAGGAAATGAGAAACTTGGCAACAAAGAAACTGGCAGGGAAGCCACAGAGGCACAGAGGAACGGGAAAAGAGATTAAACACAGGCTCAAGAGCCCCAGCGTGCTGAGCCTTCCTCTCTAAAGCCTCCCTTTAACTTTGATGGGGGGGCACAGGAGTCTTCTTTGCACTTGAAAGGGCAAGAGGAGGGGCTGGATAAAAGGGATCCAGCATTATCCGGAATTGAGAGCACAAGAACACGCTACAAAGCTTTAAAAAAAAGTGCAGGCACCCAGCTTCTCTATATACTTTCCTTGGTGGAAATCAGGAACTGGGATCTGAATCTGGCCAGAGAGATCAAAGTGGAGACATTACAGGAGCAAGTTTAATAATGCAAAGTAGTCTGATGAATTCTCTTCCCAAGTTCCAGCTGTTTTGTGGGTTTTTTTAGCAATAGGATAACATGTATTTGAGGCCCTGCAATTTATAATGGCAGACACTGATTTGTGTTGATACTATATGCTATCTAAGAGTCCATCCCAATAAAACTTGTGTTTCTGTGTGTTAGAATAACTCATAAATGTGCTATGGTGCTTAGAATTTTTGGCTGGCAGTGGAACTATTTAAATCAATCCATTGCAATACTGAGACAGAATTCACCTGCAGTGTATATTGCAGAATCTACAGTGCACTTTAAGGTCTGTGTTAAGATCCATTCAGAAGCCTGTGCCTTATACATCAAGACCTGTGTGATTTCCTGTACAGAGTATGTATGTTGTGGAGCTGACTGATTGTAGATGTAATACCTACCTTGCTCTTTATGTATCATTAAACATCAGGCACTTAGCTGGATCTGGAGTGGGGAAGAAGACAACCCTTTCTTATCAAGGGGAGAGATTGTTTCAGAAAGTAAGTGGTAAATGCCCACAAAGCCCCACGCAAACCCTTCTCACTGGATGACGAAGGACACACTCGCTACGCAGTCATGGCAGTGCAAGGCAATGGGCAAAGTATTTGCACCAGGCCTGAGAAGAGCCCAAAGCAGTTGTTCTTCCAGAACTAAACCCTGATTCCTTGGATGAGCTAATTTCCTCTTCTGAAACACACTGGGATGTTAAAGGATTGTTAGTAGAGAACCAACTCACTCCTTCCAGACACACACATATCACAGACTTGGAAGATGATCTTTCTTCTTATTCCTTAAAGAATCGTAGTAGGTAACAATAAAATGTCAAGGGGATCCACGGGACTCAAAGACCTGAATGATGAGGCTGTATGAACTACCTGTGAGAGCATAGGTCTGTGTCACAGGACTGTGGGAGCTACCTTGGAGGATCTTCTCCCAGACAGACATCATCACATGAGCACTATCTCCCACTGATACAAAGGTATCTCAGTGCCACAGCAGTCTAGCATCACAGATGCCTGACTGAGCATCCACATATCATGAACCACCTTAGTACATGGACTGGGACAGCAGTGAAGAAATGGATTAGGACTGGGGCTTGAGTGCAGCAGATCTAGTGGATATCTCCTCTTCTGTCTGGCTCTGTGGATCAGAACCAGTGCCAAAAAGTGGGGTTCCAGTCTATTGGAAAAAAACCCCACATCCTGGCACACTTACCTGGTGATACGGTGAACCATGGTGACTATAAAATTTTAAGTGCCTGGCCATTCTGCACAAAGGAATATAAGGCTGCTGAGATATTCATGTGTCCTCTTCAAAAGAGGGATAACAGGTTTCTGTTCACACTCCATATAACAGTTGGTTCATACAGCGGTGCCACTCTCTCCAAGGTTCTGAGGTCTATACCCAAGCTTCTTTTGCTGAAAAGAACGGAAAAAGAACAGAGAAGCAAATTTTTCTGTGGGGTCTGCAGCATTCAACATCAGATGAGAAATTTTCCTTCATGAGTTCATTCACAAGAAGACTTGTGATCCTTTTGGTTCCTTTAAATCCCTAAATTCAGATGGAGAGAGGATTTCCAAGTCAAAGGGATGGATTGCGGGCTGTATAAACACAGTAGTTCCCAAGAGAACCTTAGGCTGAATCAATGGACAAGGAACATTTTCCAAAATAACTGTGAAAGTTCAAGCAGGGGGACAGTGTTTTCAAGACAATATGAAGAAATCAGAATAAAGTTGAGATATTTCTTTCTATTTTTGCTACTGTATCTTGGTGAGCATCTATCCTACTCTGGACCTGGACTTCCCCATTTGCAGAATGGAAAATGATTCCCTATGCTTTAGGCCTGGTTCCTAAGCCTGTTTTGCCCAGATCCCCATGGGAACTTTCATCCATAGGAAGTAGATGCAAGTGACTCCCCATATTCACACCACCTTCCACCAGGGCCCATGTGCAGGGCTGAGTCCACCTTCATGTGGTCCCACCCTCCCATACCTATGCTCACCTGTTTTCAGGAAAGCTGAGCAAAGAGGTGGGAGCATGGGACAGAAAGGAGGAGGAGCTGGGCCTTACCTCCAGCTTAGACTTTCTATAGGATATAGGGGCAGAGTTCAAAAATGCTCAGTTTTCCTTTCTATGAAGCAGATGAGCTATATCCTTTACCTCCTATTTCCCAGGGGTTAATGCTTCTTCTCCCACCGCTCCAGAGGGGTTGAGAACTGAGAACACCCTGTTCACGGCTTCTGGTCCACTGTGTATCTTACTTAATCTGCAAAAATACCAACGTAAAACTGAGATCCCTGGCTTGGAAAAATGAGGCTATTGGAGCAGCCCTGGCAAAGGCTACATGGCAGTTCTGTGGCATCACATCTCTGTCCTCATAGGATGTGGGCTGCAAGCTGACTCCGCTTAGAGAGAACATTAACTACACCTCTTTATTATTGAGAAGAAATTTATTGGAGACATCCCTCCCTCTCTCTAGCTTCTCCTTTACCTTCACAGAAAAGTAAACATTTAATTTTTTTTGTTGTTAATAGATTTAATGTTCATTTGTCGGTAGCCTAGGGGCAGGAACGCATGACATTTCAAATAATTGTTGTTTCGGGGGTATCCTCTGGAGGAAAATGCTGCAAAAGTGTGGAGAAGATTTAAGTAAATTACTGTGTCAGCTTCTATTTATTCCTTACATGATTGCCAGAGGCAGGGCTGCGAGATAACCATTAGAGGCCCAGCCATAAAACAGGGAAGCAGAATTTCAAAAAGCCAGAGTGCCATTACTGGAAAGTTAGTGTGTAACATGTTAAATTATCCCCAAAGTAGGGGAGGTAGGAGGGGGAAGCCACGTGTGTAAGAGTGAGAGAAAAGAAAAAGAAAGGAAGAAGGACTGTAAGTGAAGGGAAGGAGTTGCTCCATGAGGAAGGATTGAAAGATAGAGGATAGATAGATAGATAGATAGATAGATAGATAGATAGATAGATAGATAGATAGATAGATAGATAGATAGATAGATAGATGAAGAAGAAATGAAGGCTCAGGCAATGCTTGAGTGTAGCTCTGAGGGCCTGCCATGACGCTTGAGGACCTTTGGAGCAGGGTGTTCAGTTTTGGAGGCCTGTCTGATGGTGTTGAGGTGAAATGTCCCAGGAAGAGGGACACTACACTGGGCACTACGCTTGAGGTGTTTCAAAGCTACATGATGATTCAACTGAAGTGGGGCAAAACAACTCCTTTCCCAGTAGCCAGAATAGGCTGCAGACCTGGCAAATCCAATTGCATCTGTGTAAGCAGTTTGGGCCTAGTTTCCTCCCATTTTGTTGCCATCATGTCTCTTGGGAGAAACCAGAGGGTTTAAAGAGAGTCCAATTTCCTGATCACTGAGGTATCTTGGCTCAAAAGAAAGATGTAGGCACCAATATGCCAAACCAGCCCACAGCATGGGGCAGTGTGATGGAGGCATGTCAGGATCCAGGATACTATGTGTTGTCCCATCTGTCAAGACGCAAGACATTATTCCCTCCTGTCCCATCTGAACCTTTTCCTGGCTGAAAATGAATTCTTGGAGATTTACTACATAGTGTGTGGAGGCAGGGGAAATGTGTGGTGATGAAAGTCTCAGCTATGCCAATAATCTCTAGGACATCCCAACAGCATCTAATGTTGGCTGACTAGTGGGAAGAAGACAGATCTCTCCTCCCAGAACAATCAGCTTCAATCTGTCCCATATCAGATCCTTCTCATCTCCCACCTCTCAACTGTGGGACAGTGTATCTCTCAAAGGTCCAGTGTAGGCCAGAGGCAGTCTCAGCTCTGCTTAAGACCATGAGCACTGCTGCAAGATGATGCTCAGGCTGAAAGTTAAGCAAGTCTTGAAAACAAAAGGGAGAAAGCCTTCCTGGAAGGAATGGGAAATGCTCAGTGTCCCTTTGACACTGAAAGGGACAGGAACCAGCTCATTAGCCACTGGGGGCAGGAGAAGATCCTGTGAAGCAGCAGGCTTGTTGTATCCGCCATGCAGGATTTTTATTGAAGTGTCTAACACAGCAGGAGAATGGACCCCTGGCCCTTTACTGTAATCAGGCCTGGCCCTCCTAGTGCTCTCACATGTCAGCCATCCCTTGCCCCTCACATTCCTTGTTGTGTCCATTTGTGCAGCTCTGGACAGACCCTCCCTGTCCTGCACCAGCCTCCTTATCCGCCTCCCTCCATTCCTGTTTATTACTCAGGCTCTACAGCTGAGCTCTGCCCTCTGACTCATGGCCCAGAAGCTGCCGGTTCTCCCTTTCTTGCACTGTAATTTATTTACATCATGAAAAACAATTAAGTTCCAAAAAGTCTTATTTACCTCAGAGATCTGGTTTTATCTTCCCCAGCATCACTCTTCATTTGTTCCTGCCATTGCTTTTTTTTCTCACTCTTTTGTCCAAAGTAAGCTCGGCTGTGTGGGAGGCAAGGGGCTAACAAACTTGGGACTCAGGCCCAATAGCCCCAACCTCTCCAAGTCAATGAGTCTGCTCCCACTCTCTCACCCAAGAGGATGAGAGTCCAACCACACACTCAACAATAAATAACCAGGGAGATTTTTTTTTCTTTTTTTTAAACGACTCACAGGGAAGACTTGCTGGTTAAATCATTGCTAACTCTCAACCTCCTCAATATTTCTTTGCTAATAGACTTCAGGTTTAATTGAAGGATCTTCTCTGGACTCTGTCTAAGGCACCATTTTCTCTTTAACCCCACCGCTCACAGCCTCACAAAAGCCAATCCATTAAGGGTCTTCATTAGTTTGAGCACCAGCCAACCACCCAAGCGGCAAAGGTCAAACACAGTCACCTGTCACAACATGGCAGTAAAACTACTAATTGTATGGGAACAAATGAGATAAAAAGATGGTACTATTATGCTATTTGATTTATTTTGTTTCCAAAGAGTCATTTAAGACTAATTTACTTTACAAGCTATAGAGTGGGCCTGTGTGGATATAGATACTTCTGTGAGCAAATGTGGGCATGTACATGTGCACATGTGTGTATCTCTCTCGTGGATGTATATACACATGTGCACAAACAGGGGTCTGAAATGCAAGTCTAGGGAATCATAAAGTCATGGCACCATAAAGACTTACATTTAACCCTTCATACAGGCAGAACCCCACATCACACCAAAACAGCTCTGCATACTGCAGTAATGGCTCAGAGTCAGTCACATCAGCCCTGCTGCTGCCAGCTCACTTGTCTGAGCACCATTCCTCAATAGCCCAGCTGCAATGACAACAGCCAAGGCAGCCAGGACAGGATCCCATTTTGGAAGGGCACTTGCTTTGGAAACCGTTCTTTACCTTTTTTTGTGCTCAGGAGGAGAAAATGGCCCACATGCCCTCTGGTGGACACGTGCCACTTAGCAGCTCTAGAATCAAAATGGAAAGCTGGAAGGGGCCATATTTGTAGACACATAAAGTCATCTCTGTAAGAGGTGTTTAAAAGCTTGCTTTCTCTCCAGATTCTTCTGGGAATCATGTTCCCAGTACATGTCTGTGATCACCAGCTGAAAAAAATCTGCGCTTTCTGAGACACAAAATACACAGCCCAGCCTCACCTTTTCATTGTAGGTGCCAAAACAACATGGCCAGATCTTCACCACCAGTTCCCATTACCAGATGGGGCTATCAGTTTTCCTGGAAGAACACATAAATATTACTTCTCCTGGAATAAAGACTTTCTTATTCAAACACAGGATCCAACTTCAGGCTGCACAGTCACCCTTCAGCACAGCAGACCAAACATCTGGCAGAATCAAGAGAAAAGTTTCCATGGCTTTTAAAAGACACTTAATGCTGATCACAGCTTTGATATGGAATATAGAATCACCGGGAATTTTCTGAGTAGAGGTGAAACATTCAGGGACTTTTCAAAGAAAGATCTCTCCATTCCTATGCATTAGGGGAACTGTCTTGGCTACTTTGTGGTTAAGATCAACAGTTTCAGGGCAGTGCAAGGAAGAGAGCAAGCTCTTGGAACACACAAACTGGGGAGACGTGACCTCCTCTCAGGAACGAGATAGCTTCCTCTTGTGCAACCAACTGTGCAGTGTGATACATGTCCAGACTTGCTGAGTAGAGCTGGGAGAGTGGGAATATTTCCATGAAGGAAGCAAGGTAATTTCTGCTTTTCTTTGAAGTTTTTTGATTTCTTTCTTCATCAGGGAGTCATGTAGATCACCACAATTAATACTTGCCACTCCTGTCCTGTTCTGGGTCTCTTAGACTCCAGAGTTGATCTTGTCCTATGTTTTCTATTCCTACTGAAAACAGGGAGGACCTTGATCAGAGCTTTTTGTGCCTATGGTGAGCCTTTAGATTAGCCAATACTGTAATTAGGGACCTGAATCGCATGTCAGCTGTGCATTTGCTCCCTTTTCTCAGTTTGTCCCCAACCTCTTTGTCCTTGCCTCTCCCCTTTATTTTGCTCTGCTCTCACTTCACTACTCTCCCAGTGCTAAGATAGCCCTACCAGACTACTTGTCTTCAGCATTCATCAACATGTTACAGAGGATCCCACTGGCTCAAACTCATTAGCCCTTAGCTAACAAAGGGCTCATGAGAAAAATATATTCCCTTAGCTTGTGTTTAGAAAAAGACATTTCCTACCATGGGTGAGAATCAGTCTCCACCAAGCTTGTGATGCATCCTCACAGCTACCAGCAGGACCCCACAGTGAAGCTGATTTCTGGGTAGAAGGGAAAATTGGAATTTTTTTGCTGGCAGTGGGTCATTTGCACCTTGTAATTGTATCCAACCAGCTCTAAATTTGCTTCAGAACTGCAAGAAGGGGAAGGGAGGGGAATGACAAGAGCATTAAAACGCTTCTCCCTTTTTTTTTTTTGGTTATTGAAAGGCTACATTTCAATTCACCTTTTCTTCTGTCAAAATTTGAAAAATAATAAACCACACAGGGCTTCTTGAGACTTTTCCCCCCACTCCCCAGATATTCCCATAACACGAGAGGGTAAGCAGCATTTCACAGCTCCAGTGGAGTCCAAATTAGTTTTTCTGGCAACTAAATGCAGTGTCTCCTCCACTATGCGCACACACATACACGCACATACACACACATCACTGCCTAAAGTATTAACAGATCCTGCTTGAAGTGCAAAGCCAAGGAATCAAAAGGATGCAGTGCCAGAATTAAAACTGCCTTGTAGTGTTAGAGCCCCTAAATACACATTACATTATGTAATCAGCTTCAATTACACAATCTCAACTGTATTTCCAGGGAAATTGCTCCTTCATCTAGGGTGTTCCCTTAATAAGTGGCTCTGCCCTTATTTTGTTTTTGTTCACTTAGGTGCTATGCACTGCACAAACCTTTTTCTGAAGACTAAACAGTACATTTCTTTCTCCTATGGCTTTTTTTCTGGTGTTCATCACAAGAGCGGTAGTGCCTTTCTTAGTTGAACCTGCTTTATCTTCCAGGAATGGGATTTGTTACTTTCATTCTAGAGACAAGAAACTGAGGCATACAGGAATTAAGATCCAAAGGCATCTGATTCATTTTGGAAACCCTTTATGTTTTCAGCACACTAAACTCACTCTGTGCAAGCACCACAGTTCCCACTATATTCAGCAATGACAACTGTGACTCAGAGCCACACTTTGAGACAAAGCAGGGGAAAGCACAACCCTAAAAATTAGTGAATTACTACTGGGGAAAAGTAACTCATCCAACATCTCTTTGAAATTGCCATTTCAATCACCATGCAATGAGCATTTCTTCACCAGACCCTGACTCACTGCAGGGTCAGTAAGTAAGGAGGCACTGGCCATACAGATGAATCTCTTTCATTCTGCTCTACTCCTGAGCACATCCAGGTTGAGCAGTGTAGAAGATGAGAATGCTATTTAAAATATTTGTAACTGAAGACTTGTCTATAAGAAATGCAGAGATGCCTGACAGAAGTTATCAGATTTTCACCACAACGTTAACCACAGTGAGGAAAAAAAATGCTCTTTTGATGCTACTGTAACTATTTTGTGTGTGTGTGTGTGGAAGGGAGAAAGAAGACATTCTTAGCTTGCTTTTCTAACACATAAGAAAATTCCATACTGCCCCATCTCAGATCAAACCAAAAGAGAGAAGACCAGGCACCACACTGTCAAGAATAATTGGCTGTGCAAACACAATTTAGAAAGCATCAGATTTGCAGTAAAATATCTTGGAGTGATGATGAATCACATCCATGAGTCAACTATGTCTAGTTTTTCAGAGGAAAAAAAAAAAAGCAGCCACCACACCAGTATTGTGAACAGCAGCGTGCTTTGGCAGATATGTGAATTACTCTTCCCACTGTAATCTATCCCAGAAAGGCCTCCTTTTGTGGCCTGATTCCGTATGGGGCAATCTAGGCAATGTGTAAATTTACTCAGGACTCCAAGTCCTCGGAGTGGGGAACAAATGATTACACATGTGTGAAGATGAGACAGAAAACCAAAATAATAGGAATTGTATGGTGAGGGAAAAAAGATTGAGGAGACACGTGGCAGCAGTTTACTAATAGGTGAAAAAAAGAAGGAGTAAATTTTTTCCATGTCACTGACAGATACAGAGAGAAGTTATGGACTTAAACTGCAACAAAAAGAGATTTACTCTGGACACTGGCAAGAATGCTAGAGGAGTAAGTACTGCAATAGATTTGCCCGGAGAGAGGAAGATTACTTCACTGGAGGTTTCTAAGGATGGATTAGACAAACATCTGTCAGAATTGCTTAGATAGCTGTGATCTCTCCTTGGGAGCAGAGGTATAGGCTAAAGATATCCTGAATAAAGCTCAGTCCTCATCAAATTCCAGCACTGTGATCCGGAGCATGGTATGCTAGTTCTGCTCAGAGAAACATATTACATTGTTTAAAATTATATTTTTCCAAAAGATGTAATTAATAAATGTAAAACTTCAGCTAAGCAAACACCTAGCCTGCAAGATCTGAGACCGTGTGGTTAATGTTTGACAAAATCATAAGAAATAGAAAATAGGGGTTGATAATTAGAAGTTTGGGCAGATCCTGCCAACAGCTGGTAGTTTCAGTCTCCATTGTAACTCAAGAGAGTTATACTGATTGAAGAAGCAGTGGCTTGTGGAGCTGATGGGAAAGCCCTAGAACTACTCTTCACAAAAAAGTAGGGATGGGTGAGAACTCCAGCTCAGGGCCAGTTCATCCCAGCCATCGCCTGAATTTGATTTTGGTTGTGTATCATTGGCCTGTTCACAGTCAGCGGGTGTCTCCAGACCATGGGCTCTTTTATGTTGTAATGTTACGTACCACCAGAAAGCCGACGGGGAACCTCTCCGCTCATCCCGTGTGGCCCCTCTCCGCAGCAGCAGGAGGTGACGGTCCTTCAGCACCGCGGAGAGCGGCTCCGGCCCCGCCCGACACCCCGGTCCAGGAGCCGAGCGCCCTGGCATCCTCTGGGGAAAGGGGCCAGGCTCCTGGATGCCTCGGAGGCATCCCCATCCCGAGCCGTCTACCAAGCAGCTTGTTACGTGGTAAAAACTTGCCTCTCCTGTGATTTATTCAGGCTTACCTCGCGTGGGCTGAAATCTGTTCCAAAGAAATACTTAAATCTGAATGATGACCAATTCTGAAACAGAACTTTAAAGTTTAACCTTGCACCAATTTTTGATCTAAAATTATTATATTGAATAAATATATTCCTACCATTCATTATCTTAGAGGGTGGGAAAAAAAAGAAAAAAGAAAAAACCCACCAAAAAACAAACCACAAAGCCTCATATTGCTGTCCTAACATGATTTTGTTCCCATTGTAAATGGCACCAGGTCATTAACCAAGCTAGTTAAGTAACTCACCAATTTGCTAGCCATCCTGCCAACCAGAAAACCAGCCTGTTACTTGGCTAATCAGATAATTGCATTTTACATTTTCAAATAACCCTTAACAGTCGGGAACTAATTAATGTCCATAACACCCTGATGAGCTATGAATGCTAACTTCCAACTTCCTGATAGGGAAACTGAGGCAAAGATATTTGTCCCAGGCTGCAAAACTCATCCAGAGCAAAGGAACAGCTAGAACACACTTCTGGTTTCCAGCCTTGTATCCACTCCATTCCCTTGGAAACACATGAAGGATGCTTTTACCCATATGACGAAGCTACCAGCAACCACTGAATCATCAACTAAACCATCAGTCAGCCTAATAATTAGCCAATTAATTAGCAATCACACAAAGCAGATTCATTTACTCAGGGTGCCATCTAATACTGTACTAGCAGAAAAGTTGGATGGCAGAATCTAAATAAGGAATGGAATAGCAAAGCTTTACCACATGCCAGGCCCTGGCCAGCTTGCTAACAGTGGTCAGTTTTAGGGTCTAGCACTAGTTTCTTGGTGGCTGATGCACGCAGGTCCACATTACTGGGTCTTGCTGGAGGAGATGGGGATACTCTGGCCAGAGAACAGGAAGACTGGAAATCCAGTTTTGAATCTGAGTCCCAACACGCTTTCCAGAGTGTCAGGGACAATGCTGCGTACAGGGAGTAGGCAAAGTTTCTACCATACCTTCATGAAGTACATCTAAGTGGTACACTTTCAGTGTAGTGCAGTGTTGAGAGCTTGGTAAAAAAGGTATCTGTCTTTATCACACAGGGCTTGGTGTATTAGCCACCTTCCTGTTCAAGTCCTTCCTACTAAATCCATTTTCCCACATGAAAGCTACAAGGTCCCTACTGAAGTGACAGGACATAAGAATATTGAGATCAGGGAGGGAATCTCCTAGCAGAAAATATGGCAGAGCAGGAAAAGTTGAGCACTTGCATTCAGCGTGGCTGGGGAATACCAAGTGCCCAGGATTAGTCAGTCACCCAAGCAGTCTGGAGTTGCAATCAAAAGTCAAAAGGTCTACATGGAATAGAAATGTTTTCTTTGCAGGTGAAGTCTTCAGTGTGAAGTATCTAGAGAGATTTTTTGGAGGACACAACACTGCTATTTTAGTAGTTATTATAATTACTAACCTATGGACTTATAGGGAAACAAATTTCATATCATCAAGACCACTCTATTCATTACCCAAGAACCCTCAAATGCCCAGCTACAAATATCTGTTTAGCATGGAGTGAAAAGAAAATAGTAGTTAAATTTCTATTTAAAGTGACTTCAGATCCTTAGCTCATTCCATCAAGGAGTGAAATACTAATTGGTAGCATGGGAAAATAAGTTGTTAATCCTGAAAAAAAAAGTGGGTGAAAAACAGAATCTTGTGATCATCTTCATGTAAACTTTTCTTCAACATTTGAGGATTTCAGGACAAATTTCTTCCAATAGAGAAAAAAAAAAAATTAGCTGATTCAAATAATTATTTTCTTCCTTTCAAAACAAGATATTTTATTAAAGCATTTTGACCAAGCTTGAAGCTGTAAGTGCAGGCTCATAAAAGATGACATACCTTAACCATTTGCAATCTGCTAGCTGAGCTCTGCAATCCACTTTTAGCTTCTGTGAACTACAGAGTGCAGAGACACCATAAAGGTGGGGTAAGCTGGTTCATTTTGACTCCTAGCTGAGGCAGGATGCAAGTGGGGCTTCCGAGCAGCTATGTGGGCTTAGCTAATGGGAGATAACTTCTTATACTGTGATGCACTTGCAATAGTGACTCCAAGTATTTGCTTTAGGCTTACTCCTCCTGCTAATACCATTAAAATGGTGTGGCTCAGCAGTTCCCAAAGGGATTATCATGAGCCTCCATTTGAGGAGCTCCTCATTTGACCAGCCCCTGAGCTGCAACTTGATCTACAGAATGGGTGTTAGGCTCACCAAGTGCCCAGTGGGCTCATCCCCACTTTCCAACTCCTTCAGCCTGTTTTGTAAGAAAGAGCGAGAGAAATATTGACACAGGTTCTCTCCACTTCCCAGCATGCAGAACTGCCAGGAGTCTCTTGAGAAGCCAGCAATCTCCCTGCTCCTCCAAGGCCCACAGAGCTGTTTGTCCATAGTGCATGAGGAGCAGGCCAGTAGGGAGGCCAAGAACCATGAAGTGAGCTCCTGCAGCAGAAAAACCTGTGTGAGGATATGTGAAAAATAACCCTGACTTGCTAATCCTAGCTGTGAGCAAACAATTAGCAGGAAGCAGAGGCAAACAGGAAAGCTGATTTAATTATGTGACACTGATACAGCCAGTGAACTGGAGGGAAGGGAAGGGGGGAGGCAAGGGGGGGCACCGGGGATGTGGGGTCAAAACAGTTTGTAAAAATCTGTTTCACAAAAGCTGTTGTTCCCCTCGGGGCAGAGAGAGATTACCGTGGCTCAGTGTCTATCAAACACGGGAAGAGAATAGGGCCAGGGGCAATGAGACAGCTTCCGAGTATGAAGGGCCCTTCTTCTTCTCCGCAGCAACCAGCAGCCTGCCAAAGAATTCCTGTAAGCTCTCGGCGGCTTTGTGTGCCTGCCTGGGCTGTGGGCAGCTCTGCAGCAGGCCTGCCTATTGTCGGCAGGGCTCAAAGGGAGCAGGGGAGAGAAAAGGGGAGCTGGGGGGAGGAAGAGAGCTTAAGGGGGCTTGTTGTTATCAAAGCCGCAGAGGTTATTGTGCTGGAGCAGAACCACGCTGCTTCTGAGCCCCTTCAGTGGGGCTGTTAATGGAGGCACTGCAGGGAGACAGAGGGTGGGATTTGCTCCATGTTAACTCACCAGGATCTCCCTCTGCATGCACTTTGCTGGCTCATGCCTCTGTCTCAGAGCAGGCATGTGTGGACAGAGGTGGATGGCCCTGCACCCTCCTTATCCATACCCACCAGCATCCAAAGACACCTGCCAAGGGAGCTGGGCTCACATACGCTCCCACCAATGCACCTGCAATAGACACACACTCAGGTGTGCACAGAGCAAACACTGCTGCTTACACACAGATGCACCTACTGGCCACTCCTGGATTCAGAGATAAATACATGCACATCCAGATCTGCAAAGGCAACAGTTCATTGCTGAAGGCATCTACAGTTGGACATACAGATACACCTGATGGCTCATATGCGTACCCTCAACACCTGGGTCCTTAGCCCAAACACACTGAGTCAGGTACAGCCATGCACAACAGTACGTAAGCACGCTTTTCCTGGCAGGCACAAACAAGAAAGTCTCAAGGTCCTGTCTCAGAGACCATGAGCGCATGGCAGAGTTAGCAGAAGGGATGCTAAACCAAGTTGTTTTAAAAGCTTCATCTGAATCACAGGAAGAAAAACTGAAGGCAGGGGTCTGTTGTCAGCAGTTTTGCAAAAACTGATGCTGTGTGTCACAAACTAAGAACCTCCCAAAACACTGTGCGCCAAATACCCTTCAAATACCATGAATGACCAGAGGAAGGGCCTGATCCTGAAACTGGGACATGCCTCAAGAGACCACAGAATCAGGGTGAGCAAGGCAGAAGAGCCCAGTTCAAACTCTAGTCTGACTTGGATCAGGACAACTGAGCCAGGCAGTTCCCAAAGCCTGGCTCATGAGTCTCACAGGCTCCATGACAAATCCAACCTCCCACTGCAGGAAGCTATGTGACATGAAATCACAAACGAAACTTTTAATGGGAACCAGAGTCTCTATCTCCTTATCCCCACAAACTTTCATATGAGAAGTACCAACCAAAGTCCCTCCAAGGCACAGAGGGAGGGTTCACATGTGTATCAGACCCAGAGACAAGACCTTGATAGAAATGGGAAATCACAGAGGTCTAGCACTAGTCTAAGTTTGGATGCAAAAAGTAATCACTGAAAAAAATACAACAAGACCACCTTCTTTCTGGACCAGGAAATTTTCTTCATGCTCGTGTCAACCAGGTTGGTAGAAGCTTTACTCCACAACGTGGTCACAGCTCAGGTCAAAACAGCCTTCACCTGATGAGCACAAATGGTGGAGAATGGGTGCATTACACAGCAGCCAGACCCTCTCCTATTCCCAGTGTGACCCCACTCATCAGTCCCAGAGAAATGATGCACTTTCGGACCCACTGCTGATTCACCACATTGGTGCTAGTTGTACCCTGCCCAGGCTCACAGAAACACTCACAGGTAAGAGACCCATGCACACAAACACACACATGCATATGTGGGGTGGGAGTAATTCAGCTGCACCCAGCACCTTCTTCTTCGTCCCTTCTCCTCCCACTTCCACCCCATTGCCCATCAGATGCTGCTGAGCCAGCCCAGAAAGGCAGACAGGGAGCTGGGAAGAGGGATGATAAGGTACCCCAAGAGGGAGAGCAGCAGCCTCCAACAACCCTGGTAGGAAAAGTAGGGGGGCTGAGGCTGTGGGGGAGGGGATGGAGGCAAGGCAGGGAGGGCTTCTCATTGTGAGGGAAATTTTATTTTTAACAGATGCTAAGGCAGATGGCACAGAATTAACAGAAAATGGGAGAGGAAAAAAGAGGAAGAACATTACTGGCTCCAGAGAGAGTGGACATTAAAAAAATAAAGAATAAGGGAATGAAAACAAGTTTAAGTACTCTCTCCAGAGGAGGGGGGGAGGGAAAGCGTGAGGCAGAGCAGGGACGAAGCAGCGTGATAATAACCAAAGGCGTGAAATTGCAAAAGTAAAATTTGTGGCACTCGGGAGGGGCTGATAAGGCCCCAGCTTCATTGCAAAACTCACTCAGAAATTACTGATGTGATGTTTTAGCCTTTATCATTAATAATAATCGAGAGTGGGGAGCGGGGTGGGGGTGACTGAAACAAAGAGGGAGAGAAATTGCATGAGCATCTGAAACCTGGGGAAAGAGGAAGAGGCAGCAAAAGGAGACCTGGGGGAGAGCAGAGGTGCAGGGGAAAGGATCTAAGAAGGGAGTCCAAATGAGGGGAAAAAAGGATGAGAAAGGAGAGGAAAGCTGGAAAGGAAGGGATACCAGTCAAGAGAAAAGAGGAGGAGGAAAGAGCAGGAGGAGGAAGGTTAAAGGATGTGAGGAGAACAAAAGGGAAAGGTGAACAAACAGGAGTTGGGGAAGAAAACACCAAAAAGTGAGAGGAGGGAAAAAAGCAGCTGGGAGGTGAGAAGAGAGTCAATGAATGGAGAAGTGACAGCAGAGATGAAATAGTGAGAGAAGACAGACTGTAGGACAGGGAGTAAGAGAGGGGGAGACAAAGAGATATGGCCCTGCCGCTCTCCTCCCAAATTAATCGAGGATACATCAACCCAAGCCACTAAAACAGAGCTATTATGAATGGGTTAGTCACAGGTGGAGTTAAAGGCCTACAGAGGGATATTAGCCAAAATTGAGTGGCTTTTAATTTCTTTCTAACGAGAGATTGTGGCTGGGGAGCCAGACACTGCCTCGGCTTAGCTAGGCCTGAAGGCAGCTAAACACGGGAGCCGGCACTTCCCACAGCCACGCTAAACCACAGGCGAGCTGACCTGTGCGGTACGCGCAGCGAGGTGGAAAAGGCACACATGAGCTGACCTGCCCACTCTGTGAGATGAAACAGCAGAGCCACACACCACAGCATGGGGCCACGGACAACAAAGCTGGCAGGGACCTGCAGGACCGCTCTGCCTCCTCTCTGCACCAATGCTGACAGACAGACAGACAGACAGAGTTCCAGTGCTTCAGAACCCATTGGTGAGCTGGGATGATTCACCCTTCCCATCAGGGATTTGCTTTATACTGGAAGATCCACCGGCACTACAGCCTCCTCATTGCCCTCCTGGAGAGACCAGGGAGCTTCGACACAAGACCAGGACATCTGGGTTCTATTTCTGGCTCTGCTGCTGGCAATTCACCACATTTCTCCATTTTCCCATCTGCTATCTGGGAATAATGCAGTATTGTTAAAACTAAGGACTTAAAAATGATGAATCAGACCATCCCCTCATTTCAAAATCATGAGATTGGTTTTAAAAAAATCGTGATGACTTCAAGAAGGATAAGGCCATGTACTCACACACCTTTGGAGAACCCAGTCTATAGCACTCTAGTTTCCATGCTTTCCTAGAAGATTTAGAGAGAGGTTTTTTTTTTCCTGAGCTTAAAGCTCGCAGTGCATCAGGGCACATGATACTGGAATGGTGTGGGGGAAAAAAAAAAATCTCCTGAACTGGTGATGCTATGTAACGTGATTTTTTCCCCATACATCCATGTGCAAATTTCCCATGAACACCTCTTACTTCCCAAAGTTACGGTTCATTAAAACCAAAGGGAGGGGTCAACTTCTAACAACTCTCTCTCCATGAAGCAATTTTGGGGAGCACCACAAAAAAAAGTTGTGGAACCATGGCAACATCCAGATCTAACATTTTCTATACAAATCATTTGTTTTATTATTGAAAATTACTTTTCATTTTTAAATTCTAGACCATTTAGGCTTAAAAGTGACTTTCAAATGGTCTAAAGTTGCCCCAGGAACAAAATATTTCATTTTATCCAATACAAAATTTTGGGACTAGGGTATAGGGAAAGGGAGATAGGATCAGGATGAGAATCTAATTACTCCTTTGTGAAAGCATTATGTATTTTTACTCCTTATCCCATTTTGGAGCAAAAGTAATTGCAGTTTACAAATTCTCATAGAAAAAGAAATACTTCCTGTCCAGGTCCAATTTCCATCTATATGAGGTGTTCTAAGGACTGCAGATAATATGTGCTAAGTATGCTTAATTTATGTATTTATTTCATCCACTGCTGATATGTCCCAGCCTAAATAATCCACATACATACTTTCATCTCATTGCTCTTCAAATACTCACACATTTTCCCCTTTTCCATGCTGAACCCAGGCTTGCTTGTGATGGTTGTGGAATTCACTGAGGAGTGGATGTGCTTTCGGGTGAAAGACTGAAACCAGATGAGCTGGAAAGTGTGTGTGACCTCTAAGCCAACAAAAGCACTTCTGAAGAATATAGGTGAAGGTACTCCTGCAAATCAGGGTGAACTCACATGACACTGGCATAGAAGCACAGTGGTGATTATACAGGGAGTGCTGTTCGTGAAGCATATCACCCATGTGCTAAGTCATAAAACCCCAGAGAAGTTGCTCTTAGTGCATGGAACATCACATGAAATCTTATAACAACAGCCATGTTTAATGAGTAGGAGTCACATCTGGAAATCACCTGCTAATTCATCTCAGAAGGATTCATAAACTTGAGAGAAAGAGACAATCTTAGTGGTGAAGTAAAACTATAATTTCTCTGGATCTTATTGACTCTTGGATGAAGAAACATTATGCTTCCAATGAAAGAGCCTGCAAAGAGAAGGGACAACTTTCACACAAGAGTGTCCACTCTGTGCTGGGGTAAAGGACCCAAAGGCAGGATTGCTGGGTTCCATGCTCAGCTTATCCTTCAGCACTTGGTCTCCAGCTCCACCAGAAAACAAGAGTAGCAGCCAGGTGCATCTGGTTTGGGGTTTTCATTCATTTGAAACTTCACAGGCTATTTTTCTTTCAAAGACACAAGAGAAAGATCAGGTGCATTCCTGTCTTAGTCAAATAATGAGTTAAGGTGGGAGAAGTCAGCAGTCCTGGAGTCTGTCTTGTCCATCTTCTGAGCCTCCTTCACATCTCCAGCTGGAGAATCTCTTATCTGCCCATCAGGGAAACAGTCCCATGGCATGAAGTTCAGCCTTCAGGGAAAATTTACTTTCTCACTGAGATTGGGGGACCTCAATAAATATCTTTATAGTAGACAAAAAAAAAATATCCTAGAGTGAGAATGTCCCATCGGACAAAGGAAAGCAGGTGTGAGCGATTAGACCACATGAAAAGTGCACAAGAAACAGAGAGGAGGGGGACAGGGCCCCAGAAATCAAGCATAAAATAATGCCAGTGTACATCCTTACTCAGAGAGCTCAGACTTCCACGTGCAAGTTTTCCAGCTTGCTCACTCACACAGGAGCACTGTCTGAGAGTTCAGTGTTTCCTGTTGATAATTTTTCTGCCTCATCTGTCGGCACGGAGCTAGGACCATTCCCTGTTGTCGTGAAAGCCTTTTTCAATAGGCACCGTCCCCCCTGGGCTGCCAGCTGAGGCTGCTCCCTGGAGAGCTACACCCCTCTCAGAGTCTATTAAAGCTCAATTACCCAGGGCTGACTGGCCTCGTTGTCTGGCAAAGGGAGGTAGGATGTTCCTCCCAGGGTCGGGGCTGCTTTACTATGGCCTGGCCAGATCACATCTATGTATCAATTTAATAAGATCAAATCAAGTACAAGAGGTGAGGGGAGGAAGGCAGTGAGAGGAAAAGCTGTAAGAAGGCAGCTCAGAAAGCCACCAGTGCTTGCCTAGGCAAGACTGGCTGGCCCAGGGATGACAAAGGGCACGTTGCTGATTTACACTGCAGGCACAACGGAACCATCTTGATTTACATCAGCAGGGACCTCCTGCCCTCACAGACCCTGTCCACCAGCATCTTCCTATGCTAGCCCAGCACAGCATCTGATCCCCTGATGCTTTCCCAGGAACCAAAACCACTTTCTCCTACATGTTCCACTTCCATTCTGCTACCACGCTGTTCCCCAGGAGGTTTCACATCTTCAGCAGTCAAGTCGTGGCCTTTCTCACATGCTGGCAAAGAGCCGTCATCAACGCCAACACAGAAGTTTCTATCAGCAATAAATAGCTTCCCTCCCACCTACACCCTCCCTCTTTGAATGTGTCTTCTGGGGTCTGAGTCCATAGACAGAATTATACAAATAGATCAGTCATACAGATAGCAGTCGTGTTTCATTTGTTACTCAGAATCCTCATGGGCAAAGAAAATAAGAGAAGCTGAAAAAATGTAAACCCATTTATTTTTTTCTTCATCCCTTAAGGACCCATGCTTTCCAGACGCTTCATCAGCGAAGAAGGTGGGGGTAAGGAGGACACTCTGTACACTGAAAGTCTAACTTTGGTTTAGGATGCCTCCGTCACGGTCCACAGGACTTTGAATGTCACCCAGAGATCAAGAGGTAAAAGTCTCAGGTGCCTCTGGAAAGCATCCTTTATCCTCATCACACAGGTGAGGAAACTGAGGCAGGGGAGAAGCCTGGCAGCCATTTACAAAACCTCCTAAGAGATGTGCCTGAGAAGTGGAGACAGGTGAAGCAGAGTCCCCTAAGCACCAGGCTGCCTGTCTTCCTTGGTATGCTGTGACACACGCCACCAAAGGAACAGAAGAGAGGAAACTCAACAAATGGAAACCAATCACAAGCAACACAGACATTCAGTCCAGAAGGATCTGCACATTATCCCATCTCCAAACTGCAAATCACTAGTCAACTCCAAGACAAACTTGAAACCTCTGGTAGAAGGCACATACCAAGCACGTGGAGTCACAGGGGAAGAGCAGGCCCTAGTAAAACCTCCCCTATTTCATGTTTCTGGTAGAAGTCGGGATCCCTGGGAATGCACTCCAGAGCTCCTCCTGAAAACTCATTTCTGGGGCTGAGCAGGGAGAGCACGATGAAGCAGTCCAGGGAAACATAGATGATCTGGCCTTTCCAGTCTACAGGTGCATGGCAGAGCAGGGCTGGTGCGCTTCTTGTGCATCCAGGAGGCAAGAGCTCTCTTGAGCTGCCAAGACAATGTCTGAACACTAGAACTTCTTCTCTTGCCTTGAATTAACAGCATATACCGTGCAGCATGGAGCAGTGTCAGGACCTGGCCAGTTTCACAGGGCAGGAAGGAAGCATCTCCCCTGCTGTCAGCTGTGCCAAGCCTCCAGCTTTCTCCCTCTTGTCAGAACTCCAGAACATCCCTCTCTCTTCTGCAGCACCTTGCTCCCTGGGGCCCTCCAAAAAACCCATTTTCTGACCAAGAGCAGTGAGACCATCAAATATGTCACTTCAGAGGAGAGGTGTGGACAGAGGAGAGATGTGGGTGGGCATTTGATCTGGTAAAGAAAGCATGGACTGGCTGAGTGTCATTGTCCATGGATGGAGAGGAAGGATGGGAGAAGCAACATATATTCCCATGCAGGCTGAGCACCAGGGAAGATGGTGGCATCTATCAAACAGACACTGGTTCCACTGGGATCATGCCTCCACGGTGCATTTTCCAAAAAGGCCTGGTGCATATCCAGTTCCCTTCAAGGTAGCAGCTTGAGAAGGCTATGGCCGCATGACCAGATCCCAAGAGAAAAATCAAGTTGCTGTGTGCCCTGTAGTTTGCACAGGCAGTCATGTCCAGAGGTGATGGCAATTTTCATTTCTTGGCAGCATTGCCACACTAGGCACGACACCTTGGCTCCCAGGCACACATTATACACACAGCCCTGAGATCCGAGTGAGACTGCTGTCACAGTCCCTTTAGACCTAGGACAAAACTCGGATGCTTGCTGCAGATGCCCACTTTGCTAGCTTTATTCAGGGCCTTTTGATACTTGCTGCTTCTCTTCAAACTTCAGCATCTGGAGTCATAACATTTTAGGGGATATGAATTTGGAGGGGAAGGTGTGGGAGGGCAGAGGTTAAGCTGTCCTTTAATGGAAGGAAACCTAACAGATTCAACAACCCCAAAAACCAATAAAAATTAAAAGAATATTACACCAAAGCCAATGGGGTTTTATTATGTAATTTACTGGCTTCGGCTCTAGACATACTGAACAAAACCTTCCACCAAAAAATCAACCCAAACCTTTCCTCTGCTCAAAGAGCATGAAAGGTCCCATGTGTGCAGAGACCAGGGACAGTGAAAACACCTCGTCCCCATTCAGAAGAAGACTAAAGCCCATACTCAGGCTCAGGCACTTCAGCTAAGAGGAACTGTACCGGGCTGGTGATTCAGAGGGAGGTAAACCTTCATTTAAGAAGAGTTTGGGTTTGTGCCATCCATGCTTTAAAACCTTCAGAGCCTCAGAGGTGAAGATGTGCTTGCTGTAAAAAGACAAAAGATAGGGCCAAAGAGGAACAGGTCAAGCCTGCTGCACACTGATGAGGGAGACCTCCAAGCAGACAACACATACCAACAGAGCTGCCCAGCTTTATCAGCCTCATATTTGGGGTACTGAAACTCTTCTGAAGAGTGCCTTGACTTGCAGTGGACTTGAGCAGTGGCTGGGAAACACCAGCAGCACACCAGTGAAAGCACACTCTGCCCCACAGTGTAAGAGGCAGGGAAAGGCAGGTGAAGTGAGGCGAGATGGCTTAGGCTAACCAGCAAGTTGGTGAAAAAGGAGGAATGAATATTTCCTCATGTGCTGCCCATTCCCACTGCTCCAGCTGCCTTCCACTGAGGAAGCAGGGTCTGATGCCACAAAGCACTTTATCCCTGGCACCAGCATCTGAAACAGTCAAGCTGGGCATCAAACTTATACTCGACTAAACCCATGGCATGGTGCACTGCCCAGCAAGCCCTGTGTGATGCACTCTGAGAGCCTTAAGGCAGCCCCTTTCCTCGAGTACGGAGCAAAAATATCCTCCCTGCCTCCATCCCCAGGCATCACTCCCTGAAGCTTTGCACCCAAAGGACCACAGGCATATGAGGGAAGGATGGGGACAGAGAGAGGATCTCCCAACAGAAGCTGTGGGGAGGATTAAAAACAAAAAAAGAAAAAATATGGAAGAGAGGCAGTGAGCAGAGACAGAGAAGGAAAAAAAAAGAAAAAAGGAGTGGGAAGGGAGAAAGTGAGAAAAAGAGAGAGAGTGAGAAAAATGACAGGAGCTGAATTTTCGGCGCCCTCACTTTAAATCAAGATAAAAGACTGAAATGGAAAATAACAGTCCAGAGAAACCCCTGGACGGCTTTGGGCGTTAATGGAAACACATGGCTGAAGGCTGTAGTGTTGTCAGCTTCCCCGTGCTCTGACATTCCTTTCTGATAATCCGGCCTGCCATAAAATTAGAATAGCAAATACCTCCTGACAAAGATGCATGTTTCCCTCTATTGTGCCATCATAAAAAAAACTCCGCTGGTGACTCGAGGAGCCGCAAACTTCAATTTAAATTTACAGTGCGGCGGAAGGAAAGTGATATGCACTCAAAAATTTTAATAACCTATTAAGTTACGACTTCAATTTCATTTTATGAATATTTTCCTTGGGGAGCAGTGCTATCACAGAGAAAGATAGAAATTTAAAAAAGATAAATAGTGCCATTAATCTCCAACATTTCTCTTCCATTATCCTTGAAAATTAGGAGTTATTTTTGTTCAGATCTTCATGTAATTAGCTCCCTACACTTGATTCACTAGCCAGAAAATGACCATGTTCAGAAAATTAAAAATTTGTCATTAAGTGGAATTTAACATAATATCATTTATCTTTATCTATTCCCCAGCTGACAGCAGGAGCCTTGGAAGTGATACAGGCTTCTGTGTCAGAGAGTAGAGGCAAGTCCTCGACATGAGAGAGAGAGTACAGGAGTGTGGGGGGGAGGCTATAAGGATGTGGGAGGGTGGTGGGAGAGGGGGAGCATGTGAGACAAAAAGGAAGCAGGAGCTGGAGTCACGGGAAGAGGGGGAGAAAAGGAGGAGTGGGGTATGGGAGGAGAGGGAAAATGCAGCAGGCAGTCAGAGGAGCAGGGCAAACAGCCAGGCAGGGTGAAGGATGGAGGAAGGAGCAGGAGGGGTGAGGAAGAAGATGGCAGGAATGGCTAGCGAGGTCAAGCTTATCTGCTGGGCTCAATGGCAGAGCTCAGGAAGTGCTGCCATGGAGCCAGCTGGGTGTCACAATGAAAGCAGAGTCAGTGGCCTGGCAAAATCCTGACCTGACAGGATGCTGAGTGTGTTCACTGGATAAACACCACAGCACTGGCTCCTGCTGGTGGTTTTCTCTAGTTCTTCCCCTGTCCAGCTCACCAGTCCACCACGAAACCCAGGGCAGGACCCAGAAAAAAACCCTCAAGAATGTCAGAGGAAGGCTTTTGTTGTCTATTAAAGACCTAAAGCCTACACTGGCTACAAGATTCAAATGAATATTGGCTGCTAGCAGATTTCTTCCTCTTCAAGTGCTTCAGAGTGATCTACTGAGTACTGTCCATCAAGTCATTATCACCTTGTACAGAAGGCAAACCAAAGCACAGAACAGGTCTTTGACTTGCCCAAGGTGGTGAGACTGGAAGCAGGGCTGGGATCTTCTGCTCCAACTCCTACTTTGCACTCCCTTCCCTCAACTAATCCTGTAGGCACACCAGAAGTGCAATAAGACCAGCTCTCTAGCATGGGCTGAACTACAAGGAGTCTCTCCAGCTTCTCAATCCCTCTCATGAACTGAAAATATTAGCCTCCTAACCATCTCGTTCAATCTGTCTCTCCTGTTCTCAGTGGCGAGATCTGATAAAATATCTCTCTGGAGAAAATGAAAGAGAGTAGGTGGAAGGAAGGAGAAGAACACCATAAAGCAAACACTATGGGCAGGAGCTATTTTAAATAACTGGCTAGCTAAAAAAGCCAAGGACATTAGCTACTCAGCAGTTCCATCACAAGAGCTTGTTCTATTTTAAGTAAATCTCTTTGCTTTCTTATTCTGGCTTAAAGTTTGGGGATTTTTCCACTACTCCCAAAGAAGTTTGGGGGAGTTTTATTTAGCTGCATTCCCTTGTCTTATATATTCATTTTCAAATTTTGTGCGCACATTTTATTCTTATTATGTCTTATAAGTACAATGAAGTGTGTTGGGTAAAAGCCATAAAGATTTGCACTTCATCAGAAACAAGCTTAATGACCTTGTGCTCTGCTATGACCTCTTCTGTGCAAAACATAACACAGAATTTTGCATGAGTATCTGCTGGACAGTGCATAGTGTGTCACAGATCTGTACAAGATGGCATAAAACAGCAGAGGAATATTCTAGTTCAGATACTTATCACCATGCTCCATGGTTGTGATTTTTTAATGCAACCTAGGGAGTTAGATACAAAAAAAAATCTCACTCAATAGCATTCTCCTCACAGGTTCCTGCAAGACACAGTTGGCAGCCACATGCATCAACCTATTCCTTTCTACCTATGAAAGGACAAAATAGATCAGGGTTATTGTGCTCATCCTGCAGCAGGTCATGTGGAGGTCTTGAAAGTACCTAGGTGCTACAGCAAACCAAGAGAAGATTTGGGCATGGGACCCAGCTATCCTGCCTCGTTTCTGCAGGCAACCACATGCTGCCACCTCTGAAGTTTCCCACCACCAGCTGGAGAACGAAATGCTGCTTTATAGCTCAGGCAACTTCTGTACTCTTGGGCACACGTAGCTGGAGGCAACAGCATAGGTCTTGTACACTGGTTTTCACAAGATACTGGGACCCATTTTCTCATCTTAAGTGAACTGCAGCCACTGTCTCTGATCTCAGTGCCAAGTGGAAGTACTCAACACTCATCACCTGCCACAACATTACAGAGCAAACTCCCTCCAAGCAGTGATCCAAAATGCCAAGAATCACCTCACCCCTTCAGCAAGCCATTTCCAGACAGTCAGCTGGGACAGTCACCAGGCCAGAGGGCCCAGGGTGGTGACAAGTAAGGTTAAGTACATCGGCATAGTAGGGAAATGTTGATCCTTGATCCTTGTGGGGCACCTCCCCATGGCAACACAGATCTGACACACAGAAACACCCACGAGACATTTCCCTCTGTCCATGCTGGGACTGGTTTCTGACTGATGGGGAAATCAGGAATGTGATCTCCTCTCACTGCCTTATTGCCTGAAACATTTTGTTGTGCATACCAGAGCATGTTCTCTTCACCCTGGGTTTCAAACAGCCCTTTCCCTCCCACTCAGCCTCATGCTCCTCCTCTCTCATCCCTCCACACACTCTTGCTTTTGCATTTTCCCTTCATTTTCTGTCTTTGCTCTGTTTATGCCCTCTCTTCTCTCCACTACTAGAGGTGTTTGATTCATGGTTGTCTCAAAGCAGAGGCTAAGGCCCCTTCTTCTCTTATCCACTTATTATATGATTTATTAAAGTGCCTTCACTGTTCCCTTATTCCTTGACTCAGTAGCTATCTTTGCTGCTCCCCTTAAAATCAGTTCTGCTCCTCTTCCCCCCCACTGTCTTCCTCTATCCACTTCAACCCGTTTTCATACCCTTACAGGCTAAGCCAGTGTTCTCTTCCTCTTTCCTCACACAGACCCTGGCCCATCCCCTCCTACTTCTCCCATTCCTTTCTCATGCTCCCCCTCTTCACCAGAGCTTCAGCACTGCAGCCTTAAAGCAGGATAAATGGATATGGATATCGTACAATAAAACCTTCAGAATGGAGAGTTTTGTGCAAGTGAACAGCAGCCAAGCCTGAGAGACTGAAAATTGGATAAAGGGATTAAAACAGTAGCACATTAACAGGAGATTTAGAGTGTAATAAACTCATTTCATAATAATATGTGCGTTGGGGCTGGTAATAAATCATCGCGGGATCCCTGCCTTCCGCAGTGCCGGAACGAGGCAGTGACCCGAAAGCGGGGTAGGATTTCAGCGAGATGTGGATTAATTTCACAGGGTTCTTGGCCAGGAATAGAGCGGCTGTGCCATTCCCGTACAGCTGCTGCTGTTACTGCTGGCTTTTTGCAAAAAAAACACAGAAAGCCAACAAATGAAACCAAACAAGAGGACCTGCCAACATCGCCTGGCACATGTTCGTGGAGAGGGGTGCTCAAGTGGCCTTCACCAGCACAACCCCAGAGGCCAAACATTAGGCCAAAACGCTTCTCAAGTCACCTCCCTAGACAATGTCCTGCACCCTTTCCACACAGATCTGTGGGTGAAAAAACAGCAACAGGAAAGAAGCCAGCTAGACAGAAATGCTAGGCCAAGTCATCACGTTAATGGCCAAAAAAACTTTGCCTAAGGCACTAAACTCAAAAAAATCTAACAACCACACGCAGTAGATATACCAGCCTGGTGGACAGCCCAAAATGCAACCTTAGGACAGGTGAGGATGGGGAAAGGCTGAGGCTCCAACTCACCTCTGCTGCACAAAGCTCATGAAAAGTTACGAAAGTGATGAAGCCTGAGATTGAGAAAGGGAGGAGAGCAGCATACTGGAATGTTCCCAGAGAAAGAATACAGATGGATCCAAGCCATAGTACAATTAGGTGAGGCAAGGACTTTGCAGCAAGAGGTAATAAAGCAATAAAGAACAGAAAAATGCAGTACAAGCATCCTGAAATAAAAAAACAAAGGAGTTGAGGAGGCTTTGGGGAGATGGGGACAGGTTGATGATATCTTAAGAACAATTGGGGAGCAAAAAAAAAAAATTCTTCACAGAAGAGAGGCATGGAGAAGCTGACAACAGTCAAGGCACTGGTCCAGATGACATGGGAGCTGGGCTCTACCTCTTGTCACTGCAGACATGGAGCTTGCTTGGACAGTTGAGCACTCAGGGGAGGTTCTGCCTTGCTTTACCATAAGCAATACGAGTGTGGTCCAGTGTGCTTGGTTGACACCTTGATGTCACTGGACATGAACACAAGAATCTTTATTAAAGAAAATGTAGGATGGGACAAACTCAATGGAAATTCTCCAAAATAATCCAAGACTAACCTGGCATGAAGAAGGGGAGGATAAATTTAGGTGAGAAAAATGAGACATGGTAAAGACTGAGGAGGAAGTGAATCAACAGCAGTGCAAAATTCAAATCCCAAAAGGACACTTAAGACCTGCAGATTCACAAAGAATGGCCCCCAGCACTGCTTGGAAAGTCATACCCCCAGATCCCCAAGAACAAAGCAGAAGAAAGGAAGTGACAAAACATCAAGGCCCAGCAGACTGTTGCCTAAACTCCCAAACTTCTTCTGAGGAAAACAAAATACTGTGTTTACAAAACATTGCAAGGCTTGAATAAAAGCAAAACATTCCATAGTCATTTCAGTGCAGCGCATCACAGGTAGTCGGTACTAGGTCAAAGGCTCAGCTCTCACCTCACTCCAAGGAAGCCACCACCATGACTTGGGGACAAGGGTCCTGCCCAAGGCAGATTGTCCAACCTCAACTTTAGCCGAGTACTAGTCACTGATGCAGACTGGAACAGGTCTGTGATCTGTACCTCCACACTGGCTAAAGTGTGCAGTTGGGATGGAGGAGGTGAATGGCCTTATTCATCCTCTGAATCATGCTGTGCTAAGATTTGAGTTTGACTCTGCCCTTGGCCCAAGTGCCCAGAGCATAGATCTATTAACCATACTAGGTCACTTCCTCTCCTGCTAGTTAAGAGCCGGCAACTTAACTTCCACTCAGAAAATTTTCATAATATGGTTGGAGACTTCCCTGTGCTCCCACCAAACATTTTGATGTCAATTAAACTACACTGTGTTTCAAGGAAAAAGCTTCACAAAAATTATTCCTGCCAATCCAATCCTCTGAGCCCCCTGCTTCACACTGTGCCTAGAGGGCTAAGGGGAACTACATATTGCACACTCCATTTTTGTTATGAACTGCTGTTATGCACAACGCTGAGCTCAGAGGTTCAGCCAACGCTCCAGTCTATGGCCCCAAGACCTACAGCTGAGATCTCTTCTTGTCTTTACTCCTCCTACTCCGAGCAGCTCTACTATAAGGCAGGAGTTGACCTCTTACATTTCAGCATTAGACATGACAAACAACAGAACGACACTCAAACGTGCAGTAAGAAAAGGGCTGGAGATTTTTTCCTCAAAAGAATTGATTTAAAAACATACTTTGTAAAAACATATTTCAGAGATCACTTCCAGGTTATTTTTGGCTAATAAACACAGAAACAGGTAGATCTATGTTTTGAAAATACAATGATTAAAACAAACTGAGTTTTAGCAAGTGCCTTAGGATAAAAAACCAAAAAAATGCAAAGAAATGTCTTAGAAACCAGAAATTTTACTCAAAATGTATTCTATTTTTTATAAATAGTGGAAAATGTGGTCAAAAGCCCCTAGCAGGTCTGCTGGGCAATTATTCCATGTAGTAGTGGGGAAAAAGGGAAAGCAGGAATGAAAAATTCACTTTGCTATTTCTTTTCCTTTGGTGGTAAGCGAGGATCCCAGCTCAGCAACACTGCCCAGTAGAAAGTTGGGAGTCCCAAAACTCCACCCAAGGTGGTCAAACAACGCACACAAAACTACCAGTGGTACACCACCATCACAGATGCTCACTGAGAGGTGACAGACCCTGAGAGAAAAGCTCAGAGCCCAGAGCCTTTCTGACATACCATGACAACAGCGTGTGGCCCTCTTGGCAATTTCAGCCAGGTGGGAGGGTGTCAGAGTGGTAAAGCGGCAGCAGTATTGCTGCTCCTCTAAGCTGGCTTTCACTCATTACCATAGCTCTTGCCACGTCACTGAAGTGTAAATTCACTCAGTAAATCACAGGAGCTTCACTGTTGCAAGACAGTACTCAAGAAGCACTAATAAAGAGGGAATTGGATTTGCATCGAAGTCAACCTGAAACTTCATCTGTCAGTCACTGCCGATCAAGGCCTGTAAGCCCCAGCCAAACAGACTTCCCTGGTAGCAAACTGGCCATGGGAATTTGGGAAGCCAAGGCACAGAAGTGAATATACTCAGCACAGGACCTTCATGTTCCCCCACCCCACAAGCACCAACAAGACCAAGTCCTGTGTAATAAATGCTGGTGGACAGGGAACCACGACAGTAAGTTACTCTGAATAGTGAACTAGAGAGACAAGGGGCTATAAAGAGCCTTTATTTCTCTCCTGTTGGATCCTACACCCCTACTAGGTGATATTTAAGAATAAGGATAAAATTCCAGAAATCCTCCAATCAATTTGACAGACCATTTCAGCTGGAAAATACAGGTAGCTCTGAAATAGCTCTGAAAATGCTGAAGTTCAACGTCCTCCAAACATTACTTCATGGCTATTTCTTTTGTGTAAAAAAGGACCAACATTAGCAAAAAGGGCTGAACATGGCTAAAACAAAACATGTCCTCTTTTTGGTTAACTATAAAGGCTTAAGTTGCCCCAAAATTACATTTTCATGAGAAAGGACAAGAATGAGAGAGATAATAAAAGAAAAGGGTCTCTTTCCTCATTTAATTAAAGAAATCAAAAAATATGAAAAAGCAAAGGAAAACATAAGGGATTTTGTTATGTGAAAGACTGTGTCTGTTTCACAACATCCCCTTCTTTGCTAAGATGAAAAATGAAATTAAAGCTGTCTGATTCATTTCCCCACAACTGGGGCATAATCACACTGACCCGCAGCAGTTTTAAGTCTGCCCTGTTGGAAAGGGCCACCACCTTCCAGGACACACTGCAGGTATATGGCTGGTGAGCTAAGGCATGGCATTGATTTCTTATTTATCACAAAATATCATAGCAATGCAGTTGCATGATATTGTACTGGCCAGAAATCACTTTCAAGACAGTTTAGTGGTATGACATGGTATGCTGTCAACAGTAAATCTGGGCTGAAAGGCAATAATCCATTCCAGTGCCGACTGTTGAAGACATCAGAAACAATTAAATGCCTACTGTTAATCATACTACCTGGCCTACAGACAAACCACCTTGTTCTGTAACCTTCTGTGATTTTATTAGCTCAAGAGACTCATATTAGGTTGATTTTTGGATAGGAGAGCTGCAAAGACCATGCAGTGTTGACAGAAATGGCATGGCTGTACTCAAGCACTGGCTCCATTCACAACAGATTGACCCTGGCGAGTTCTACTGAGTGCTGATCAGGTAAGCCCTAAGCTCAAATATTTGATTTTTACAGTCGTAACATTCGCCCTGTGTTGGAAAGACCGGCCACATTTACCAGCATTACCAACTTCCTGCAGGAACAGTTCCTCCCTATTTAAATTCCAACTGGAGAGCAGAGGTGTCTTCTTCAATTCCTGTGCAAAGAAGTTATTTAATATTTCCTTGGATGTAAATGAATGCAGACAAAAACAAGTTGCCACACTTTGGCAGAATAATCGATGACACAAATATGAGAACAAGAACAGTAAGTGAGGCAGAAATTCTGCAGAAAAAGCTCAAGTTGAATCAGAGTCATCAGTTCAAATTTATTCGGGGGATAAAAACAACCAATCAAAAAAATAAAAAACACCAACAAATCAACAAAAAACCAAACCAAACCAAAAACACAAAAAAAATCTCACTTATGGACACTTTAAAGAGGAGCACAGATGGTCATGTATGTCAGATCTCTCTGTGATGGTTTCAGCTGAGGTTTCAGCTGGAATATTAAATCTAGATATGGACCCCAAATTCAAAAGAGATGGTGGCAAATAAGAGCTCTTTGTGAAGAGAAGTATGACTGGTCCAAGACCTGGAAAGCATGACCTGTAAAGGTGAAAAGAACTGGAGATGTTCAGTCTTAGATGTGAAGGTTTAGGAGAAATATCTTCCTAGTAGGTAAAATACTGGACAAAAAAGAAGGTAATTAGCCCTTCTCCATGCCAACATGGAGAAGAGAACAAGGCTTAAACTGCAGCAAGATCCAGACTAGGCATGAGGACAAAGTTTCTAATGCTGTGAATCAGTGCTGGAGGCTAGTGAAGTACTGGAACAGATTGCTGTAGGGAAGCTGTGATATCTCCATCACTGAAAGATTTTAAGGACAGAAAATTAGCTAGGAAGTTATAAAATACTCATCTGAGGTAGAATGGGTCTTGCCCTAGGGTATGGAGATGGGTTGGATCATCTCATGATACTAATTCCAGGCTTAATTTTTCTGATAATCATATTCAAATTAAAAAAACTAATTCACAGTGAGGGTGATTGATATGTTCAAAGCCCTATATTAGACCAGCAGCAAGAGAGGTTTAAGACCACCAGTAACTGGCACATGCACATCAGTGACATTTGCTTCAATACTAGCTGCAAAAAAATTTGAGAAGCAAACAGGGAGAAGTGTAATTTACTATGATTTCCCTTCCTCAGTGTCTGAAAATATTTCCAAAATAGCCTAACCAAAGGGCCGTAATATGTATGTCTATATTTGCATAAAGAGAAAAATTTCTCTATTAAAATTGAAATATTTTTCTTTCTTGAAGTTTGGGGTGGGGGTTAATGTTAAACATTAAAATTATCATACTTTTCATTAAGAAATACAAGCATTTTGTTAAAAAATAGAAGTACAATATTTAGAGTTGTTCAGAACTTTTTTCCCTGAGAAAATGCAATGGAATACAGATGTTTTTCAGGCCATTCCATACCTACCTTTTCTTCAGAAAGAAAAAAAATGTTTTAAGAAAATTACTTTCCTGCTTTGGTATTTCTGAGTCCAGATTTCAGAATCAATCTAAGCACGTTTGTGTTGCTGTCTTCTGGAAGGTAGCAGCAAGAATTTGGAGTTCCCCAGATATGTGGAGAGCCATAGTGTTAACGATCTTTATGACTTTGTGGTCCCTGTGTTTCCTTCCTGTTACAACACAACTTCAGAACTCAATGTGCAGAGCTACATTTTGGGGAAGGGGCCCGCACACCACAGTGCCCCAACTCATCCTGCTGAAGCCATTACTTGTATGACAATAATGTCTTTACACAGTGTAGTGAAGTTTGCATGCTGCTCAGCAGATCCTAACTTGAGCTGTGTGCTTGCTCCCTGACACTCCACTTCTGGAGTCACACAAATGTCAAAAATTAGTTCCTTCTTCCACCTGAAATCGCAAAATCTTCTTCTCCTGCTCTTCTAGGGCCAAAGTCTCTGCTGGCAGAATTTAGTAGGATTCTTTGGTATTCACTGATGCTGCCAGTTGTCCTGCATGTTCCTGTTACATTGACTGATTTTATTTACTGTATGCAGCTGGTACCATATGCACGAATTTACATGGCTATTTCCCAGGACTCTGTAACCAAGTCAGCAAAATAATTGTTTCAGAGCATGCACAGAGTCCACCCAGATTCTTCCATCAGATCATGAGCAACTTCTATAGTGAGCTGTCAGTGTCATAAAGAGGAATGACAAAAACTGAGAGTCATTAAACTGAACACCTCTTCAAAGGGTGAAATGCACACACATTCATCCAAATACAACCTATATGCTTCACCACAAATAGGAATTATGCAAGTTAAACTGTGCTTCTGTGCATGACCCTTCTGGACCAAATTTTCACTTCGTGTAGGTTGGTGCCTTTACATTATCCTCACAAAGCCCTGTTGAGCTGAAATCCCCTCCTGTCCCACTTCCCCCCGGCTAAGGATCTGGAGCTTTCCATCCAGTGACAAAAAGTCCACATTTTTAATACTGCTCTGTTGCCACCATCACCAAATAAGAGTCTATTCATCACATCATCTGCCCTGTCCTTTTGTCAAACCAGAAATACAACAGTTAATCTTGTTTCTGTCAAAGGTCCTGTGCATACAGATCTTGCTATGAAGTAAGGAAACACAGTTTGTCCGAACTTCATGGTTTTTATCACTGGAGTATTGGTCACTTTCAATATGTTTCTGTTGCATTAATGGAAAAATATGGGAGCCCTCCAGTGGTAAAAATAATACCTTTAATTTCCAATAGAGGATAACCAGAGTCTGCAACCTAGCAGATAAAGTGCCTACTTCGGCTTTCAAAGTGCGGCTGTGAGTTCAGATTTTCAGTACCTTTTCTGTTCACTTTAATCTACTCGTGCTGTTTTAACTTAATTAATACCCATTGATTTAGCAGGACCATAACAATAATAACAGCAATTACTGCCACTGATAGGTCCAATTCAGACATGTGGTAAGGTGTGCAAATGCTGTAGCAGCAAGGGCACATGAAAGGATGAAAACTTACGGCTTGTGTTAAAGAAGAAAAATCAACCATGGTGTAAATGCACTGATTTTCACCAAAGGCCAAGCATACCTGATTACATTCAGCTGACAGAATGACAGCCTCAGCTTCAGAGAAAAACTTTATTCCTCATAGGAACAGTTTTAAAAGCAATGGATTTCCAACACTGAACTTCTATCAGCTGTGAGGACAGGAAGGTAGAGAAACACCTTATTATATTCACTCAGATCTAGTTCTTGACACTACCTGCTGTCTCATAAGTTTCAACTGTAAAACCACACACTTATCAAAAAAACAGCATGCTGGAAATGGGGAAAAAAAACAAAGAAGGATCAGTCTTGACAACTTTTGTATTAATAAAAGGAAAAAAATTAAATGTTTCAGAGCAACCATAATGTACAAATTTACTCCAAGCTAGTCTTTGCCATTTGGTATTAGTCACTCTTTCCACAACTCTTTAAAGCTGCACTTAAAGCTCAAAATATCCAATGTAACAGGAAAAACCAAAGTTTATTTTGCTTCTAAATGTTAGGGGGAAAAAAAACATTTAAAGTTTTCCTAAATCACTGATTTTGGTTAAAAATGTAGTTTTCAGCCAAAACATAATTTACTTGATGACAGTCACTGAATCAGTGGTAAGAGGCAAAAGAAACGATCATACATCAGAGCTACAAAACTAGCAATGGTATTTACTCCTTTATTTTGCTACATATGTGTAACTGTGTGTGAAGCACTCACATAGCTGTCTCAAAATCCTTCCTCTGGTGTTCACAATTGCACTTGTAAGGCACAAACAGACCCATGTGATGCCGACGCATGTCATGTCCTCATCTGGGAGACAAACCATCTGTCTTCTTTCATCACCCAAAATAAAACACAGATAGGGACACTGACAGTGGGGAATTCTCCAGAAGTGGCCAATCCACCCTGCAAATACCTGTAGTAAAGTGTGGAGTAGAAGCTTATGGTAGTGGCTTGCCCAGGTCACATCAGTCCCACAGACCTGCAGTGCTGGAGCACAGCCTTTCCTGCTGGTTGCTCCTTCCTGGCAATGGTCAGTCCATAACATCATGGACCATAACACATAACACAGCCTGTGGTCAGGTAACCATCCATCGCATTTACATGCCTCTTTATTTCTGATCACAAGGACCAAGGCCTCTGAGCCAGGACCCAGCCTCACATTGTGTGGGCAGATCTTCCTCACTGGTTTCACTTTCGAGTTAGCTATAAGCTATAGTTACAACTACAAGCTACAGCTGTAGCTCAGAAATCCTATAGCACTTTGCCTCCTGCAATGCAGGAAAAGAAAAGGTAGTTTGGGTCAAAACCAAGAGTAATAGATTCTCTGGAAAATGCTATACACAAGTCAGATTGGCAAAAACAAGAAGCTCCCCTAAAGCACCCAAGGGTTAAAGAATTTCTTTAGCCAGTATAGAAAAATCACAGTTCAGAAAGCGTGCTCTGAGAGATGGACCTGCCCCCTCAGACATGCAAGGACTTCTCATCAGTAAAGCAGAAGGCAAGATCCACAGTGCAGATCCGAGAGGAGCAAATGGCAGTGGCCCTGCATGGCAGCTGTTCTTCCTGCTAGTAAATAGGCTCAGCTCACCCTGACTATCTTCAGAGCCAGTTGCCTAATGCAAACACCGTTATGTTTTGCATCAAGGTCTTGCTTCTGTACTGTTCACAGTGCTGTAAAAGGAGTTTCTCAGTTCCCCCCCTGCCCAGTCTTTTCTATCTGTGCATTAAGCATGGAAGAAAACAGAGTAAAAGATGCAGAGAGAATTTTTGGGATGCACACCCCACTTTCTGATTTTTCTTTAAAATATTTCCTTTATCAAGTGACATCTTGGATGGGAAGATCAGGTTTTCCACCAAAGCCCTCTCCAAACATCATCCTTGTCTGAGATAAAAACTGCCTTCTTTTGACTTCAGAATTAACGTGTCTTTGAGATGGACACAGCTCACAGCTATGTTATACTTTAGAAGTCTTCATTCTACTTTTGCGCTATTGTGGATTTGTAAGTCTCGAAAAAATTAAGTTAACTATCAGTAGGGGAGCATCTTCTGCTCTCCAAGAGTAGAAGACATATAAAGAAGACTGGTCTACAGTTCATAACCAATTTTAAAATATCATCTCCCATAATCAAGAGTGCAGGCCAGGAACCAAGGGAAGGTAAATGAAGAGGAAATTTGCCCTACACTCTATTACATTGTGGATAGTCTCATTTATGGGGAATGCTCCCAGAGCCACTCATGAGTTGGGAAGCCACATCCCATCTTGGTTTGAGTCCCTGTGGACAGGACATAGCTGTGAAGTGTGGTATCTTCAGTCTTCAACCACATGCAAAAGTTTCCAGAAATAATCTGGGTTTCCCTCTTTCAATCTCACAGCAAGCTTTCCTCATAACTGGCATCAGTGTTGACTGAAAAGTAGCAGGATAAAAGGAAAATATTTCTGAGGAAGCAATCTGCCAGATCTCCAGTTCACACAAAAAAACCTCTTGTGTTGACTTCATCTGCCTCAGAGCTAGCCCCACATTTGGAAAGCTATTTCTAATGGCTCTGCCTTTAAGCTGATCAGATAAACACTATGCATGCTGATGCTTAAGAGTAGTCAAGCATAGCATTAACTTCAGCACTTCAGAGTTTTGTGCTGCATCTACCCTGCACCATCACCTGCTAACACTGGGTGAACACAAAGAGAATGTATGCCGACAGGGAAGACCCTTGACACTGAATGCACATGGACATGGGTTTCTTCTGCTGTTGCTCATGGTGCTTGAGAAAGATGGGATCAACTATACCCATAATGCCAAGCATAAGCATGACTTCTTCTGAGCAAAATGAGGTGTCTTCCCGTCAGAAGTTCAGACCTATCAAAATTCTTATTTACTAGAACCCAAGCGAAAAATTTAGAAGCACGCAAGCATTTCTGAGCCACCTCTTGGCACTGGAAATGGGAAGACTAACTACAGGTTTGCCTCTCCATCATATTTCTTTCCATGGCTGTCAGGTCAAAGACACAGTGACCTAAATTGACATGTCCCTGCTTCTGTCATTCTAAAACCATGTCTATCACCAGTCTCCTCTACTTTTATTATGTCCACATCATGGTCTTTTCCCATTTGGAAGATCTCCATGACCAGCTATGTAGATTGGATATTTGCTAGTAATGGGAGTAATGTCCAGCTTCCAGTGCTAGTCCCAAATCTCATCTTTGCAGTCCCACAGGAATAGCAGAAGACCATCAGAAAGCAGCTGTGTTTCACAAAGACTGTGCTCTATTGTTTCCTGAAGGCTCCTAGTAAATGTACACTTCTGGACCTCCCAGACATGCTAGAAGGTTACCATCCATGTTTGTAATGACCCAGTATTCCAGCTAAGGATTTATTTTGTTCTCCCATCTCCCTTTTGTTTTTTTGGTTGTTTTTTTTTTTTTTTTAAACAGCATCACAGCACAGCAGCCACCACTGCTGCAGCAGCAAGTCACATCAATTCCATTCCCAGGGGTGCAAACCAATTTCTCTTGTTTTTCCGCCCGTCTCTCTGGCTGAACCTCCAGCAGCCTTCAATCCCATTAATCCAAGCACTGCTGGCAATGACGAAGACTGATTTCACCAGCAAACGATCAATTTGTATCTCCCCCCCTTTTTTCTTTTTTCTTTTTTTTTTTTTTGGTGCAATGTACAAAATATCATGAAAAAGGTGTTAGTGGTGATAGTTCCACAACAGTGAAATAATAGAGTAATAAGGCAATCCACTTTTGACCTTGCAGGACAGCTAATTCATCTACCCATCTATCTTAATTATTCCCCGGGTTACAAAAGAGAAACTGTACAATTCATTCATTCCACAGTGACAATTCCATTTTCCACCCCCAGTAAAGCACCATCCTTTCTCTGCAGTGATGCTGCCATAGACCACATCCCTTCTCAGCCTATTCACACCAGCCCACATGCAAACAGTCATTCAAGGCCCGATCCAAAGCCTGTTGAAGTTGATCAAGTCAGGCCCTTGTTGGCCTCAATGCACTTCAATCTGTCGTATTCTGTACCTCCTCTCACTTCTAAGCAAACAAGAAGTTGGCCACTTTCACAAGCCATATCAAAAGTTGCAGTGGGATCTCTGGCAGAACAAACAGGTGTACAGACAAGCTAACTCTGCCACGGGAGATTAAATTTTTCAGATCTTCTTTCATGCTGAAAGAAAAGGAGGTATCTTACAGAAAGGTATGTATTGTCTCAGAAAAGTCTGTAACATCTGTTTGCTGTGTGTGAGAGCAAGATAGGATGTCTGAATTTGGAGAGCACATTGTGATAAGGGTTCAGAGAAGACATAGACCAGACAGTGGAGAAGAGTCCAAGAACATCTACTGATGGCACTGCTCTAGGTTCTGCTTTGTATCATTTGATGAATATTAATTTGGCTTGGAAAACAGTTACTGAGTCTCAAATATCTTAGTCTTACATCCATACAACTTGAACTTTCTGCTGCTTCACCTCAGAGATTGAATACAACCTGCCCATTTTTAGACATGGCATATACAAGTAGACTGTTTGCACATGACTCTCCAACCTGCAGGGAGAGGCTACTGTGAATTAATGTCTCCTACCACACTCTGAAAGAGCCAAGGTTAGTCTTCATCTCCAACAGGCAAAGGAGTCTGCTGGCATTTGCGATGCCAAAATTTGGCAACATCCCTTACAACCTAATAGTTACTACCAAGAAAGCAAACTGGCCACAGAAGAAAGTAAGGAGGAAGGTGCTTCAAAGGGAGTAGGGGTAACTGAGATAAATCCCACTGACTCTTGGTTGTTCCTCCTGTGAGTTAAGTTGAAACAAAAGCAAAAGAAATCCCTGTAAGAGACAGCTGTCTCCAATCAGGTCTTGTTCTACTGAGAGGAGTCTCAGCTGCTGAAGATTTGCACTTTCTTAGCATCCCGCTTCTCTGAAGATGTTTTTAAAGTTATCTTTGGGTTCCACAGCTCACTCTGTTCCTTTGCTTAACATCTCTATATTCCCTTCGGATTTTGAGCAAGCCAGACTCCTTTCCTCTTCTCGCCCTCATCTGTCCCCCTTCCCTCTCTTTACTCTCTTCATACAGCTCAAGCCTGCATCTCTGCTTGTCTTTCCAATACCCAGTTCCCCTTATCTAAAATATATACCCCTCTCTTCCTTAAAGCCACTAAACCCAGCACTTCGTTTCCTCTGTCTTTAACAGGTCTTCTTAGCTTGATTTCCCTTCCTGCCTGGTTTCTCCACCTCTATTACATTTGTGTCCAGTCTGTGCTGCCCTAGTAAAACAAATCCATTCCCTTTTTCACAGCTGCATCCTCTCACCTCCTGCACTCCTCCACTTGTCCCATGTAGTCCGTCTACACTTTTGATTCACAATAGTAAGGCAACTTAAATCTTCCACCAGCTTCACTCTGCTGATACATCCTCTGCTCCCTTATCTCTTTCCTCACTGTTACCTTCATTTTCCCTTTTTATTGCTTTTTACACTTACTGTGATCCCTGACCCATTATCTCACCAACTTACTCTGTTTCATCCTCCCCACAAACCTTTGCATGAGTAGACATCCTATTTCCCTCTTTGTCACATCTAATCTGATACTGTAATCTCTTATGAGAAGTAAACACATCTTCTTATGTGACATTTATACAGCGCCTTGTCAATGTACAGTGCTTTAAATGACTATTACACTACTAATACAAAGATACCACCTCAGGTTCAGGTATCCCTGAGACACAGATTGCTCCAAGCATCTAAGTATATCAAGGTAGTATTAGAACAGCTTTCTCTTTTGTTACAGTTTTCCTGTAAGTCTGCCCCAGCAGTTCTTGTCAGGAACAAGATCCTGGGCTGGAGTGTAAACCAAGAGGAAAGACAATACCCTACATCTCAGAGAGCAGAATTGAAGCCTGAAGTCAGGCATACACAGGGACAGCAGGAAAACCCACTCTGCTAACAATAAATACCCAGGACACTGCATAGATGTCTTTAGATCCCTCAGTGCAGAGGTGCTTACTGACATGAGCTCCTCTAAAGACTCAGAGTCGGTTGTTAGGACCCTGGCACAGAAATGTGGGTGGAATTTAGGCCAGCTGAGTACAGCCCAGGATGCCACTGAGCAGTGAAAATAGCAAGGCAGGAGGCAGAGCCTGGACCAGCAGTGCTGCTCCACTGCCACAGGTAAGCCATTGTGTTCCATGCCTTGATGTGCATTTCAATAGACATAGCATGTCCTGGCTCTTCGGAAGCAGCAAGTGGACACAAAGACAAGGTCTACAGTGAATAAAGTTACGGCAGGACACAGAGACCATGAGTCAGTGAAACTACCAGGAACAAAGCAGGACAAGCTGACGCACAAGCACAGCTGACACAGGTTGCTACAAGTTGGTACACTGGAAACAAAAAAGCTCCCCCAGCCTGTACCATAACTACCTCAAGTCCCAGCAGAGAAGCTGTACAGTGTCACAGTGCAGAGTGACACATAACTGCTTTTACAATTAAGACATTGACTACCAGCTGAGGAAGATCCATTTCAGTCCCTGACTGACACAGGTAAGGCACTCATAGGTGGCCAACTGTTCTCTGTTAGCATGGTTACAGGATGACAAAGGGGCTGGCCCATAAGCCCCAGCATAATGTGATTTTTTTTTTCAACAACCCAGAATTCATACTGGAGAAGCATCATTCTCACCTCAAGAATTAACCTTTCTGCACCTCCCGTCACGCTGGTACTTGTGGTATGCAGGAACATTTCCCACCTCAGGCATAGTTACTAGTCTCTTTCTTGGCATTGGATAAGGAGTATAGCTAGACAGCTGAGTGCTTTGATCTTCTTGATGGCTGTTGCACAGCTTTTGGAGTCATGTACTTCCTTGTTCCCCAGGAGAGCAAAGTTTCTTTCTCAGCTGAAAATTAACTTCTGGAGTTTGTACTTGCTCACTTCCTCTTAAATGGCCTGCAAAGCAGCTCAAAAAGCAAAGTACTACATTCCTGGGATCTCACAGCTGCCCTTTCCCAGGCACTCCTCAAGACAAAAGATGGGGAGAAAGGTGAAGGAAAGATTAAGGACAACAGTGGTCCTGGTCAAAGAAGAAGTTTCAGAGGAGAGAAAAAGGAAAAGAGAATGAGAAGGGAGTGAAGGAGAGAAAAAGGAATGGAGGGAGAGAGGGAGCAGCAATAATAAGGTCATTTGTTACAGGAGCTACTCCTAGTCTGTGTGTATGTAACACAATTTGAGCTAATTGTATTGCCCTCACTTTGGGGACATTGCTGTCTGTCTCTGAAGCTTTTTCTAATTTCCCCCCTTAATGTACGATTTCAGAATCTTTCATTCTAATGATTTTAATGCAATCAGCAAAACTATGCATGTAATTGTCTTTGGCACGGCACTCGCTGGAGTGGCACTCAGGGACAGCTCCCTGAACCCAGGACTCCGACAGGAGAATGCAAAACAGGCCTGTTTTCAATCACCGCGGCAGAAGGCAGCCGGCAACGTCTGCGAAAGGCTGCCGAAAAAAAACATTTGTCGGAAGACAATGACAAAAAAGGGGGTCTCAGCTCGGTGCTATTCAGAGACAATTTGTAAGCACGGCTGTTGAAGTCGATCCAAAGGCTCCGGAACAGCTGGAGCTTTGCAGTGATTGATAAGTGCGCCCAGGAGAACTTCATTTCTGCCTGAATGAAGACAAAAGCCCCGCGATGCTGGGCGGATGGGTAATGTCACTATCATTAAGTAGTGAGAGTGGATATGCCAGACCTTCAGATGGGGACACAGTCAGGGCTATGAGGAGAGGTCAGGGCACCCTCCCTTCCTTCCCATCACCGCCAGCTCTTTCCCCTCCCTGACTCCCCCCTCCTCTAACACACACTTTCGGGACAAACACCCCCTGCTAATTGTAATGCCCATATAATAGAAGTTCCCCCATCTTATAAGTACACACCATGGGTCTCTCCCTCTCCTCTTCATAACTGCTGTGCACACACCTTTTCCAGCCAGTGTGTGCTCTAGGCCATCCAGATGCACCCTTTCCATGTGCAGTGTCACTGTTACTCATGATCCCACACTCAGAAGACAGCACCCCTGAGAGCCACCTCTAGTACCCACACTTTGGTGACTTCCACCAAAGGCTGCTTCTCTCCTTCCTCCCTGTATTGCTCACCAATACCTTCTGAAACCCAAAACCTGTATTTCTAAAATCAAGTCAGGGTGAAATTTTTGGGCAACCCCAAGAAAACAGAGCATCAGCACAGGAGAAGAAAGCCCATGAAATACAAAGCCCATCTCCATGGAATTGAAGTGCCAAGTATGTGCTTTGCACTGAATCTCAACTGCTTAAGGTTTGTCTGGTTTCAGATGTTTGCTGACACGGTCTCTTTTTCCCTGCACAATTACCAGATCTCAAATACAATAGTCAGCGTGAAGAGCATTGGAGACAAATGAGTAGACTAAAACCTCAGCTTTCACTTTGTGCTCTTCTCATGGTGAAGAAAAAGCTTGAAAATATAACCCAAGTTTTTCTGATACTAGAATCTAAATTAAAGGACCCTTTACTGATCAAATTACCCTTGATGCTGCCCACAGCTAGCCAAATTCAAGAGCTGTCTCCTCAGTTTCTACATATTCAGTAGCCAGGATATTGGATTCCTCTGAAACTCTGCAACACAGTTGGGAATCAGCAGCGCACCACAGAAGCCATCAGGAAACAGTCCACAGCAAGGGGGACACTCCTACAGGAAGGGGAACAGATTGCCCAAAATTTTTCTAAGCCTGGGTCACAGATCCCCAGAGGATTGAAAAAACCACCTGCTCTTTCCATTCCAAGTACTGAACTCACCTCTTTTCTCCCGCTGTCAATGGCCAGCCCAGACAATGACAGAGTCCATACAAAGATGTCTTCTGAAAACCCCACAGAATCTTTACATTAGCAAGAAATATTAGCCTGTCACCTTCTGGGGTGGTTTAAGGAATGTGAAGGCAAAAGAAACAGAACTGGAAAAAAATGGTTCTAACTGGCAGGCAGTCCATCACTGTTATACTTCTTGCTGATATTGTGGGCCACCCCTCTCAGCACATAATGCAGTTAACTTCTGTTCAGATGACACAGCCTAAGAACACACAGAGCTACAGTTCCCCAGTGGGAATCCTGGTCCAGAATACTCTCACCCAGCCACAGCTGCGTGACTTAATCATCAAGGGAGATGAACCTGAAGAAAGGTGAGAAGCTTCAGAGTCAGGAGGTCTGGGACCATTTCCAAACTCTGTTGCTGACCTGGACCAAATCACACTCAGTGTTATATCTTTTTTCCCCCCACTTTTCTGCCCTAGAGTTCCACAGTGCAGGATCCAGGCTGCTGTTCAGCTGTAAGCATCAACAGCAACAATATCCTACCCTGAGCTACAACTGTAACCTGCCCCAGCAATAATATTTCCAAGAATCCCTACCTACCAGCACCCAGCATATTCCTGCCTTGTTGCTACCATGTCAGAAGCCATAAAGCCAAGTTACTCAGGGAAAGCAGAAACACCAGCTATGAAATTATCACTTCCCCTCTGCACTGCAGCTCAGATCTATTTGAACCTTTTATGAGCATCACCACCATCACTCCCTTGATTCCCATATCTTTCACAGATACGTTGCCCCAAAGAAGGGAGCTGAGAGACCCAGGGATGTCCTTCTTTGCAGGAGGTGATCTGTCATTGCTCTGTTCTGGCAATGAACTATTTAAAGCCCAGGTGGCATAAACTCACATTTCTCCTACTCATCCAATAACACCTCTCTCAGCAATCCCATGGCACCTTAGACTGTTAGTACTTTGGGCAAGCGAAAGTTTTGTGTCCAGTGTTTGTACAAAACCTTCTATGTGTCCAGGCCTCTCCACCACCAAAGGAAGCAGCTCCCATACAGCTCCAACATACACACACAGAGCTGCCTGACATCCCTCTGTGCCTTCTGTTGATGGTGAAAGAAAAGTCAGCTGACATTACTCTCAATCTCCCTTCACTTTCAAAACTCTAGGAACCTTTTGCTGAAGCACCACAATTTTTTTTTTTACTGACTTACACCCAGCCAACATCTTGCACTCTCTGCAAGCTGATAGAAGAGCACTGGCCAGCGATCAGGAGGAAAGCCAGTTCCCATCGGCCTGTGGAGGAGCACCAGCCCCACTGCTATTTGTATGTGTCCTCTGGAATCTCCACATTCAGCACTGTCCTTGCCAAAACCACCACCAAAATGTGCATGTCATTCCCTAATCTCGCTGTCTCCAGAGCTGGCACTGGCTGCTTGTTCTGCCTTCCTGCTTGGACAGCTAAATAGTTGTGCAGAGAACTGCAGTGCTTGGGGGATCTCAGATCTTTGGCACATGCTTTGGAGGGCCCCTTGTGGACATCCTTCCTGAGCTGGTAGCCTGACTGGCTGTAGGAGGAGAACAGTTCTTGTAGTCTCTCTGGAGCAGAAGAGCCACAGCAGACCTGTTCTGGAGAGGAGAATAGAGGCACTCAAACAGCTCAGTGGTCCCTGTCAACCAGGAAAGGAACAGAATCCCAAAGCCCCAGTGGCTTACAGCTCCTCTCTTCTACTGAGCAATTCTATTTCAGCTTCTATACCTTCACTCTGAAGGTAGTCATATTGATACAGAACCCACTTTTGCAGGCAGAGATCTTTTTTTCAGAGCCTGCACGTTACTAATAACATGTCAGAGCAAAGCTTAAGGACTGAGTGTAAGCAAGATACTCAGATTTAATGAACTAATCTGGATCAGCAGAGACTTTATTCCAACTAAGTAAAGACCTCCCAAGCCTCCACTCAAACTCAGTCAGGCCTAAGCCTCCAGAAAAGTATCTTTCCTTTGCAGTAATATGTTCCCCATAAGACACTCCATTTGTCACGGCTACCAGGTTCCAGCTTCCAGAAGAAATTGCCTAGGCATCTCACTTCTGTAAGGCTTCCTGTTCCTGATTTTTGCTCACAGAAAAGGATTCAGCCAAGTCTCCAAAGATATTCCAGTTTCTCACACCAGCCTGGCATGCCTGTTTAGCCTGATCCTCCCAGGAATTGTCATTCACCTTTCAGTTGCCACCTTTAGCATGACTGACAATACTGTCAGGTCCAGTATAATCTTCACATGCAGGGAGAGCAACAGTGAGCATCAAAAGCCTTGGATATGGTTATACAGTCAGGTACAAGACTCCAGAGTCCCTCTTTGGCAGCGCATAGCCTGCATCACATCCTTTGGAGTACAGGGACCTTAGGCACCCAAGAGCACCAAGCATGGGAGCTCATGGCCCAGCAGACCAGGACAAGCTGCTGCACACAAGGCATTTAGAGGGACAATCAGGAGGTCGTCTGTCCTTTTAGACTTGTACAGATTCTACAGATTGTACAGACAGACCTCTATTCCCACTATGAGAACAAACAGCAGAACCAGAAGTGGTCCTATGGTCTGAGAGCTCTGTTCTGACCTGGACCCAAACAGCAATCATACCCAGTGCTGACAAGTTTTGATCCCTTTGTGGTCCTCCCTGCCCTAAGCCATGACAGTAGGGCCAAACAAGACCCAAAACCTCCTCCAACTTGCCTTTGTCCCTACTCCAATCAGTGAAGTAATAAATAGTGATAAATCTTGACAGAGAGCATCCAAGTGTCTGGCATGCTGTGGAGGGCGAGGGCAAGGCAGCTTCTGCTATAGGAGATGATCTCTGGCCTGCCTCTCTTGATGACCCCAGAGAATTCACACCGACTCGCTCCCTCCTCTTGAAAGGTGATAACAAAGGTGTGAGTTTCTAAGCCTGACTGGCTCATGGAGTTAAAACCCAGTGAACCTGACCAGATCAGTGATAAAGCCAGAGCTCTGCTGAATTGGTCATTCTCTTGCTCACTCCTTCTCTTGCCTGACCCCTCTTTTGCATGGTTCATAGAATCGGCAAAACTCCCTGACACAGAAACTGGAAGACACTCGATCTGTCGGTAACAATTTTCAGCGGCTCTGACAGGAACAGGCAGAGCACAGGAAGAATGAAAAAAGGGAAAAGGGGGGAAAAAAAAAAAAAGAAAATAATTCCTCCAGCCTCACATTCTCCCTTTTGTTTTTCCTTTGGCTTCCTCTCTTTCCTGATGTTGTGGAAGTGTCTTCTTTCCTTTGTCTGCTGTTGGACAGATGAAGACAGTCCATGGGCTGCAGGAGGTATCCCAGCCTGAGCCACGAAACAGACTAACTCATCACAGAGGAAAGACTGTCTGCACACAGAAGAGTAAACAAACATCTCTTAATTTAAAGCCCCCACAGCTCTTGCAGCATGCTGGTTCCCTGCCCAAGCCTGGGCAGGGAGGCTTGGAACAAGTAAAGGAGAACAGGTAAAGGAGGATGCTTTCACTTCATTCTGCAGAGTGAATTGTGGCCTGGGACTATCAGGATGTTTTTACCTGTTAGATGCATGGACCAATCTTTGATCTTTCTTGCTCTCATCACTGTGGCTTTAAGTCTGGTGCACAGTAGGCTTCACAGAGGATTGGGGAAGGGTTTGAGAGCAGTCTGGGCATACAGACTGAGACTTCCCTTCTGAGCTATACATCTGACTCACAGACTGACACTGTCACTGAAGGAGACTGGACTCCGAAACCCAGGGAGTTCCTGCCCATCCCTGAGTTCTGATGCCCTTCTCTAAGCAAAAGTCATCCTGACCTAGTGTCTAGGCAGAGGCAAGTATACGGTGCGATGCCTACCTTTTCAGACGACCCAGCCTATGTCCACCCTAGCCAAACAGTAGATCAATAAGAGTTATGGATAGTGGAATCTGTGTTGCGTCTTCAGAGCTGCATTTTCCTCCTCTCCCTCTCTCACTGAGGAAAATGTTTTTCAGAAAAGGTAAGCTTTTGAAGGAGGTATAGGAGATGATAGGAAGGAGAAGCCATGGCTCTGATGGGCCAAAGGCCAAGAAACCACAGTATCTATTACACAGAACCTAACTTTAACCATGATAGAACCAGGCTATCATATTGTCAGGCAACCTGCACCTTCAGATAACACACACCCTTGGAAGAGTCTGTGCTTGAAAATAAGACCTTACATGGCACAATTCACCAGTATAGAGGGAGAATGGGAGAGCACTGGAGGAGAAATAGAATGATTGACAACAGCAAAAACACACAGAACATACTTGGTTACCAAAAGTCACAACAAGTCAGCTTTTTCAACTTAGCCAAGGCACCACATGTGTGAGATACCAGCAGGACACAACACAAGGGTGATATATACCATGCAGCCTTTTCCTTTAAAGGACGAAGCATCTCAGAACCTACATGGTTTTTCACGGCCTAGATAAGACTGGGGACCATGAATCCAAGACACATAGATTGATCTATTTTTAACCGCTGACACAGGTGGAAATTCAGAAGAAAATCTTTATTCCTTCCTCTGAGATAGAAACATCATCAATGTCTATTTAAAGCAGGACTTGGTCCCGGAGTTGAAGAGAAGGCTGAAATCTGACTTTGGAAACAATCAGTGCTTGGACTCTCCCTAAAGACAGGAGTTTGACTCCCTATCCAGCTCTTTTCTTTGCCAGGATCAAGCTTTCATGGTGCCCAGCCTCATTTGCTTTGAGTTTCATGGCACATTAATACAAGGAAACCCAACAGATGAAGTTGCAATTGCCCTTCCTGTCCAAGACAGCTGATCTGAGCTGTGCCAAAGCTGTTGCTTGTTTCCTACTCAAGAGGTAATTACAGCAGCTAGAAAACACCATTTGCCATGTTGCTTTTAATTCATATCAGCAGAACTGACACTTCCTGCTACACTCACTCAGGGGCTTCAGGTAGAAGTCTGGGAAGGATGGGGCTGCTTCACCTGCAACTGCAAAGGGCTGGGAGGCTTTCTCTCAACCCTCACTGTTGTCTCCGTTTGCTTTGCCTTAACCCACAACCCACTCTACTGTCTGTGTCTGCTCCACAAACCATTAAGCCATCTGTAGTCGCAAGTTGAACCCCTTGCTGTGAAGGTAAGGGTGACCTTGTGCTTGAGACACTGCTGCTGCTCTCAGGAGAACAGGAGTTCAGGTCTGCTGCAACCTCCCTGATTGTGTCCTGGGGAAGCTGCAAAAGCTCCCCAGGCTTTTGGTGGTTACTTCTCCTCAGCTAGCCAGAGACGCTACCACAACCAGGTGGTGTGCAGAAGTGCTCCTGCTGCCAGTAAGGCTGCAGACTGGCTGAGTGCTCCAGCAACTGCTAACAGGGGCAACAGCAAAACTCAGGGCAGGAGGGATGAGGGGTGGATCTTGCACACCATGAGCTAGAAGCACATGCTGTTTGCTGGTGTGACTGGGGAAGTCCCAAAAGTGGGATACACAGACTCAATAGCACAATAAAAGAAAGACAAAGGAAGAGGTAGATTAGATATCTCACAGGAACAAGCAGGAAGAGCCTGTAACAGACTTCTGTTTAAAAAAAACAGGAACACCATCCTTGCAAACCCGGCAGCCATGGCCATTTAGACTTCACAGTCTTCAGAGCAGCTCTTGCCTCCTCTTATGCTTTACACAGCACCTACCAGCATAGACCTCTGGCTAAGATGGGGCCACCAGGCCATGGAGAGCAGCAATTAGAACAGAACAGATAAACTCAATTCATGGAACATTCCTCAAGCAGAAACCACACACAGCAAGCCACAACTGTTGCCAGTGCATCTGAAAACAAGTCCTCTTTAATCTCAGAATTGGCCCAAATTGCCTATAATCACACAAACTGATTAAAAATGTGAGTGACTCAAAACCTAGTGAGTCTCAGCCCTGGAAAGTCAGGGCAGGGAAAGTGAGGAAGCAAATCAAGCCCTCTTGGTACAGCTGCAACCTCTTGCAAGTCATGGTGTAGTGGGCTCTTAAAGATCCTATCCACCACAACCGCACCAAATTCAGACTTAGGCCAGCATGGCAGTTTGAAGTGAAACAGTCAAGTAGCTGGACACCAAGGATAAATAAGATTTCTGCTAATCCTGCTTTCACAGCAGGATACTAGAAAATTTAGCTGACCTTTGTTAAATAAGCTCAATGGGTCCCTTGAGAGACGGTGAATTACTGTGAGTGAGCAAAGAATGTCTGCCCTGGGCTATAGCCTGCAGGAAGAGGTTTTTCTTGAAGAAGAGGCTGCAATCCATCCCCTTCACTGGACAACATATTTCTGTTATGCTACAGGGAATAGGCCACCCAAAGCTGCTGCAACGCCAGGCAGTTGTACCCCATCTGTAGAACATCTGTCAGCAGCATAGGAGACATTCTGCACCATGCAGCTTTTGAGCTGTGTCACTGGGAACTCTCACCAAGAAAGCTGAGCTGCCAACAGAGCACCTCTTGCCCCAAGATGTCACTACCATGGCTGTCTCTTTCCCTGCTCACAGGCTTGCCCTCTGGACTGCCAACATGTGCACCTTCCGAGGACCTTCAGGGGGATAGCAGAGAACAGGCAGCATCTTGGACACAAGCCCATCATAGACTTCAGTGCTGCAGGGTCCTTTTACTAAAATATTGTGAAACCATGGGCACAACATGGACCAAAATAGTTCCCAGTCGGATGCAGCCAGGCCAAATTTCGTTGGTACACAGCACATTTCCTTTGGGAAACTAAACAACTTAAAAAACACCTGTCCACCTGTTCCAGCTTGACTAGCTGGAATTTAGACCACCTCATCTGACTGGCCAAGGTAGCAGATGAGACAAGGCAAGGCTTCTTCACCTGTGTTTTTGCTGAGGTGGATTTGATGAGACACAGAGGTCAGAGAGTGTCATCAACTGAGATATTAACATGTTATAGCAGGAACTACAGACTATTTCCTTTCCAGGCACAGCAAGACAGAAACCAGTATTACAAAGGTGTATCTAAGGTCTTTTGTTCAGCATTTAACAAGCTGGATCAACCAAGTGATCTGAGCTAACCACTTTAGAGTGAACTGAGCTAGGACAAGTCCCACATGGCAAAGATGTGTCCAGAACTACATTTCTGGATATCTACAGTTGCTTCAGGTGCCATTACTTTTTCCTTTCACAACCTCAAGTAGTGAAAAGGAGTAGGAATGTGAGAAATGCAAACAAAAACTATTTTTTTTTCCATTTTTCATTCTTTAAGCAACCCCTGGGTACCTGGATAGACAAATAGCTAGATTACCTCCTCATGGCAAATTTAAAAAGAAAAGTCTGATTCAGGTTGGTTTGAGCTCTCTTTTTCTCTCCCTCATCTTCTCCCAACTCTGACCTCTCTGAAGTTCTCAACTGATACAGATCACAGATTCTAGTGTCCATAAAAACAGGAACATTTTTATTTTAGTTTTGAAGCCTATTTCAATGATCCTGCTGGTGTGGGGGGTAAGGAAACAGGATCATTCATCGTGGCTGAACAGTACAATTCCATTTGCCAGGCTCTGAAATGAGAGACTCGCTGATGATGAAGTTAAAAAAGGAAAAAGCTCCTCTGTGTCATTTTTCTCCTTTTTTCCCACCCAAAGCCTTTCTTTTATTTTTCTTCTTCCCTCCCCATCCCCCACAGTCTCCCAGAAGGCTCTCTGGAGATAAACGGGGAGAGAAGCAGAAAGGTTGGTTTCTCAAGGGAAACCCACACCTCTCAATATTCAGAATATTGAATATGAAATGTCACAGGAGTTATCAATCTTACTTTGACAGAACAAGGAGCTTCATTTGTTAGAGCAGGATGTGAAAAGGGCCTTTCAGAGCCATTCACTGACTCTTCAAAACACATTTCACCACTGGAGGTTTGTGATTGCTCACCCTACATGGTGTCCAGGTAGGAACGGGAGCCACATCTAGTCCTGCCAATCTGTCCTAGGCAGCAAGTAGAAGAATATACAGTGGCAGCAGTGTTGTGCAGAGCAGCAGTGTGAGGTGAGGGCCAATACTTAGCTGGTAGAAAGTCACATATGCCACTTCAATTCGCCTGTAACATATGATGATGCAGCCCAAAACACATAAGGAAATAAAGCAAACCCTCTGCTGACACCAATGACTACAGCAGCTGTGAAACCAACTGAGCATAATCCTTTCCCTCAACCTCAGGCTCATCCCTTGACATCATCAACATGTCAGCACTCTTCCTCACCTCCTCCATAATCCTGGTGCATGCAGAGAGAAGCTTCAGCAAGGACCAGAGAGCAGCTTAAGGTATGACAAATAGCCCCAACTCAACAATCACATACTACACAGCAGTATGAGGACTGAGTCCTGGCTGACAGCAGAGCAGAGGAAGACCAGGGATTAGGCTCCAGTGAGATCAATGGAAAAAAATACTGGTAGAGCATCGCCAAAAAAAGATATGCATATACACACACTGTCAGTACTACGAAGTTTCCAAATGAAAGACAGGTCAGTCCTATGAAAAGCAAAGACAAGGGGCAGGACTGCTCACTGGTAAAGACAAGATAACACTGTTAGGGGCCATAGGCTGCAGATTATATATTCTGGTTTGTGTGGTTCCCCACCTCCTTCTCAGCCCCACAGTTCAGGAGGCTGACATTCCTAACCATCACCCATTTTCCATATTGTGTGATCAACAGCCTTCAAGTTTGCACACTGCCCCTCTTTTGGGCAGCCAACTGGGATAGGTTTCAGTCTTCCCCTAATTCACCTCTCCAACTACTCCCTGACTTTATTCCTAAACATCAGCAGTTTTATGTGGGGATGAACCAGACAGCATGTGACCTGATTCTCTCTTCACTTGGTACTAAATTGGAGACAAATCAGATATGTGTAAGTTCCAGGGACCTACAAGAGATCATGTGTGTTGTTCTCTGACCAACATTTTCAAGCCTTCAAAATAAAGGTTTCATTCTTAGTTGTACATTCTTTACTATTAAAAATGTTCTGCTGCTCAAAAGTTAACATAAGTAGCACACCCATTCAGGGATGCAATAGGAAACCTGAGCACTCCACAGTATTCAGTGCCTACTGTCTAAGAACCAGCTGGTGGAGACAAGTAAAGCTCCCTTGATTCCCAGGGAGCTACTGATTTAAAGCTGACTAAAAGTTCAGACCCCAAGTTTTATACAGGCAAGTTTGAAAATGTTGGACTGCTGCTGTTTCCTGCAGAGCCAGCATGTGGAAATGAGGTGCTGTTGTTTATTTATGACAGACCACTGTGCAGAAAAAAATCTCCTGGTCTCAAACATGACCTTTCCATCAGAGGTCACCAAAAAGTCATCAGTGATTTCATCAGATATCAACCAACTCAATTGCCCTTACGTGCACACACAGCAGTAGCAATGTACAGGTCACACTCATTTCCTTGTGTGACTCAGTCAGTCTGAGCCCAAGGCCACCAGTTAGAAGAAAGAAAGATTGCCTGAGATCCAGAATTAGATTTCTGCTCTTGGCTCAGATCTCATTCTCAGAAATATGCCTACTGAGTGATTACAGGAATTATACACCCAGTTTAGTGTTACAGGAGGGTGTCCTAGAGACAAGCGAGATGCACTGCAATGGTATCTACCAACACCCCAACACCTGCACTCAGACTGTGGATCTGCTCTGGCATATTTAACACCATGGATTTGTATGGTTGCTGCCCAGTGTTAGCATGGGAAAGACAATAAAGAGATGAAAGAATAATACAGACATGAGGGTGATTATTTTCCAAAGAGGAAACACTTGCTCTAGCTGTCAATGATTTACAGGGTCATGTTGTTCATTGTTGACATATTTTATTGTCATTATTTATCACATTCACTGCTGGAGCCCTAAGGAGCCCTGCACAGGAACTTGGGCCATGTAGCACAAGGTGATGGACAAATACAGAAAACTGTCAGGGGAGAGTGGGGGGTTAAAGGCACCAGAGTCCTGCCAGCTGCTGCCAATGCAGAAGATACTGCAGATTCACAGCAGGACATAAAAGAGCCAGTAGGGGGAAGATGGCAGGTGTCCAGAGTGCCAGAGTACTTCTCAGCTCAGCACAGAACAAAAAGATTCTCTTCACTCCATCAAGTTTATAGAGTTAAGTTCACAAATGCTAAATGCTTGCATTATTTTTAACACTTTCTCACTGGCCACAAGGCTGACAAAATGCAGAGGAACTGCCTGCGCAGTCAGAATCCTGAACAGGAGATTACCCAATAATAATAATAATCGTTATTGGTATTGTTACTACAGATTTATACAGGCTGCCTCTATCAGGAGAGACATTGTACTCTCCTTGTGAAATAACATTTGCTTTGCTCTTCACAGAAGAGTTAGAGGCTTTACAGGCAAAAATACACCGGCAAGTTACTCCAAAAACACTCGAAGTGAAAGCAGAGGTCTACATCAAATATGTACATTTGCACCTTAGTCTATGATCACTTTTGTAGTGGTGTAAATCAGGAGCAATACTCCAGACACTCCACTAATACACATCAGTGCAGTTCACTGATTTCATATAAAAAGCCCCCAGACATGATACAGGGAGAGAGCGCAATCCGACCCTGTATGAGAGCACCCCGTGTCCATATGCTGTTATTCATTACAAAGTACGATCTCAGTGCCTAGGGGCTCCTAGGAAGGCCAAAGTCCCCACTCCACTACATTCTGCACTGATCAGTAATGACATACAGCACCTGCTTCAACAATTTGCCATGAAAGGAGACTGAAACCAGGTATATTCTGCATACATTCTCAGATGATGAAAATATGGCCAAGTCTTACAATTACATGGTAAGCCCATACAAGTCCATAATTTTTCTTCAAGCCTCAGCTCCCAGTCTAGTGAGTTGATGAGATCTTGCAGAGAAAGGCTTCTCTTTTACCTAAAGAACCCTCACAGCTCAGACCTTCAGGCTGGTTGTTCTGCCCATTTTTGATTTCTAGCTGCATCTTCAGTGCATGGCACAGTGCATGGCTGGGTTGGCTTTCAATCCTATTTGTGCTAAATCAGTCTAGAGTGAACAAGAAGCCCAAAGAACAAAACAGGAAGAAAAGAATGGTTAACAAAGTGCCACTACAACCCTTGAGAGTCAAAACTGGCACAAACTTTCCAGAGTTTTCAATGTGCCTGAACTTGAGTCAGAATTACCAACTTGATGTGCACATTTATTTTACTTACTTATTATGCAGATCTAAAGAAATCATTTATCTCTGTCAGAAAAAAAGTGAAATACCAACACACAGCAGGAAAGAAAATAAACACACCATTGCTCCGAGACAGTGGTGTGGGAGCTATGCAGGGCTAGCAAGCAACAACCCTTGTGAGAAACAGTGTGGCTCCTCCCTACTTGGTGTGTTCTCTGCTGTGTTATTTTAGTTAAAGGGAATAACCCAAGTATCCCAAAGAGCAGCTGCTGCTATTACCCATACATAGGGTTACTAACAAAACACAAAAATCCCATACAGGATAAGAGGCTGTGCTGACCCTCCATATAAGCACAGCACCTGCAGTCCAAATGGGAGGAAAGCCCTGGCTGTTAGCAGATGGCCTAAAGCCTCTCTGAAGCACAGCATCCTTCCTGGACCATCCTACAGGTCCTAGAGATACTCACAACTCTGCAGCACTGCCAAGCTTTCTGCTGTGACCACTTCTGTGGGGAGCCTGTTCCAGCACCCAACCACCCTCTGGGTGAAGAACCTGTTTCTAATATCCAACCTAAACTTCTTCTGATGCAACTTCAGGCCTCAGGTCCTGTCACTCGTCATCAAAGAGAACGGATCAATTTTTTCCCTTCTTCTTCCCCTCGCAAGGAAGTTGTAGACTGCAATGAGGTCCCCTCAGTCTCCTCTTCTCCAGCCTGAACAGACCAAGTGACCTCAGCCACTCCTCACACAGCTTCCCCTCAAGGCCCTTCACCATCTTCATTGTCCTCCTTTGGATGCTCTCCAAGAGCTTAATATCTTTCTCATATTGTGATGCCCAACACTGCACACAATATTCAAGGTGAGGCTGCCCCAGTGCAGAGCAGAGCGGGACAATCCCCTTCCTCGCCGGGCTGGCGATGCTGTGCCTGATGGCCCCCCAGGACACGGTTGGCCCTCCTGGCTGCCAGGGCACTGCTGACTCAGACTGAACTTGCTGCCAACCAGGACCCCCAGATCCCTTTCCATGGCACTGCTTTCCAGTATCTCATTCCCCAGTCTGCACAAACATCTGGGGTTGCCCCATCCCAGGTGCAGAATGCAGCACTTTCTCTTGTTGAACTTCATGTGGCTGGTGATTGCCCAGTCCTCTAATCTGTCGAGGTCTCTCTGCAGGGCCTCCCTGCCTTCAAGGGAATCAACAGCTCCTCTCAGTTTTGTATCATCTGCAAACTTGCTTAGTATCCCTTCCAGTCCTGTGTCCAAGTCATTTGTGAAGATGTCAAAGAGCACAGGGCCCAAGATGGAGCCCTGTGGAACCCCGCTAGTGACAGGTCACCACTCTGATGTTACCCATTCAATATTAACCTTTGTATTTGACCCGTGAGCCAATTGTTCACCCACCACACGATGTGTTTATCCAGCTGCGTGCTGGACATTTTGTCCAGAAGGATCCTGTGAGAGACAGTATCAACAACTTTACTGAAATCTAAAAAGATTACATCAGCTCGCTTCCCTTGATCAGCTAGGTGGGTTACCTTGTCATAAAAGGAAATCAGGTTGATAAGCAGGACTTTCCCCTCATGAAGCCATGCTGGCTGTGACCAGTGACTAGTAGTCTTTCAGGTGTGTCTCAGTACCTCCCAAAATGATCTTCTCCATAACTTTACCTGGCACTGAAGTGAGACTGACAGGCCTGTAGTTTCTGGGGCCCTCCTTCTTGCCCTTCTTGAAAACTTAGGACAACATTTGCCAGCTTCCAGTCAGCTGGGACCTCTCCAGATTCCCGAAACGGCTCAAAAATCATTGAGAGAGGTTTTCCCATGACATCAGCCAGCTCTTTGAAAATTCTTGGATGAATCCCATCAGGCCCCATAGATTTGTAGGGATCCAGCTGGAGCAGCAATCCCATACAATTTCAGGGTTAACTGGGAGTTGACCATTCTCACAGTCAGGATCCTCCAGCCCAGGGCACTGACCCCCTTAGTCTGTCATCTCTGTTGAAGATAGAGGCAAAGAAAGTGTTAAACACCTCTGCCTTGTCTGGGAGGTGACCATCCTCATCCAGTAATGGGCTGATAATATTTCTGTACTGCATATTGCCATTAGTGTATTTGAAAAAACTCTTCATATTGTTCCCCCCATTTCTGGCAGCTTCAACTCCAGTTAAGCTTTGGCCACACAAATCTTCTCCCTACAGAGGCAAGCAGCATCTCTGTATTCTTCACATGTCACTTGACCTTGCTTCCGCTTACATACACCTCCCTTTTTTGCCTTATTTCCAAGAGAAGATCCCTGTTCAGCCAAGCCAGCCTTCTGCCTCACCTGCTTGACTTCCAGCATTTGGGAATTACCTGCTTCTGTGCCCTTAGGAGGTGATACTTAAAAAGTGACTAGTACTGATGGAACCCAGCGCTTGCAAATACATTTTCCCAGGGGGCCTTACTTACTAATTCCCTTAGCAGCCTGAAGTCTGCTCTCCTCTTGTCCAGAGTTGAGGTTTTGCTGGCACTTTTCCTCCTGTCAACAGATATTTTAAACTTGATAGCTTCATGGTCACTGTGGCCAAGACAGCCACCAATCTCCACTTCACTCATGAGATCTGCTCTGTTGACAAACAGCAGATCAAGGAGAGCTTTTTGCAAGTCAGTTGCTTTAGGACCTGTTCCACTGAGTTGTCATCCAGGTTTTTTAGGAATCTTCTGGCCCGGGTTATACCAGCTGTGTCGTCCCAGTTAATTTCTAGGAAGTTGAAGTCCCCTATAAGGACAAGGGCAGTTGACTTGGAAGTGTCCCTTAGTTTCTCAAAGAATAATTTGTCAGTGTTGTCACAGGGAGACAGCTTCAGGCTATGTCCCACATGTACCGGAAGAAGAACCCCCGCCAGGATCTATTTGCACTTTTAACATGAGATCACTACTGGATGACGTAGGAGGGACTTACGGAGATTGTCTAGTTCAACTATCCTGTCCAATCCAAGATCAGCAAAAGGGGATGGCTCGGGGCTGTGTCCAGTCAGTTTTTAAACATCTCCAAGGATGGAGACTCCACAACCTCTCTGTGAAACCTGTTCCAGCGTCTGATCTCCCTGCAGAAATCATTGCTACATGGCTCACATGTGGAGATATTCAGCCATTTTCTAACTGGATTTGTTCACCATGTGTCAGAAATTAAATGTCCATTGTCCCTAGTCAGCATGTTATTGGTATTGTAAGAAACCTACTGCAACAGTATTAGGAGCCCAGCTGGAGCTCAAGATCCCATATGTTACATCTGTCACACCATGAACAGACAAGACATAGAAAGACTGAAGAAACAGGATACAGAGAGGTGGCATGGTCGAGTTTAGCTTACACAACAGGCAGGACTAAAGCCAGGGGCTCTGAATCCTCTGTTCACTTCACAGCATCAGAGGAACCATGCTAAAACATCCATAATAAAGCAGCTGTGTTCTGCTTCACCACCAACATCGGTGACATTTTTCATAGTAAGTACAAGCTGTTACAAGTTTAGCCCTTACCTCTTCCTGTTCATATATCCAAAAAGGGCTTTCTGCAAGATAGTTCCTTGTTTGAGTATTCCTTGTACAAGGAATGTGCTCTATTGCAGTCATTCACCTTCAGAAGAACTTTCATTCCTATGTAAAACATTTGAGGTCACTAAAGTTATCTGCTCTTATTACTGCAGCATGGATTAACAATGGAAATAGCAAATAGTTATAAAACAGGAATTTTCTGACGGACCAAGAGCACACCTTCTTCTCATTAAAACTGTCAGGTGCAAACCCAGACCCCCTGCACCATGGTCTGTGATCTTGTTGGTAGGGCTGTGCAACTTCTCTATCCAGAGCAAGGATACACCTGCTCTGAGAATCACCACTTTTTCTGCTTGTTACCTTCTGCCAGCACTTTTCTGGTTAAAGGCAAAGCTGAGGGAAAGTTAAAGAGCAGCAACAGCTGCTCCGGTGTCTTCCCCAGATGTTCAGCTATGTTCAGCCGGTTAACGGTTTGAGAAATCATTCGTCAGCAAAGGTTTTGCTGCCTTGCAGGCTTATCTCTGAAACAATATGGTACTCACAGAAGAACTCACTCTCACCCTTCCACACTTAGCATCTAGAAACCCCTTGTCATTCCTTAACCCACCGCACTCTGTATTCTTTCTTTCTGTTGTAGAAATTATTTGATGCCATGATGGACAGAGATGTGAGGAAGCACCCACCCAGTTGAGACTGCCTGCATGCAGTCACAAAGGTCAATCGAAGTGTTTCCTGAATAAAAAAGTTAACCCAGTTTTTCTGAGTCCTGTGCTTCGGCACGTGTCCCTGCTAGAGTGCTTTCTTCTTCTGATTATCATTCAATTACTGTTATGATTCTCTGTTACAGGGACTGCTTGCAGAGGTCACTAAAAGGAAGATTACAAGGAGTATTAATGTTGAGATTAGGATGTGGTTGCGATCAGGGTAGAGCAGAGTGACTCATATCCAAAGTTATAGCCGGTCAAATTACGAACAGCAAAGGGCAGTTTAAGCAGGCCAGTGTTAGGACCTCTTAACACCAGGTATCAAGGACTTGGAACTGAACCACAGTGACAAAAGCTAATTGCTGGCAGGATACAGTCAGGACAAATTAGAAGTGTTAACTGCCAATTAAAATAACAGGGCCAGTATAAGGGCCACTACAAAGATCAATTATGGGATTACAGCAAAGGTCTACAAGTACGTAAGAACAAAGCCCACCTGCAGCCACACAGAGGAACTCAGATGAAGAGCTTCCAAAACTGGAAGAAGACTTTTTTTTGCCTTGCTGGAAGACACAGGCTCAGTCTCCCTCAGCTGGAACAACTGAGGTTCAGGGAAGTTCAGGAAACAAGGCTGATTTACTCCAGCTGGGGTTTCAGCTGTGAGGCCTTCAGTGATGCTAGGAGTAAGCTCTGACTTACCTTCTCCATGATATTAACAATCTCATGGTTGTAAAAAAACTACCAAGGGGAGCAAGTGACAGATGCCTTTACAAAGGGCTCACTGAAAAAAGAGCACCAAGCACAGCTCTATCAGCCTAAGGAACCAGCCAGGTGTGAAATCCAGACCTCCAGTACTGCACAAGGGCAGCAGGCAGAGAAGCCACAGTGGGCTGGAGGAACACATGTGTAGACTTCCCTGTTCCAGATTTGCTCTCCCCTTGTGTCAACCCATCAATACCTAAATGATCCCAGTTTGGAACAAAACTGCTAAATGCCCACAGAGACTGACCACATTCACCTTTGGGGCAGAACATATGTTTCTCCAGAATCTTCCACACGTGGAGGAGACAGTGATTCTCTGCAAGCCAATCCTACAAAGTCCTGAATACCATGGAGGCTACCCAGATTTCTTTGGAGCTGTGGGACTCACAATGAAGTTAACTGCAATCCCACAGAACACCTGCCTCTGCTGCATAACCAAGGTGAAATCAAGACCCCATCCCAAAAAGCTTGGCTTTCTTATCCAAGCACATGCCTTTACACTACCCAGCTCCCATGCTATACTGGAGCACCATTTGCTCAGGCTGCCAAATGATGTCCCTTTTACTGTCTGGACAAGATCCCCTGAATCCTTTGCTGTGTAGAGGCAGCCAGTCAGAATTGCACTGCCTCCTCAGCTCACCTCCATTTGGTGCTGTAAATCTAAAGAGAGATTATTTTACCTGCCACAGTGTTACCTCCTTGGCTGCCAGCAACGGCAAAGGGACTGGTGAAAAATGCTGTAAATTAATTAACATCAGACCTCTTGTAGCTGTTTGTTACTGTAAACAAACATTTTAATATGCAGTAATTAATTAAATCTGCCATGCTGTCCCCCTCCTCCCATTGATCTTTCTTCAGCTTTTCTTCTGCTCTGACTCATCTTTTTCGCTTGGTGAAACAGATCACTTGCAAACAGAGACACAGCTTTCCCAGTGGTCCAACAGCAACGACCCAATTCAAAGAGATCACTTTCCTCTTCTTAATCAAATATTGGCTTCTTTTTTGTCCACACATCCGGGGGTTTTTTTCTCCTCTTGTGCCCACTCTTTTCTCCCTCTGACACTTTCCTTCCCACTTACCAAATGCAAATATAAAACTAATTTTTTTAAATAATAATTCAAACAACACCTCAACACTACCCTGTTGTTTCCCGACAAAAAAAAAAAAAATCTGTCAGATAACATATCTTGGCACAAACCACTTCCTTTCACCAGAATCTTTCCAGCCCCCTCCTACTGTAGCTCAGTTTTTTTATTCTCTCAACTCTAAACTGAGCCCTAAGTTTTCTCTTAACCTGTAGACAAGCTGTACCGGGCACTGCTCAGACAAAACACATCTTCCAGCCAAGTTTTCCTGTTAGCTCTAGCACAGTGCCCTATGTTTTACCTTTCTCCATTCCTAACACTTAACAGAATCCAGATATAACTCCAAGAGTTCTGCAGAGCTGGAGAGAGAGCCCCACAGGCACTGCCCAGACAGACCTGGTCATTTTGAACTTGAAAGGTTAGGGTTGGGGTTTGGGTCTGGATTAAGGAAGAAGAAGAAAGTGCAGGTTGGCCATTGCAGCAGGGCTGAAAACACATGGCAAAAGGAAAGGGGGTACTGTCAGGAGACCTGGGATGGGAGAAGTGTTCCTACTGACCAGGACTAAGGAGGATCTCTTCTTTGATTAACCAGGAAAAGGACAGTTGCAATAAAAGAACCATCGTTACAACCAGTAGAAAGCGCAAGCCCAGCATTCCAGTCAGAGTAGGCTGAAAAGCAGGAAGAATAGGGCTGCTCCATGGCACAGTATAAACCAAGACCCACAGGTGACCACAGCATAGGCAACATTCACCAGTTAGAGTGCAGTTTCACAATATCTAAACAGGACTGCCAGAACCAGGTACATCAGCATTCCTGGGCAAGACAAGGTGTTGAATTAGGTTCAGAGAATTTCCAGGGAGCCCAGTCAGGGGCAACATGAGATGGTGCTATCAACAGGACTGAAGACAAAGCGAAATCTTGGTCTGAGATCCTTTCACAACACAGAGCTGAAGATGGGTGTGCCAGATTAAGCAAGGAGTGAAAGGCCAGGCCCCAGATGAAATGAAACCTCTCAGAACAATGGGCAGAAAGAGAGTGAGAAAATTCTAGGTGAGGCTTGTGAGGCTAAGTGCAGGAGTAGCTCTCAGGCTGCTGTCCTTCCTTACCCACACAAGGTGTATCTACACCTTACAAAGACCTGGTTTCACTGCCTGTGAAACAGTCTGGTTGCTGTGAGTCGACATGGGACTATTGCAGTGGGACACAGAGCCAAGGCATCAACATGGCATGTGGGTCTTACAGCTAGGTCACAGCTATTGCAGGAACATGGAAATGGAACAGAGATATGATGGGGGGACCCCAAGGACACTTAGACCAGTGCCCTTTCCCACTATCATAGCAAATACCCATTTGAACCTCACCCAGCCCAGTCTAGATTCCATTTAGCATGTTCACCTTCTCACTTCCATGACCCCAAAATTATGGTAATATTTGAATGGCCAGAGTGCATAGTTTTGTTGGACGAGAACTGGGGTTTTGGAGCATCTCTGTAAGTGCATACAGATGGAGGTAAGTGTATGACAATGAATTTACAGATGTGCTCATATAATAAATGTTACGGTGTTGCATGCTGTTTGCAGAATGATTGTTCTCAGTGACAGGTTGTAGCATTTTCACATTCAGGCAGCATTTCCAAAGACATCCAACAAAATTTTATTCCCACAGGAAAAAAACTTGGTGTGGGTGGAGCTAAGCCAGCACTATTTGAAGTGGGAGGCAGCTGGAGCAGAAAAGAGTTACAGTTGTTCACCAATACTGGCTTATACTGCAGCAGGGAGAAGTTGCCCTTCCGGGCAACCAGAACTACCTAAAGAACTATATGAGGAGCAAGGCTCAGGAACTGCCCCTTTCTGCTATCCTGGCCACTTGATGTAATCCTTATTCCTTCCAGAGAACAGAATTTATGTAGACCCTACAGATCTGCCAGGCAGGAGACCACTGGCTCTGTTGCACTGCAGGGGGAGAGCTCTCTAACCTCCATCAGGCTGCCAGGGTGCGCAAGGCCTAAGGTTGCCCCATACTTTTCAAATTGTGGGCTTCACCACGAAAGCTGGCTCCCATGAAGCCAACCACAGTCATGAGTACCCAGCTTCTCTAAGGAGCAGGACCTGCATTTGCAGTTTTATTATCCATTTTTCTTTTAATGTCCTGCACACTTGAGAAACCCTGCGTGAGAGTCAGAATGAGAGAGGGAAAAAGAGAGAGAGAGGGAGAGAGAGAGCTCATCATGCCCATAAAAGGGACAGATTCTGATTAGCTGAAGTTATAAAAATGATTTATACTTGCAAACATTATTTCTACTTGTATTGTTTGCCTGCAAGCGTTAACATCACGTCATGGACACTGTAGCCAGACTCAGTCATCCCTTGAGACGGGACAGATGGCTAACGTCCCCTTCCTATCAAAGAAACCCCTGAATGCAGAATTGGGGTGACCAGAAGAAAGACTTTGCTCTGGCTCTTGGCACTTCTGAGCCTCATGGGAACAGTCATCCTCGTGAAGCCAAAACAGTCCCAGGCATCAAGAAGAGTGATCCTGATGTCAGCTTCTTCTTCTCTCAGCTTGGCATTTCTCGAGCAGGAGAAGCATGCTGAGTCCTGCCTATATTGTGCACTTTCCCCGCCTCCTGCCAGCCCAGATCTGGGTTTATTTCCTCATCCGTGATTATTGTAAAGAGGAGCAGAATGAAATGCAGATGCAAAACACGCTCGTAAGAATTTCCTCTCTCTCTCTCCCCCATCTGCCAGAGAATAGATTTTAATCTTTAATCCATGAGCAATCAGCGAACACTAGCGAATTGCAAATTACAGATGTTTTACTGTCTTTGGCATTTTTAGCTTCCTCGCTTCCCCACTGCCACTCAGTGTCTTTCTCACATCCTCCCTCTTCTGCATTCATCGAATGCCACGCGCCATCACCAAAACCATATGACACTGTCATCATTTGGTAATTAAACCTTTACTCACTTTAAATACGCAAAGCTGGCTGGGGTAAGCAGCACTTAACCCTTTCCTGACAGGATTTATGCATATCTGGAATGAAGGGAAGGGTGGGACGATGGGCAGAACAGTCAGTGAGGGGAAGCCCAAAGTTTGAAATCATGTCCAAGTGCTGATGGCTTTCTTTGAAAGCATCCCTGGTCTAAGAGAGGCCGAAAGAGATGGCTTGTTTCCATTTATCCTGCTGTCTGGGCCATGTGGCGCCACTGACCCAGGAAAGCATAGGCTCCTCTGTTAAACAAACCCCATAGGCTCATGGAAGACACTTGGTTTCTAATAATCTCCAGGCACTGCTCACCACAACTTTAACCCTGCACCACGCTTTCATACTAAGCAATTATAGGCTCAGCCCTGGACTAGCCCAAGGTGCTTCAGATTGTTATTAACACCAGCTGTCCCAGTCTGAGGTCTTCAGTTTGATTCTTTGCTGCCCAAATGGAGGTCTCCAAATAAAATCAAGTGAAAGGACAGCAGGCAGATACAGAATAGATGTACAAGCATAGGCAATCTCTCAACAGAGGTAAAAAGTAGGTTTGTAACCATCCTTCCTGAAAGTATATTGCATCTGTGAAGGACAGGAAAGAACTTTCATATTGCCTCAGTTGCAATCTTACAGAGAAAAGACAAAGTATGGCATAAATGCTTTCAAAAAGAGCTGCTGCAGTGGCCTGGGTCTCTTGTCTTAGGGTGGCTTCCAGCAGGGCTCACAGCAGGGTCCAAGGCACAAGAGAGCACTCATCTCTACTAGTCTGTGAACAATCTGAATTCCCAGTAAAGGTTAAATCACAATTCATTATCAAATGAGTCCAAGGCAAATTGGAGCTGGAGAGAGTAAGACATGGCAAGAAGGAGGAAGGGAGGGAAGGAGGGAGGGAGGAAAATGTAGCTGCAATTATTTTGCCATAGATTGGCAGGGCCTGCTTTCGCTGTAAAAAGACTGCAACATTTGGGGAAACATAAATAACAGTTGACAAGAGACTGCACCGTAGAGACAGGCAGTAATTGTTTCACCTCCCTCTGTGCCCTGTCCACTGTAGGCTCCCAAGGAACTACCTTTGTATCTTAGCTCGAGGCAGCAGCTCAGGGCCCCTCTGGACCAGGAACAGCAAGAGCCTTAATCATTTTCTACAAGTTTGTCAATTTAACAAGTGTTTGCCCAAGGGGTATCTGTCTTCCTGCCTTCCTTTATTCCTCTCTCTGCTTGTTTGTTTGTGAGCTGGTGCATTCTGGCTGCTATCACCAGCTTCGCACAAGTCTGGCTCTAAGCAGGATATGACCATCACTGGAAGTAACATGGTTAACCCCAGTTTCAGAGGTTACTAACTGGTATCCTCTCCACTTTCTGCCTTCATTCCTTTTTTCCTCCATCTCTCCTTCATGTATGTGTGGGCTGTGGCAGTCACAGAGAGAAACAATGATCCTTCCCTCCTGTCTCACTGCACTGGATGCTGAGTTTACCCCACAGCAGATGGAGTTAAATTCACCAAAAAGCTGAGCACTGACTGTCCTTGAAAATACTGTCTTTCAGAAAGTCCCCACAAGACCTGGGGCATCACCAAGGAGCTCTGGTTTATCAAGGCATTTTGGAATGCCATCCTGCTGCTGGGTGTCTCAGCTGAAAGCATGTTTGTGTCAGGTGAGGAAGAGGAGGAAGGCAGGAGCAGAATAATGACTGCTGATGGGAAGGGGCTGCGCTTCTCTCCCTGTGCCAGGGCCCCAGACCCTCTCAGAGTGTGACAGGTTGAAACAGAGAACTCAGGAATTTCCACAGTAATTCAGACAATTATAAAAAGGTACTGAATCTTCTTTTTGTTCTCTTTTTTCTCTTTGAATGCAGTAATAAGAAAAAAAATGCCATAAGAAAGTATTACAGTGCCTGATTTAAAATCATTTTTTGTTTCAGATTTCTCAGGGCAGGGTTACTTTCACAAACACTGTTCCTATTAGCCATACCCTCAATATCATTGAAACATGCCATTAGAACAACTCAGCATTCTCTCAAAAAAACTGTTTATTCCCTCTCAGATTACTCCCAGCCTCTGTTCTCAGAAAGCATTGGACTTTGGTGCCCACAATTAGTAAGACTTGGTCTTAATCCTAGCCCAAACCCCAGGCTTCAGAGCCAAGTCACCCATCTCACCAATAAAGTAGAATGAAGGACATGGAAGTCCAGAGACATCAGATCTCTTCCTTACTTTAAAGACCCAGCAGACTCTGGTAAAAAAAATTAGGAGTGTTCAGTCTTGGTATTCTAACCCAAAAACCGAGTGATAGCCAGAGCAGTAATCCTGTAGTGAGAGATTACAGAGGCAACAACCCTGGTGAGAGCCAAACATCCAAGTAAGAGGACCCTACAGAATATATAGATTTTGGCTCCCTCAACCTAAAACTTCACTTGAATTATAATGGACAGCCCATCCTGCCAGTAAAGAGAAATCTAAGACTCAGCAGCTGTGAGAGCCCTGTAATGTCCAATCAAACTTGGTTCTAGTCATTTGGATTGGGGCTGAAATCAGACTTTTATTCTAGTTTGGTTGTGGCACTACAAAGATCGAAACTTGTAGTTCATGTCCTGTAGTGCTGGGCCCTCTCTCTTCAGGAGAAGGCTGTGTTTGACTGGCAGCATTACAATATTTTTTTCTGGAATTACTTTTATGGATTTCATTGTTCTAGTATTTCTGCACCAAGACCTTTTTGGAGATCCCTACACAGTAACTCCAGGACAGTTATTGTTGTCTTAAAGAAAGGGTACAAATACGGAATAAATTCAGCCAATATCTCTTACAACACTGAGCTTAGCCACAAATAGGATCCAAACCTCCTGCATATTCCTATTCTAGATTTGGTTTAGGCCCAACTATTAAATGTGTGACGAAATGATGAAGTGTTTAAAGAAGTCATTAAACATGGGAACAGGAGGAAAATGCTGGCATTTACAGCCCTGTGAGACGGGACAGAGAAGAAAGGTTTAACTGCAAAACGCACTTGTGTTGCAGACATGGCTTCTGTTATGGAGCTGGGTGGAAGATCAGGCAACATGACATTACTGCAGGCAGGCAGCAGCAACAATCCCAGGAAACCTCCTTGCCACTCACCTGTCAGTGTTTTATTTTACAGTGGGACTGGCCTTGAGCTTTGTACTTACATCAGACTCTCCTTCATTACAAGGGAAGAAATGCATTGACTGTGATCCATTTGAGAAAGGCAAGCAAAAGAACATCCACTTAACCACTTAGATTCACAGAAGGCACGTTGCATCTCATATAAATCATATGAGAGGTAAAAAGTCTCAAGTCCAATGGAAAAATCTTCCAGGATTCTCACTTGTTGGCTTTTCCTGATCTTTGAGACAGAGAAAAAATGCTTCCCAAGAGCCAGAAGAACCACAATAGCTACTGTTGCAATTGTCACCTCCGAAAATGTACCAGTGTGAATAACTATGAACCACAGAGTACAGTGTTCACTTCAGCTGCGAGAAACCTAGAGCTGACAGTGGAATTTGTCTCTGTAAGATGCCCTGTGCCCTCTGCATGCTTGGAACTGTATCACAGCCTCTCCAAGACATGCTGCCCCCAGGCCCTTCACATGCCAGCAGTGGTTTATAATCTCAGTCTCCTTACCACTGGCAGGCAAGTCTTTAAGAAAAATGGGTGCAAAACCCAGGAAATGTGTGTCCTTATTAATCACTGTTAGAGCTGACAAGGGGGAAGCAAGTCCTGGGCTATATCTGCATACAGGACAGAGAACTGGAAAGACCACTTCCCAAACAGTAAACAAGGCCCCAGAGCAGAGCCCAGAGTTACTCAGATGCAACCAGAGAAGCTGGAGTATGTTTACAGGTTCCTTTTAATCTGACATGAAGATGGACAGGACCAAAGCAGACATACCAGGGCACTTTCCACCTGCCACTCTGATCAAGAGAAGTGTCTTCTGCCTTCCCCACCCACTTCTTGGTGACAAACATCTCCATGGGTCATTTATAATGAAGGTGATGGGTTTAAGAAGAGACGAGCAAACCATTATACATGGATCATTTGCCAAGTCCTGGTAAGAGGCTAGAGTGGCAGAAACGCAGTAACCCTTCACGTCAATCTTAACTCCTTCTCCAGTGGTTATGGCCACAGTCTGCTGGGTGCCAGAACAATGTTTTCCTCTGTGGCACTCTTCTCTGCATATCACTGTTTAATATTAGAGACCCCAGGCAGGACAGAACAGGGATGGGATGTGTACTTGCTCAGCACTGACCACGGTACAACTAACAGGGAGATGGACATCAGTGAGGAGTTTCTAGGAAACAAATCTGATTACCCCTGCTAAGTCCTTCCTATCTCCCTTCTGCAACTTTATCTGACTTGCTGACATCTCCCTCAGTCTTCTCCAGCCTTTCAGCTCATCTAGCCTAGGGATTTCACTGGCACACAGTCAGCCTCTAAGACTCAGAACTGCTCCAGAGAGTAACTTGAATATTAGGTCAGATCTTAGGTTACTCAACTACATCTCTGGCTGGCTCTGCTAATGATAGAAAGGGCCTCAAATATCCAACATTCCCAGTGAAGAGACCCAACAAGACATTTTGCTGGGGTGAGGACAAGAGCTTCAGTTTGGCAGGCAAAACAGAAAGGAAAAGTGGGAGTGAGTGCTGCAGAACATAAAGGCATTTAAGCGAATAGATGATGATGCAGGAGGAGAGGTGAAACTAAAATAGCACCACAACTTCAGAAAGTCAGTAATTGACACACTGCTGGAGTTTCATCTGTACTCCCAGCAGTTTTCCCCAAGCCAAACTATAAAGTATACATCAGGTCCTGTTTGATCCCAGGAGGTAAGTGGAATCTTTCATTGCAGGTCACCCTTCCTTCCAGCACACTAAAAGATCATGTAGAATAATGCAACCACCTCTTAGCACACTGCCCAATGACACCCATAGAGCAGTCTGCACTATGAAGTGCAAGGAGAGATGGAGACATTAGGATATAGCATGGACATGCAGTCCAGATGACTGCCATGGAAACAACTTGGCTAGCCTGGCTCCATCAGGAGGAATACCTGCCCAAGGCCAGCAACCCAGCAGGGAGACCGCGCTGTTGAAGAGAATAGGAGCCCATTTCCAGATCATTTCTTCCATTCCTGTTGCCAACCTCAGCTGTTCCCCTCTTGGCCAGGTACTTCCCATCAAAAGTATTCTCAGGATCTGCTTTCTATTTTTCCCAGGCCAAAGTAGCTGAGGTTACACAGGAAGATCCCAGAGCAGGCAAGAAATTGCTTAAAACTTCAGACAGCAATGGAATAATTGATTATGGAGATCTTGGTTAAAAAAAAGCAAGGTAGGAAAACGTTCAGAAGTATTTAACCTGGTCTTCTAGCAAACAGAGATGGGAAATCCTTAATCAGAGTGTGCTAGGGGAAGCAATACAAGCCACTTCTCTTCTCAGTGCCTTTTTTTTCCCCCCTCTTCTCAACTTTTCCTCTCCAACTCCCCCCGTCATGATGCTTTGTGTGCTCTGTGTGTTTCTACAACACCTTGCACACAGCTGCTGGTCTCTGTTGGGCTACCTGGCCTCACAGTGGTAACAATGATAAATTCCATTAGCAGACAGTCCACTGGGTAAGCTGGGAAAGGACTGGAACACAAATGAACCTCTATCAGTACAGGAAAGGAGAGTGGGAAGTCCAGCAGTATTGTAGTAGCCTTGAGAAAAGGGCCTGGCTAAGCCCTAGTAGGAAAGCAACACCAGATGGGCTTGCACAAAGCACCATCACGTGGACTGAAACCCGGCTGATGGCCCGTAAAACAAAGGTAAGGTAACATAATAATGATCAGCACAGGGGAGGGAATAGCCAACTTCGTGTCAGGCCAATTCATGGGTTTATTAATGACATAGAGCAAAGCATATCAAACATTATAGTGGATGATACCAAATTTTCTCATTTGTCAGCTCAGCAATGAAGTGAAGTTGAGCCAAGTGAAGACATGCCACTCATTTTATGCCTATGGTCTAATATACATAATGTCTTCTGCCACAGCTATGGTCACAGCACCCACTATTTGTTGATCACTTCCCTTGCAACAGTAAAATAAACCTCATCCTGCTCAGCATCCAAAAGGATAAGAGATCAATTTGCCCAGCAAAGCTGGAGGCAAGCTGATGTGCTGGGAGTTACCTGAGTGCTTGATGATGAATCACACTACACTTAATCATGTTAAAATCCCAGTATGAAAACAGACAAGGTATGAACACCAACTATAACAAAACAAATGCCCATGGGTACTTTCTAATACCTAGGAAATTCATGGTAGCTTAGTCTTTTTTTTTTTCTTTTTTTTTTTTGCCGGGGTAAAGAAATGGGGGATGTTTGCCCTTAATGACTGCCCTCAGTATGGAGTGCTGAAGGACAAGGACGTGCACAGAAGCTACGTGAAATAGCCAATACTCAAGGCATTCCCAAGCTCATGTCACCCCATGGTAACTTGTTTGGCTGAATCCCAAGCAGCCACAGATGAGAAGTTTCTGTTTCCTGTTACTTTCTGAGGACATTTGAACAGTAAGACACTATGCCAGTTGCTCCCAGAAAGTGACTATCAGGCTGGTGGCCAGGATCTTTGCAATCAGCACTTTAATTATTTGGCTACAAGTCTGTGATAAACACATGCCAGTCACAGAGCAGGCAGATACCCCCACACACCACTCTGGTGGCATCTGAGAAACCAGCCAGAAGAAAGACAAGGAGAAAGGTGGCTTTTCATCAAAGCAGATGGGAAAAATTAGAAAAGATAGTGAGCTGGCCCTCAGGTGTGATATATAAATCCCATGAGTGAAAGAGGGGTTGAGTTTATGAATGAGGGAAGAAGAAGCATCTCTATAGGGAAGCAGAGACAGAGGAGGATCTCACTAGTTGTAACAGAAATGAAGCAAGCAAGAGTCAACTTGCAGGTACGCAGAACTGCCCCAAGAGAGAGGACGAAAGCCTTAGAATTATTTAAGTCACTTGAAACTTTCCTGAATAAGGCATCTAATCACACACAGTGAAGAAAAAGCTTCCACTCACCACCTGGGGAGGGATAGCCAAAGGACCAACCCATATTCCCTATGCAGGAGTGGTTCCCCCCAAGACACAATTGATGAAGCATTCAGCTATCCCAGAGCATTGCCCAGTGGTTAGCAATGCAGCTAAATGCAGGCAGAGCAATACTGAGGGCTCCTTACAGGCTCCTGAAACAGTATTGGGAAGTTTGGCTCATCATCAGCCCCTGATGTGAGTTCCTTCCTTTGCCCAAGCAGACTGCTGATTAACTAGGAATTAAGCTGGCATGAGACAAGAGCTTGTTGATGTCTCTATAACGCTTCAGCTGATAGACAAAAATAACTTTCATGTTGTCTATTCTGCTTCATCTTCTGCAAACATGCCTGGTTCTTCCAGACTGACAGCCAAGGTCCTCCCGATACTGCAGTTTTATGCTTGTGCTCAACAGGAGACGACATGCAGATGCTCATGCTCCCTTTCCCACACACACAACCACATCCAGGCTGATATTCACACGTGTCCCACACATTCCCACTCATGACTGACACCTCTGAATGTGTTCACACACAAGAATTCCCAGGCTGCCTGCATATGGGCATCCACCAAATGCTCAGGATACAGGGGTGACATACAGACACACACTTCCTCACCTCCCTCTCAGGGACAGTCATATCAATATAAATATGTGTGCATATTTGAAGGTGCCTTCACTTCAAGGGATACATGCCTTCTCGCCACCCAAGCATTCACATGCACCACAGCACAGATACTATGTGTAAAGCTCATGCCTTTTAGACATCCCAAGTCATAAATTACTACTCACTTACATACAAGACATGCATATAACATGCATATTTGAGCATGCTTGCAGAAGAGCACAAATACACTGCAAACCTACAGAAAGAAATACTTTAAAGTCACTTTCATGTATGTGTGTGCAAACCAGCCTCGCTGAGAAATGAATTACTGACAATTCTTTAAGGGGAAGAGTTGCTCTTCACTAAAGATCAAGTTTTTTTTCACTCCACAGTTCATCATTGTAGTGGAAACATGGAGCAGTTTGAAACTGCAGATATTTGTCACCATAATTAACAATAAAGATTCCTCACAAACCAGTAATTAAGAAAGAAAAAAATTCTGCCCTATTTCTGTGCCCAGTATACAGTCAACTCCAATGCCGCCACTGTTACTTGTACGGCAGCAGTACTAGGTGCCAGGTGAGGGATCAGGAGCTGCACAGGGTGATCCTAACTTTATAGCCAGTATGTGAATCCCTCCATGCCCTGGCCAGCACAATAGGTGATGACAGTCATAGGCCCTGTTTGCCTGGATGAGCAGTGCCTGCATGAGCACTCTCCCCCCTTTCCCACCCTGTGCTCACTTTCCTGCTACCTCTGTGCCTCCAGCTTCCTGGCAAACACACACAGCTTTCCTGTCTGGACTCACCAGTGGGCACTCAGTTCTCACCAGCCTCCGCAGAGAGTGACAGCACAGATCTGTGCAAACCCTGAAACAGGCAGCCACGCAGCTGTGACAGTGTGAAGACATGATGGTCTCTGACACACACATTTACATTGTCAACACAATCACTGATCTGAATTTGAATTTTCACCTGCTTAGAAGAATATTTTCCTCTCTCCAAAGGTGCTAGTTCATCACTGATCTTTACAATGGGAATTTTTCACACTTTTTTGAAAGTAAATTTTCTTCACAAGTCAGTGATCTGCTAGTAATGGAAAAGCTATGTGTATGAACTTGTTTCAGAACTGCGTCTTTTCTTCTCCTTTCCCTAAGAAGTATGAGGCACTAACTCCAAAACTGGTAGCACTTACACAAAAACACTTTGGCAGATCTATCTCCAAATCACTTCAGCAGTCATAGGCTAATTTCAAACTGAATAGAAGTGTTTTCAGAAGAGAAGCCGTGAGTTTAAGGAAAAAGAAAATAATTACAAGGAAGAACTCCCTGCTGTAATTCGGATGTTAAAATGAAGAAATGTGAGTTAACTTTGTATCACATGCCAACCACAAACACATGGGGGCTACTGTCCCAGGATAAGAGAACACCAAATTTGAATCAAGGCATGCAAATTTTCATATGGGGTTTTAGGAATAAGGGCTCACACAAGAGCAAACATGGTCATACCAAAAAAGCATCTAGCAATGCATTCTTGGAGTATTCTCCAGGGTTTCAGGAATAAAAGGTATTGGCACTAAGATATCCTAACACAGATGTTAAATAGGAGATGAGTGAGTAAAAAGTTCAAAGTCTCTGTAAGGAATAAACAGAGAATGCAAAGATTTTGACCCAAAAAAGTAGAGGGTAAGAGAAGGGGAAAGAGGTTGTTTTTAATTTCTCCATCAAATTTTGTCTGACCTAGGAAATGGTTTTGAAATATTGATTTCACAGACAACAGAAGAGGGACAGATGCCCCTCTGCCACCAATTCACAAAACTTTAAATTCTTACTTTGAAAGTATTTATTGAGCTCTAACGGTGAAAAAAACTGAGCAGCATAGGCTTTTGGATAATCTTTGGAATTCTTACTGCAGCCAGGATACAGACAAACAGTAGCAAGAACTTCAAATCATTCCTCAATGAGGCATTCAGGCCTCTGCAACATCAGCTCTGAAAAACAAATGCAAACCTCAACAAGAAGCACAGAGGGCTGTAGCAGCTCTGTGGGACAAGCAGAGGCATTTGTGAGGGAGGAACGAGGGCCAGCTGTCCACTCAGGGAGGACATGCCCAGGGCCAAGGGCAGCCCCAGTGCAGGCACACAGTGGTGGGGCAGGAGCGCACAGTGTCTGAGCACAGCAAGCAGAGCCAGGAGCCGTCAGCAGGCTCCATCGACAGACCCAAGCAAAGCAAGAAGTAAGCCATCTGGGGGGGACCAGTTGGAAATCAACAGGAGACCAGCTCAGACAGGACTGGAGAAGATGCTGCAACATGGATCCAAGTCATGGCAAAAGTCATGGCTAACAGGCATGACTGGAGGCAAAGTGTATCATATGTATAAGGGGGGCATCCAGGAGACAAACTACCTGCAATGCAAGTCCAAAGGCCAAGCCAAGGGTCAGGAAAAGAGGCCCACCTATAGCATAGGCAAAATAAAGCCCAGGTCTGAGCTTGAATGGATGTCCTGGGCCCCAGTTCATGGGCCAGAGGGTGTGGGGCATGTGTAGCCTACAGATGAAGCTGGTCAGAGCATTAGAGCCTATCAAGGCATTTGAGACCCTTTCCTCAGGAGAAGGTACTTCGTCCAAAGAGGATGCAACCACCCTAACATCCAAGCTCTGATCAGAACAGAGTGCTGTGCAGCCCATGACACTTCAGAGACATCCCAAGAAAGAGTACCCAAAGACAACTGGAGCACTTCTGCCAAGAGGAGCTGCTTCTTTGTGAGAATCAGGAAACCTGGTGCAACCTACTGGTGTGGGAAAGTCAAATATGCTCTTGATTTTGTCCAGACCTGAGGGGGCAACTTAGACATTTAGTTTAATAGTCTTTTACTAAACTAGCAATGACCTGGTTCCCAGATCTGCTGCTGTTTTAATTTGTGTCTTCCTTCTACTTTTGCCTTTGCTTCTCACCAGTAACATGGAAACACTATTGTCCACTTTTTCTACTTATCTGCTCTATGTTAACTCTGAAAAGCATTTCTGAAAAGCATCCTATAAGGTTCTCAAATAGATACTTTGAAGAAAAATTTTTGTTTCCTAAATGAAGATTCTAGAGCAAAGACTACTCTGTATTTACCTTTGCCTTACAGGGTGACACCAAAGCATTAAATAGCTAAATAATGATTTTTTGTTAAAATAATCTATCCTGCCTGCACCATTTAATTTTTTAAGAAAACTTGGCACCCATTGGACCTGTTCATGTTAAAAAAAAAGAAGAAAAAAAAAAAAAGAAAAAGAAAAAAAAAGAAGCAACACCGATGAAGTTATAATACTTGTTAAAATGGTATAACTGAAAAATAATTTTAAAAAATTCAGTTGCTTTGTATACATGTGTTTTGGTTTCAGGTTGTTCTTTAACAGTGGACCATATGAATTTATGTGATTACCCACCTATAGTGTTCTAAGAGAGAAAAATTATCTTTATACTCTGAAATTACTAGAAATCATGTTGTGTGTTTTTAAAGAAAGAAGATTCATAAAGATACAGGAGTCCCATTGTCATCTCCAAACATTGTATCAATCACGAATCAGTTAAAGTTTGAGATATGAACAAATCACAAACTTTACATCCTTCTCATTTTAACGCTAAGGTTTGAGCTAAGCTTTTCTTTGCAACTATATTAGGCTAAAAATATAAATAATAAATATATAAATATAAAAAATAATAGGCTGAAAATATATCAAAACTGAGAGTTGCACATAATCACTTGAGTCCAGGAGCTGGGGCTGAGAGAAATTGCTGTTAGGGTAATCTTGGGGACAATATCCCAAGAACTGCTAGGGCAGCTTCTGGAGGTAGCTGTTAGATAAGGTTGAGAGGCAGCCCTCGCCCACCCTGAGACAAAGTTCTTAAATGCTAATGACAAAGGGAAATAACAGCATCCAATCCTTGTTCAAAATGCAGTTCCTGGGCTAATGGGTACTCAGTTCATTGCTGCTGTTTGATTCCTTTTTCTGCTGGGTGATGATCATTGTGCTTACAAGTCTAATTAATTGGTAAGGACATGCAGAGGTTGGGGAGCTGGTGTGGGAGGGGGAGGGAGGTGATTTCCAGCTTTATTTACATCTTAAGGGATTTATTTTGTTAAAAGTCCATGTTAGTCCATTTTCTGCATGTGTACCTCTTCTAGATCCACCTCAGATCACTCAGCAAAACAAACAGCTAGGATTTGGGCACCTCCAGCCCAGCTGAGGTCAACAGAAACCAGACAGTTAGTCGAGCTCAACCGACTGACACCAGCAGGACTTGCTCTAAAGCTTCTGCTCTGTGGAGCATCTCAATCAACCCACAGACAGAATTACAGAAGAAGAAAGAAAATAAGTGCCTAACTTTCATTTCTTGCGGGCAACCCTGAGAAGGCCACCAGCTCACACCTGCAGCAGAGCCAGCTTCCAGGCTGTCAGCAGAAACCAAAGGACCTTGGAGGTGGGGGGCGGGAGGGTCGGAGGAACCAGGGTTGGGCAAGCCATGGCCCCCATCCCCAGTGGAGTGACCAGGGTTGGGCAAGCACCACCCCTGGCCCACCTCCAGTTCTGCCAGAGGCACATGCGAGTGCAGCAGAGGGAAGGGGCTGGAGACTCCTGAGGCATCACCCCCTCCCTGAAAAGAAGAACTGAAATAAAAGGCAGAGAGAGCCTTGTGTGTGTTTTTATTATTATTATTTCTGATTAAAGAGGAATTCATTTCATCTTTGCCTCCTGCCAGGGGCTGAGGTGCCGCCATTGAGGTTAACGGTGCGGAAGAATACAAAAAAATTTCATTGAGGAGGATTATAAAAGTTACTAGCTGGAACATTAACAGAAGAGTAACTTGTAAAAAATGCAATATTACAATATTCACAAGGACGGTAGAGCGTGGTAAAGCTATAAAATTCAACATTAAAATCTTCTACAGCCTAGATAACCTAGTTAACAAACATTGTATTGGAACTACTTTTTCCGCGGTGCTGAGGTGCGCGGGGCCGGGGGCGGTGGGGCCTGGGGCCGGGGCAGCCCCTCTGCGCTGCCCGTCCCTCCGCCCGAGCCGCGCATCTGCGGAGGGGATGGGTGAAGGCGTGGAGCCGGCGCGGCTCCAGCCCCTGATTCAGCACTGATGAACTTTTTGTCATTAGCAAAGCGTGGGAAGTGATTTGTCTCATCCAAACCCGCAAACAGGAAGCACCGATTCGTGTCATTTGTCACCAGCATCTAGTGCCCACATAAATAACAGCCAGTATCTTTCCCTGCGCCGATGGAACTCTACAAGGAAAAAACAAACAAACAAACAAAAAAACCAAACCCAAACCACAACCACCCAAAAAGCCCCAAACACACCGAACTGGAGAGGATCAGACACTACTATTACTACTATTATTATCGCTATTATTCTGCTCCTTATAATAATGGTCTCATGCAAAGACATCAAAGATAAACCGACGCCACCCTCCCAAAATCGGCAGAGAGCTTTAAGCTTTGAAGTCTCGCTACATCAGGCGAAACTCTTGCAAGAACTAGGGATGGCATTTCCCCTTGTTTTGCGTTATTTTAATGTTGTTTGTCGCTGCATTCTTCTCCCTCCACCCCCTTCCCTCTGCGCCCTGGCTCTCTCTGTTCTGGGGGCTGCGGAGTCGCAGGAAGCAGATAGTGTGAAAGGGCCGGGAGAGAGGGAGAGGGAGCGAGAATTGCTCTGAGCGACTGCGGAGTGGAATTCAGTTCCCTGGGGAGTTAGCAGACAGTTTGTGGAGATGTTACTCCAGAGTTTCAGACTATGATAAATATGATAATTTGTGTAAAATTTGAATGGGTTCTTGTTTTCAGGGAGAATGCCTCCGATGATGAATGTTCATGATTTTCAGATAGATGGCTGATAAAAAGTGTATTGAATTGTTGAAAGCGATTTTAATTTTAATTCTCTACCTGCAGATGTCTGATAATAATAATGTCTCCTAATAAAATAGGAAGGTGTCAGTTTAAGCAGCAGTATTTCGCTTCGCTTCATCCTTCCCATCCCCAGACTGTGGCAACATTAACCTCTTCTTATAAAAAGGCACATAAAATTATTATAATTACAGAGTTATTAATTTTAAAAAGAGGGTTAGCAGGATTTTTTATTATTATTAATAGAGCTCGCACAGTACCCCTGCAAGTAAATTCCCGTGTGAAATGATGGATCCGATTGCTAATTCTATTATTAGGTATTGCCTAGGAATTGCCTTTCGGGTTTTTAATTAGAGTAATTGAAACTAGAAGAGGCGGGGCTGATTATTTTTATTTTTCCCCCTTTGTTATTATTTAAAAGTCATTGATAATGCTCTCTGCATTCAGATATCGTCTTCAGAAGGAGACTTACAACAAAGCAACAAAGGGAAAACAGACAGATCCGCGGGTCTGGAGGTTGAAACTCCCAAGCCAGCAGTGTGCGTGTATTAGGTTAATTGGGTTTTGTTGGTCTGGGGGATCTCAGAGGATATCCCCAACCCAGCTCTTACTGCCTCTGGGCTGGGCTGATATTTCATGTCAGGGGAAAAAAAAAAAAAAAAAAAAAAAAAAAAAAAAAAGAGGAAAANAAAAAAAAAAAAAAAAAAAAAGAAAGAAAACAACAACAACAACTCTGGTAACATGAAATCAATGACCTGGCAGTTACACTCTAATTAGCGCCTCCTGCGAAGCAGCCCAAAGCCAGCCCAGGAAAACCGCACACAGGCACTGCACGCCGGGGAGCGAGGCAGGCGCATCCTCGGCGGGCTGCGGGTCCCCGTGCCAGGGGCAGCCCGGCTGGCAGCCCGAGCCTTCCTCGGTGTCTCTCCCACCCGCGGCCGCAGCCGCACCTACGGCTCACCCACTCGCGGCGGGGAGAGGCGCAAGGGGGGCTCGGCCGCGAAGCAGGGACCAGTCCCACTCCGCTCCCTGCAGGGCAGCCGCCGAGCAGCCGCCGGCTTCGCTCTCGTTCGCCCGAGCTATTTTTCTCTCGCCCTGAAAAGAGCAGACAATATTGTCCATTCATCAGAAAGGCAGGAATTTGGTGCTTCTGGTTGACTCTGAGACGGGTAATTCAGGGAGAAATGAAAGCTGGATAAATGAGTCGGTAGTGTGAATTAGTACGGAGGGTGCAAGCCGCCTGGCAGAGAAGTGCGATTTTATAAACAACGGCATCATCTGGCAAAGGGGTAAAGATCTGTGCAGAGCTCACAGCTTTTCTACAGCATCATGTTGATATTTTATACATGTGTAAGAGGGAAGAGAGAGATACATGTGATATATGTTCATAAACACGGGCTGTGAAAGCACACGGGAACGTTCCCGTTCAGATCTCCGCACAGGTGCCTTTCTCCACGTACTAAATGCTCCCTAGCTGTCTACAAAAGAAATTATTATATGCAATAATATATATATAAATTAAAGTCTCTTCATTTTGATATAAAGATTCGGGTTTATATTATACGTTTCGTATATATTGCCACGTATTCCTCTCCACAGACGAATCTATTTCGGGTATATATGCGTAGTTGTGAATATAACGTATATACTTATAGTTACACAGGGAATCTGAGAATTGGCAATACGTCTAGCAATGAGAGAGCTCGTTAGATATATGGTTGCATAAAGGATCGTGTACAGTTACATGAAGTCCCATTAAGAGAGTCAATGTCGGTCTGCACCGTTTCGCACATGAAATTACAAGTTCCCGACTACAGAGCAGGAGGAAATTGCCAGAAGCTGGGGTGGTCCGGTACCCCGGCCTGGTGCCTGCGACCTCCTTCCCACCAGGGTGCCATTGGACTTGAGAAACCGGAGGTAGGGAAAGGCATTTATTCAGGGCAATTAGAAAGCAGGTACCGCTTCAAAAAATGGATTTATTAAGGGGAAAAGGAGTCGAAATTATTGTTTAAAAATGCGCATAAACGAGTCTAACAAAGTAGGGAAGCAGAAGCAGCTTGGCGTGTAAGGTATCACACTGGAACTGCTTCTACTTCAGACCTCGGGATTAATCAAAGAAATCGGTGCGGGTGATGAGGAGTTATTCAGCAGCTGAGCTCTGGAAAACTGCATCCCTGCTTTCTTTATACATTTTATTATTTTCAATTGGTTTGAAAAATTAGAAGTGTTTAGAAAAAAGAAATACACATTTCTTCTTCCAGCGGGCTGGAAAGCTTTGATTTTATCCCCCCCACCGAGCCCCTTCTCTCGTCTTATCTTTCCTTCCCTTTCTATTTTTTCTTCCTCCCAAGTTTGTGGTGGGGGCCGCAGGGAAAGATGCATTTGAGAAAGTCATAAATTGAAGCTCTTTTTTGGAGGGCACTTCGCCCCTCCCTCAGCATTCCTGACTCCTGTTTCCACCGACAATGTCAGCCCTGGAAGCCAGCAGGCTGGGCGTTTTGTACCCTCTGACGCCAGGCAAGGAAAAGACAGATCAAGGCTCTTCCTGAGAGTTTCCCTTCATTGTGCCTTTAAACCTCCCCCTAGCTGGGCTCGGCAAATGCTTCTTTGTCCGCTTAGGAGTGACCATAGCGAGGGGAGGCGGGTGCTCCCCCCTTACATGGACATCCTTCGATGACAAAACTTCCTTAGGAAACTTGCAGAAGACCCTACTCCTGACAATCGGAGAGAGGTGACAGCTGCCAAAGATGCCCCTGGCCATTAGCTCTCCTTAACTTCCTCCACTTCCAAAATAGACGTGAAAACGGCTCTTTACAGACTCGCCATCTCCTCCCTCGAGTATTTTTAAGTGCAAATATTTAATGCTGTCCCTTGGCCGGCTCGCAGGCAAAGTTGACAAGCCAAGGGGATGGTGGGGAGGGAAAGCTACTGACACGAGTGGGACAAGGCAGAAGCGGCCACACCTCTCTGCACCCACTCGCTGCAGTGTCACGACTGGCCCTGTCGGCGCACTCACGGACTGTTCGGGAAATAATCCCCCGAGAGCGATTCCTATTGATCGCCGGGCAAAGAGCAGCGGATTGCATCTCTTCCCTGACGGTCGACGACTTATGACGGTGGAGGGGGTAGGGCGGGGGGCTGAGAGGAGAAGAAAGAGTTCTTGGGCCAATGTATCAATTATTAAAGGACCCTTCTTGGACCTACAGAGCTGAGGGGCATTTCTCATCTCAACTCCAAATAGAAAAAAAAATGTAGTCAGCTATCTTTAATCATTGACTCGAGGGCACATTTCACATCATCTCTCAAATCTGCATTTTTTATGAAGTGGCCAAAACGTGTGCTGTGTGCCTAATTTTCTCTCCCTTACAGGCGTTAAGAAGAGTAATGAGAAGTCGGCTGGAAATTAACTTGCTTCTGCCCCTGCAGCCTTCTCCCCTCATCAGAGACTGGAACTTTTATCCCCCTCGCACACACTTTTATATCAACTGGTTCAGAGCCCGGGGGCTGCCGGGGTGGCGGGGCAAGCAGAAGGGAGGCGGAGAGAGCTGCCCGAAGAAGAGTTAGGAGACAGACCTGCAAAGTTCCCTTTTCTCTACAGCCCTCAGACCATAACAGAGATTCTTGTCACAAGGACAATGGTTGTGTTCCCGGGAAAATGTGAAAGGCGCACGAGTTACATCTCCCCTGGCTGTTACTCTTCCAGTCAATATTCCTCTCCCAAACCTACCCCAGGCTCTGAAACACCCTGAAGACTCAGCACGTTCCAGAGATCCGGGGACCGGGGAGGCAGGGTGTAGGAGGATATTTATTTTCTGTTTTAATATACGGAAATGCATTATCATTGTCGTCATTATTGTTCCTCTTATCATTATTAGTGCCTGGAGTATTGGAGTTTTCCACGGAGGTTTGGAGTTTTCCACCGACGTGGAGACAGCGTGTAAAGACAGGCTGTCTGGGAAGGAATAACCACTGCTCTCTCACTTCTCGCACCTTGAGGTTTATCTCTGTTGTACCCTAGCTGTTCCCCAACCATCGCACCCGCGCCCGGCAAGAGCTGCGGAGCTAGGCAACCTCGCCATGCCGCCTCTTTCTCCTTCCCCACCCCGGGGAAAGCCGTGCCCGGGGGAAAAGTAGATCCTTCCCCTCCCTCGACGTGCCTGGGAACTGTTGCTTCTGTCCGACGACCCACACGGGCGCCTGCGAGGCAGTTGGGAGCCGCTCCTACTGCTACCCCGCGGGATCCCCGGGCTGCCGGGGGACGCCAGGATGGGAGGGCCGGGAGCTGCCGCGTCCCTCACGGCGCGGAGGGACAAGTGCCCGCTGCCCACTGCCCGTCGGCCCGACGGGAGGCGCTTGCTCGAGGGGCGGCTGCTCCACCTGCTCCGGGGGACCCGCGATGGAAACTGGAAGTGAACCTAAAAAAGAGAAGTGCGGTGGAAAATAATTCTTACAGCTCAAAACAGCGTTAAGCTGAGATTTAGGAGCTCCATAAAATGCCAATGGGGAAATCGCCTCGGCGCAGCTGCCATAAATGTTTCTGCTTTTCTGTTCTAATTCTCATGCCTACCAACTGTTTGACGGCTCTTAAAACCTCTTTACTCTTCTCCTTACTTTTTTCTTTTCCTTTTCCTTTCATCCTTTCTCTTCCTCTGCTCTCTAACTCCCTTCTTTCTGCCCATAAACTCTAGAAAAGTGGGGAGTTTCATAATTTTCTGTTTTCCTCTTCTCACATGTTCCATTTTTTTCCACCTTAAATTTTTGTATCTATTCTATCTATTTATCCATTTATCCATCCCCTTTTCATCATGAAATTAAACGTCTCTTTCTTTATTCAGCGCTTTTTCTCTAATATTAGCAAAAATCAGTGTCTGTTTCTCTGTCTATCCATTCATCCTCATTTCCATCTCACTTTTCACCTTCTTTTGCACAGGGCGTACTCTGTGTCTCCAGTCTCTCATGGTTTTTACGTGATCTTCCATTTTTTCTTTCCTTTTCTTCAGTTCTGACAACGGGGAGCGGGAGTCCCCTGCCTGCGTGTCCCCCTCCCTCATTCCTCCCTTAATCCACGCAGTGACTCCTCACATTCCCCGAGCCACAGGGCATCTCCCCGGTCCCTCCGGACCCAGGCTGTCCTTAAGCACAGGGCACCCACAGGCCGCCTGGCTGCTGGGTCTCCTTCCTTGAGCTAGAAACTTGTGTTGAACTAACTTCCTTCTCCGGAAGAAGCGATCACACCGACGTCTCCCCAAACCCCTGGGGAGCATTCCTGCCCACCCCCGGCCCTGCTCAGGGCGAGCAGTAGTCCGGACCCCAGGAGAGTTCGTCTGATTTTGCCAGCCGCCGCCGCCGGCCGGGATGACCGGCCATGGGCGTGGAAACATTTTGGGAAGCGCTCTTGAATCTGAGCGTCACCACAGGGCAGCGAGGGGTTAACGCGGCCCGGTTCGGCCGGGGCTGGGGCAAAAGCCCCCTGGCCGGGCCGAGGCCGTAGCCCCGTGCCCGGAGCCCCGTGCCCGGCACCGCCGATCTGCACTGCCCCCTCTGGCGGGACGCGCGGCCCGGCCGCCCCGCCGGCAACGGGGTCGGGGTCGCCCCGGGACAGGGGGCTGCGCGCCCCTCGGGACTCCCCCTGAGCCGGTGCAGGAAATCCCGTCCTGATCTTGGCCGGGAACCCGGCTTCCCGCAGCCGGTCGGGCTTGGTGTTCTCGGGCGGCACCGGGTCGCCCGCGCCCAGCCCGCTCCTCCCTGTGCCACGTCCCGTCCGGCAACTTCACGCCAAGGCCACGGCACCGGCGTTTCCTGCCGTAGCTCCCCCGGCTCCCTCCAGTCCACCCCCCTCACCAGCACCCCGGTATCCCGCCGGAGCCACCCGGAGAAGGGAGCCCCTGCGGATGCGTCCTGCAGGCAGGTCCCACCCCACGACAACTCTAACCCACCGCCTGACAGGCACTCACCCCACCCACCCCACACTTCTCGCAACACCCTTCCCACTCCGCTGCTCTAACACCAGCCCAGCCCCTGGAATGGCAGCCTCTCCCCGCGCCAGCAGCATCCTTCCAACTTCTGTAGCTCGAAGTGTTCCTTCTCATCCCACAAGCTCTACGAACAGGCCCGAACCAGAGGAGAGGCCCACTTCTTGCTCTGCTCCTCTCCCCTCTCCCTGTGTCCTCCCCAGTTCCACCATCACCGCCAAAAGGCACCAGGTGGCCAGGTCAGCACTAAGGCAACAGTGCGGAGCAGAGCGGCAGCGACACGGACATCCTGCACCTCTGAAGTCACCCCGAAACTCGGGAAAGGGCCGTCTCCTCCCGTGCTCGGCTACCGGCCGGCTGGGCCATAAGGAGCGGCCTCTGAGAGCTGCAGCCTCTGGCCAGGGTCCAGCCTCGCCTCTGCCCTTACATCTCCCTCGCCGGTTCCTCGGCATGTCCCCTCTTTAATATCCTCTCCACCCTTCAAAGCACACCCTGCCTCAGAGAAAGGGAGAGGAGACGTCGGACAAAGGGAAAGGGAGACATTTCCTTACGATGTTTCTCCAGCCAAACAGCCAAGCAGTGTGGATTTCCCCTTGCCACTGGAAAGCGCCCCTGCTCCCCGTTTCGCTGGTGTCTGTCCTGTTACCTGTTGCAGCCACTTTCTGTCTCGGTCTATGGGGAAAGAGCCTACCTGCCTCCCTTCTGTACACCACCGCCCCATCAGGAGTTTATTCCTTAAAACACTCTGTCTTGGGGTTTTTTCTACTAAAAGGTGCGGCCAGCCGTAGCCCGAGCCCGCAGCAGAGGAGCCGGGAGATTTTCCCGAGTGGTACGAGCAGCCGCGGCCAGGGGGAAGCGGCGGCCGGTGCTGGCTGGGAGCAGAGACAGCCACGCTCCCCCTGCCTCTGCATTTCCCTGGGAACTTTCTATTCTGGAGTTAACTATTAACTGCAGGAAAGCAGGCAATTTTCTTCGGAATGCGAACTATTTCCTTTATCCAGCAGATAGATGTTTGGGGTGATTGATTAATATGGAAATTGATATTAAAATATGGGTGGTAGGCAGGAACACTTTTGCTGTAGTCACAGCCGCACAGCTACTGCCGCACGGAGGAACAGGCGTCCAGGGCAAGCACTGCACCGAGCTGCTGCCCAGGGTTTTTCTGGTTCGCCAATAAATGCTTTAATTGTGAAATTGTGGATACGGTTATAATAGCTCGCATTAATACATTCTGAACAGTGCTGAACGAAAGGGCACACGGGGGGCGCACAGCACCACTCACACGGGGGGTCCTGCCACAGAAAGGGGAGGTGTTGGGATAATGCTCGGTGCTCCCTTCGGGAGCAAAGGCGGGGGCGGGGGTCCCACATGTCGGCAGGGTCGATGGGTAAAGAGCAGAGATTCACGTATATAAAGATTGTCTAGAGCCAAACAGGTAGGCTATAATCGTTTCTAGGGCACCAGTTTGCTGCAAGGGGAGAAACAAGAAATTATAACAGGGAAGTCTGTAATTCTAGACTCGAGTTAGATAATATTTCAGCACGGCTTTAAGGTAGGAAGAGACGTGTGTCCGTAAGTGTACCCATAATCGTTCACTCCTTTTATTTGCAGTAGCACCTGCGCTGCTTGGTTAAGGGTTGCAGTCTGACACCGAAGGGAACTGTTACACCCCGGGAAGCCGGGAACAGACCGGTCCCGTTTGTCCCGGCCCCACTACGTGTTGCTCTTCTCCCTCGGCCAGCCTCGTTCTAATTATCCGGAGCCCCTTTTAATTGAGAGAGGACTCTCCCGGCGGCGACCCAACGGCGCTCAGCCGCACGTCCCCCCGGGCAGTCCCGGACCGGTCGCCCAGCCCGCCCCGCGCCCCCGGGCCGCCCGCCAGGCCGCCCCCTCGCCCGCAGGGGAGACTGGCATGGGCACCTGCTACTCCCGGCCCGCTCGGCTCAGCCTGCTGGCGATGTTTTTCATGCTTCGGCCCCCACCTCCCTCTCTCTGCCGATTCATACACACCCCTTTTTTTTTTTTCCAGTGAAGGGGGGAATTTTCCAACCTCCTTTGCTGCTTTTCCCTCTTTCCCGGGTTTGCCCCTTTCCCTCTCACTCCCTTCCCTTCCGTTTCCCTGCCCCTCGCCCCCCCGCCGCCGTTTGTTTGTCCCGGTGCCCGGCCGATCATCGCGGTGTATGAAGTTCTAACTGGTTTGTGTCAGGCAGCTCTCTCTAAGCAGTCTGGCGTGACGGATTAAACATCAACTAGTTAAATAAAAATTAATATCAACTGCCTCCTAACTTCTAATGTCATGTTGTTTATAACTAATGAACTGATTAGGGGATAAACACATCAGGAAGACATTTCTGCTTCCCTGCTCTTTCGAGAGAGATTTGCAGAATTCAAAGTATATCTCCCAGAGTCTCTCGTGGATTTTTCTCACACTAGTTTGGGGAGGGAGGACGGGGATTCTGTGGGGTTTGTTGGGGTTAGGTCAGAAGAATCTGGTTCATGTATGAAGGTTAGCTGGACTTATTTAAACATCTCACCGAGGAAGCACGTTTCAGCGCGGCAGGAGCGTGCGGCTGCGAGCAGGGCTCGGGCTGCAAGGAGGTGAGAAGCCGCCCCAGACAGATCCAGCAGCTGCTGCAGAGCGGGCTGGAGACGGCATCTGAGGCAAATACTCGTTGCTGCAATTATTGACTTTTAGTGTTCCATTTAAATATTTAAAATGAAACTTTCTTTTTCCTTGCTTGAAGAGACAATCGACGATTTCTAAGTGATATGAAGAAAAGCGTTCCCTCTGCCTTCCTTATTTTTACAGTTCTCCACTTGTCTGGGGCATGCTTTTCTCCAATCCGCGTTGTTAACATTTTCCTAAACACTTTAGAAAAAGAAACATATGCACACACATAACCCCCAACAGCCTCATCTTGGAGAGGTCCCAAGCTTTTAAATACTGTTTGCCCAGCACCGCCGGCTCTGACAAGACAATAATAACAGGGGAAGCTTTTTAAAACCAATTTAGCAAATGCAGAAATGTAATTTTAATGAAGAATCGATAGCAGAATGGTTCATTTTTCCTGGGACTCCTTGTTGGAGCTGAGAGAGAGTTTCAATCAATGGGGAGATGGAAGGGAGGGGTAGAATGAGAGAAAGAAAAATATTCGTTCAGTGATGTCTTTAGCACTGGGAATTATTCTTCTTTTCTTTGGAGCTTTGTTTTATTTTTTATTTTTTTATTTTCAGTCGTGAAGCCTGTACCAAAACGTGGCCGTAGGAGCAAGGAAAAAGACGAGTGGACAGATAAATGGAGGGACGGAGGGATTGATGGGCAGATAGAAAACCTTTCAGAAGCACAAAGCTAGATGCTCACAGAGGTAGACTTCACAGATTTGCCTTCTGTCGCCTCCAAAGTAAACGGCGGAATCCCCGTCCCCCGCCACCCCACCTGAAGTCTGTCCAGGCCCCCGAGACGACCGCTGTCACTCCCANCCCCTCAGCCTGAGCCCACCGCCTCCCTTTTCAACTTGGAGGAAGTTCCTCCTCTGTCCCGCGTCCCCCTCTCCATTGCCAGCCCCTCTCCAAGCACATTTTTATGGTAATAAGACAACAAATTAATCTGCTGTTGCAACAAGACTTCCCTACAGGTAGCCCGTTTGCGGAAGGGGGGCAAGGGGAAGCAGATTCAAAGTCCAGGCGTTGCCTCCCCCGCTCGCAGGATCCCCGCAAGAATCCCCCAACCCCCTTCCTCCCTAGCACAGCCCGGCTAGACTGGAGCAGGTGAGTCCCTCTCCACTTTTATAAGCAGCAGCGCTGCATTTGCTTTGATTGTTATTTATTTTCCCCTCCTTTTAGCTTGTCCCGGCTCAGTAGAGCGGCGTTTCTTTCTCTGTGGCTGGCTTTTTTTTTTTTTTTTGATGGTGGTGGTGGTGCTCTGGTGTGTGTGTGTTGTTATCTAAACCGTTTAGTTTTGGGTGGTTGCGCCTAGATCTCGAAAGTCAGCGGGGGAAAGCAAGACACCCAAGCGGGGAGGAGAGAAGCGAAGAAAAGGCCGCGGCAGATCTACTGGCTTGCAGCCGTCCCGGGGAGACGGGCCATTAGGCAGAGGAGCCATGGCTCAGAGCTCAGGGAGAGCAGGTAAGGCGGGGGGGCGCTGAATATTCAGCAGGGAGGGATGAGACAGTCACCCCCAACTCCCTCCTTTGGCAGAAGGCAGCCTGCCTCTGTTTTCCTCCACTCACACCCTCCTCGCCTTGCTAGATTCCCCCCTAACACTTGCTATCTCACCTGCTAAACGTCCCCTTTCCTT
>VZRE01013487.1:557128-745693 GCA_013396775.1 Cephalopterus ornatus
CCCCGCCGCAGAGCCGCAGCTTTTGCCCGCCGCCCGGCCCGGGGGGCAGGCGGGGGCCGGGGCAGCCGGCGCTGCTGCGGGACCAGCTGAGCTTCCGCCGAGCAGCCTGGCGGTGCCGCAAGGTTTAGGGGCTGTTCAGGCCGGCGGGGAGACGGGCGGCGAAGCCAGGTTTTCCCGTGTCTCTCCAAAGCCTCTCTCGGGATGTAGGTGATCGCCGGCCTTTCCAGGGTGTTAGGGCTCTGAGTCGAAAGGCTGCCGTTATCTACGGCCAAGCCGGGTTCACAGCCGCGAACCGCGAACCGGGGGGAAGGATCCCTTGCACCCACTCCTCCGGTTCACTCCCCATCGCTAGCTCGAGGGAACGGCTAAACTTGCCGGGCGGTCCTTTCCCCGGCTGGGGAGCGCTGCTCCCCGCACTTCCTGCGGCCCCGTTTCGATCTGATCCCTGCCCTCGTAGGAGGTTGGGCAGCAGGATCGATTCCGCACTAGCGAACGATTTCCCATTCCACCTCCTCCCCCGGCTGCTAGGGTGCGAATTTTGTTGTGGAGGGACTCCGCATTGGTCTCAGGTTTGAGGTGACAAAAATAACCATGTGACAGGCAAAAAACCCGGATCGATGCAGGAGAAAAGGGACGGTAATAGATGTAATCGAGTACTAAGACACGTCAAAGCGCTCAGACTATTCACATGCCTGCACATTCAAACACAACATACCGCAGATCTTCACACTTTGGAAACACATAACACTCTCGTGTACACAGTAAAAGTAAATTACGCTGTTTTAGTGTAATGTATGTATGACTATGCCCACAGAAATATAACCTCTAGAAACATAGGAATATTTGTAAAGGGTACATATATAGGCACAAAATACCTCGCTGACAGAGTCAAAATACATGAAATTTTTGACTCAACCCCAAACGTACAGCTCTTCTTACTCAAACAAATGTATATAGGGTATATGTAAATATGCATACAGGCTTTTGTAGTGTCTACATAGATAAAAATGCACAAATCAATATATTGGCCCTTTTAATACATAACAAATTTAGCCTTTTTTTTTAAGAATGGTGTATTTATGGCAAGGGAAGCAAAAAATAAATAGAAAGGAAAACACAGTGGTATTTTTTGTCTTGCACTTTTCATGGCAGATTTATCAAAATATGTCTAATAACTCAGACTGTGTATTTCTAAATCTGGCATCCTATATAAATGGGTTCTAATATTTTGCAAATGATATGGAATTATCCCAAATCATCTTGAAAACAGCAGGTAGAATTAGCTAGTGGAATGTACCTTGGCTAAGAAAGATTCCCTCAGACACACTGTCTCTGTAATATACTGCTAGGCTACCCTAGGAAATTATCCCTGTGTGTGCCATCTGTATTAAAATGGTTATTAAGTTATGAACAGGGTAACATAATACTGATCGGCTAATTATACACCCTCCTAAAAAACCTCCAGGTTTCTGTTACTCTCTCAGTCAGGTATTGAAATAATAACACTTTGACATTCAGACACCTTACAAAGGCAGCTGTGGAAGGACAGCCAGCTATCCCTGTAAGGATTGGAGCTGGTGGTATGGAAGTCCAGAGGAACAGCAGAGGCTCCTCAGAGGAATAGCATGTATGGACCCAACACACATGTACAGCTAGCTCAAGGGGTGTCAGCATTCAAAAGTCACTGAAGTCTCAGCCTTGTGCTTGCTGGACCCAGTGCCTCCTGTCTGGGTTGTGATGTCCCAGGCAGAAGGCTGAGTGCCAGATTTTGTTCCCACCTTTGCTACCAGTTTGTTGCGGGGCTTTGGGAGTTTTGTACCTCAGTTTCCCCCCTCTGGAAATGAAAACTGATCTTTCTCAGAAGGAGGTAGAAACAGATGTCAATTAGATTGCACTTATAAAACACTTTGAGGACAAGTGTTTTGTAGCTGCTAAGTATTATTATACTGAAGAGGTTCAGCTATGACCCACTCAAAAGCTGTGACACACTCAAATGCAATGGTATTTCAGTGTGTAGTCCCCAAGGCTCAAGAGCATTTTGGCTTCATATGATTTAGTCTTTCCCCATCCTTTTCGAAAATTCAGACCGAACTTCCCACTGCTTACCTTTGTATGAGGCTCCCAAAAACTCACATCTGTGAGGAAGTGAGCCCAACATATCACAGGTCGTAAAATTTCCAAGTTTAACCTAGACAAGAACAGGACAACAAACTGGAAGAAAATTGCAGTGGAATAGGAAATACTGAGTATATAAGGGTCTGATCCTCTTGCTGTGGAGAGTAGTGTCAACTTTATCACTCCAGTGACTCCAGCTCACAGAACTCACAAAGAAGGGACTAAGTTCACAATTTAAATTCATATTTTTCTCTCTCACACGGTAAAAATACACATACAGAATTGAGTCAGTTCTTTGTAACAGCACATCCCTTACCTGTGGTACAATCACAAACTGGAGTTAATCTAACACTCTAGGTCTCTGAGCAGCTTCAGAGAGATGACAATTTTAAAAAGCAGCTTTCAAATAACTGTCTTCTTATTTCTCCAAAATGTGGAGTTCCCAAAGAAAATTTTGCATTGGTCCAGTGTTCAGAACTGTTAGAACTACATTCATGAGCATTTTAACATCTGAAGACAATTTGCAAGACATTTATAGAAATAGAAGTTGCCTATGTCCCTAGATAGACTGTGAATACTGTGCTTTAAAATGGACGTGTCCTTGTGCGTAGGAAAAAAAATACTTTTGGCTATTATATGATCTTCTGAAAATGCATTAATTACGTGTTATTTTCTTTCTGAGAATTAGACTATCATTAGCAAAAGCTTCCGAGTGAGAGACTAGAAAACAACACAGTTCCAATTTAATTTTTAAAGTCTTCCTTAAACATTTTTTAAATCTATTTTTCATTAATTATGTTTTTTGTGATACATTAATTCTGTTTGCCTACATTGCACTGATCTGTCAGTATTGCACTGAGAATATCAGGACACATTTGGGACAATGTAATTCAGTACTGAGATTTATCAGAAACTTGTTCATACAAAACTCGTGCAGACAAAGGGTAGATACAAGCTCTAGTGAAACACATGACTTAACTACCCTGTAAAGACTCAGGAAAAAATATTAAAGCCTTCTGCTATGCAGTAGGTTTCTTTTAATTACAGCAAGTAAAGTCGAGGGAGTATACTAGTTATTAAGTAAAGCGCACCAGAAATTACAGGATCAAGATAGAGCAGTTACTCTGAGCCAAGAGCTTTCTTGTTCCCACTTCCTACACTTAGGTAGTATATAGTATAAAGTAATTGTGTACGTGGTAGGTGTGCACAGATACATACATACGAACCTATACGTGCATATATGTAAACACACACACACATACAAACACTGCATGGAATTGAGAAGCAGGCAAATGACAAAAGATCTTAATTCTTTGGTAAGCAATTAGTGCTTACATTAAATCACTTGAGCACCTTGCTTCTTGAGCACCCTGCCAGCCCAAACTTTTCCATCTATAATATGACCATAAACCAGTCAGTTTTGGTCACTTCAGGTTTCAACTGAATTTAGGCACTGCTGTAAACTTTGAGGGAATCTTCTAAAACCAAACTTGGAGGCAGATGTTAGTAAGAATTTTTCCTTTGTTTAGCAGGACATACAGTTCGCCTAAGAACACAGGTTCCATGAGATAATAACCATCACCCTATTGAATTAAATAGCATACTTTAGTAGGAATGGGACGGAGCACATCTTGGGTGTATTTTCACAGTTGCACAGCAAACGATGCAATCAACATCACAGTTTAAGCACTATTTCCTGCTTCTCTTACATTAAAGAATTCTCTTGGATTAAAGAATGAGATCCAGAAAGGCAAAGCAAATCAACCTTCCCCCAGCTTGTTGCTCTCTCCCAGCTCTTCTGCAGCCGGGTTCAGTACTAGGGATTCCCAGTTAGTCCTTATCCAAAGAATGCCAAAGCTAAAGGACTGCAGAGCTCAGTCAGCCTTCCGGATACACTTTGGACCCTGAGTTCCTCAGAGTAGATCTAACTAATGCCCCATGGCAGAGAATAGAATTTAGTGGATGTACTACCTCAGTCAAACTCTTAGAGGTTTTTTTGATCTTCTTTTAGGTACTGGGTATCCATTAATTTCCAGTGTTAAGCACTTGATTTAGGAAGATGTTTCCATTTTCAAGTTATAGCAATTGGCGAATGATGCCTAGTTAAAGTCTCCAGTAATTATGCGCTTTTAAAAATACATATAGAAAGACACATACATTGACTTGGGTTATAAAGACCAGTGAAATATACTTTACACTGAAATATTATTGAGCATGTGGCCAATTTCAGAGGCTGTAGCCAGGCCTGTAGTTTAGAGCAAAGAACGGCATATTGGGAGATCAGATTTCTCTTACCAGTTTTGCCATTAGTTTTCTGATTGATCTTGGGCAGGTCACACAGATTCCTTATGAGGCTGCTTTGCCATCTGCAAAAGGAAAATAACAGCTTTTAGCTGCCTCTATAAAACTCAGTGTGATCTTTCACTAAAAATGTCCATCGAGTTCAACACGTAACCAAAAAAAGTTCAAAACTGGAGCTAGGTTGTTTTACATCAGCTGAGGCTTTAGCTCATGCAAAGGAGATAGAATTGAACAGAATCACAGTTGAGGTAAATGTAATGTCTCAAGACAAACAATCGAGTCTGGAAAAAGGCAGGCGCAATAGGGCAGGGGCTGTGTTACATGCGGAAGAAATCAGTGCTATGCAAACAGAGCTTTCTAAGTCACTGTCACCCGCCAGCCACAGTTGAGAATTTCCCCAAAGGACATGCCAGCCAAACTCACTGGTGTATCTCTTCCTGTTTTTCCCACCAAACAAACCTGGAATTCTTGAAGGACAGGTAACGAGTCTAGGGAGAAGCCGGAAGCGTACAGAATATCTCTAACGGCAACTTGTTCATAGCGATCACAAGTAGTGACAACTGCATTGCCTGCAGTGAACACGGGGCAAATTGCACAGTTTTAACCTGCAATTGTGTGTTTGTGTGTCATACAAACATATCACCACTGCCAGTATTTAGTAGCCACAAGTCAGTTTGCTCAATATAGAGACCAAATATTCTACTTGTCATGTAGACTGGATTTGCCTCTGTCTGACATTGTGTTGGTGCAAGGGAGGGGTGAAGAAAACTTGTCCAACAGTACTCAACAGAGTTTACCAGGTTTCATAACCTGGCACCTCCTAGTGCTCACAGAAGAAAATCGGGGTCCTAGCAGGAATCCTCTCTCTTTGCTGATGCTGAGTCTAAGGTTCCCATGCGATTTCCTGCATCAGGGCATGCTCTCAAGGTAGAAGACCTCTACTGCCAGTCGCTGTCAGCTGAGCAAAGAACGCAATTGGGTCACACAGGGTTTCATTACAGGGAATATACTCCTTTAAATTCAGACTCTTTTCCATCAGACGCAAACCTGGTATTATCTTCTTTTTATCATTGCAAATAAAGGACAGGCTCATAAAGCAGAGGTTACAGACAATGTTACTGCAGCTGAAAGAGTAAATGAATGCTCACAGCATTTCTCTTTGTCTTATTCATAATATCTGGTCACTGGAAGGTTGTATGGGGGGAACTACAATAAGCTAGCTGCATTTTTTTCTAATTTTCATATTACAGAGATATCAGCTCAACAGAGGCAGTCAGCAAGTAAAATTGGTTGTGCCTGTGAAGTTTTGAGCTCCCTGTTCTGTGAACCTCGAAGTTCAAAACCATATTGGTCCCTTTATCACCTAAAATTCCCAGTCCATCCTTTTTTTATAGATGTACAGAAAGCTAGATTTTTGCTGGAAGTTAAATATTTTCAAGCTTTTGCAACTAGTGAATGATTGCTGCATTCTGCCATAGAGGTAGCTGCAATTCTGTGCTGGGTGAGTGAGTCTTATGGAACTAAATCTCATTTACCAGAATCACTATTATGTGAAAAAACTCATTTGACTTTGGGAGAAAAGAGGAGAAAATATAAGTGGCTTGGCCAAGAAATGATGAAGTGGTGAGAACAATATAGTGATCTGAAGGGCACAGTCTTTCCAACAGGAAAGGAATTATTCACATTTAAACAAAGCAGTATAGCCAGGAATGAAGGGAGGAAAATAAGAAAGGAAACATTTAAATGGTAGCAGAAGGTATCCCCTGATAGGGAGGTCCATTAAATTGTGGAATTGCATCCCACAGGAATTCCTGATTTCTTGGAATAACAAGGTGGCATTAATAAAAAGCAAATACACAATAAGAAATAATCTTGTGTTGGCTAAAGAGATAGATAACGGTCTAACAGGCCAGCGGGACCTTTTATGATATGATGATGTGATGCCTACAAAACAAAGTCATGTTTTCAGATGTTTATCAAATAACCAAAAAACCCCATCTCTAATCCTGAAGCCCATTCAAACAAAAGATTTTCATATAAGTTGAAAAAAAAGATATGGCTTCAAAACAGTTGAACAAGGCTGAGCTTCACTTAGATTCCATTGTCTTTAACTGAGGCACGTTGATGTTTAAATGGAGTTTAGGTTCTACTTAAAACCAGCAAAATATTTAGAGATTCCACTTTTGAGGTCAGTCTCTATAAATGGAAAGATAGAGACTTCTAAAAGCATTTGCCATTGGTTTGACATCCACACAGTTAATGATGATTACTATTTGTGAAAGCATCAGAAAGGTTTGAGTTTTTCTCCCAAATATTGTTCTTTAAACTTAGACTAACAGAAACAAGGATTTTTCCACTGTAATCCAAATTAATCTATTGGAGCCAACACATGTATAGCATATTTACCACTCTCAACTGTTTAAAAATGCCAAGGCAGAGCCTAAACTGTGTAATTGGCATAAAAATCCTGAGCACTTGTAATACAATATGGGTTTGTTTTTACTTGTTTTCTCTTTTCTATTCTAAATTTTAAAAGGGATTTGGATAGCTGACTCCCATTAAACAACTTAAAAAACACCTTAACAATGCAGTCCTTTGAGTCTTCAGAGACCAGACAGGACCCTTTTCAAGCCCCCACAGGCAATGGAAACACACTTTACTAAATGAGAACTGAAATTCTCATGCTTCCACTTGACTAGAGGAGCTGCAAAATCCACAGAAAACACCGTTAGGCTTGTGATGAAATACTAGACAGTATGATATTCAGCACTAGCCTCCAATTTTCTCTAGTGCCAGTAACTGAGGGCTGCTTTCGTAGCACTTAAATGGCTATCTACCCAGTTGAAAATCACAAATCTAATCATTTGGTTTCCAAAGTCCTCAGAGTGCACTTACAAATATTCATTTCCAATCAATTTACACCTGCTAATATTTCTCAACGCTCACATGTGATGACAGAGTCAGAAGCAATGCTGGTGCTTATTATTTCTATAGCAATAGCATAAAGAGGCTCTGTGCATAGATCACAACCCATTGTCCAAAACAGGCACAGCATAAATAGGAATTTCTTTCAAGAGGCTCTTTTAGAAAATCAGTATATATGCATGTCTTCTTTTACACTGTCCCCTTAGCTTCTACTAGGCTCATAATTCAGACAGTCCTCGAGCTTTCAGGGGTCCTGAAACAAACATCTTTGTCTGACATAGGAAATGAGATATCTGGGAAGAGCTCACTCATCAAGTCCAAGTCTAGGTAAAAGGCAGAGCAAAACTGGAGAGCCCTTTTCTTTGGGCTCATATCTGACAAGACGGAGGCTGAACACTAGCTAAGCTGCAACAGCCTCCCCCCCTCTTCCATGATAAGTAGGCATATAAATAAATAAATAAATGGCATCCTAACTGCACTGAGAACTCAATAAAACAATCACATCAAATATGAGGAGGTATAAATCTCATGTCTGCACAGGTAACCCACTCAATTGCTTTTATTATGGCTCAGCCTGACTCCATTTATTACCATCCGTGGCCTGGGTGAAGGATGTTTGCATGGAGGGTGGTCTCCTGGTGAAATCCTATCCCTGGAGCGGTGACAATCAGCCCATACAGAGGTGGATTTTGGTGGGGAGACCAATGGCAGATCCATCTGTCTGCATGAAAACCAATCAATAACCCTGTAACTAGAACCCTTGTCACTGGGAAATGGACAACACAATAGTTCAATCCTGGAGCCATAGGAGAGGAATAGCTGTGGTTGGGATATGAAGAATGACAGGATGTATACACGAACTGTTTGAGACATATGGAGAGAAAACATCTGTCTAAATAGATATTGAGGAGGAGTGATGGTATAGGGGCAGTGTAGAGGGCACATTAATACACAGTAGGCAAATTTTAAAGGTTGATGTGTTCTGAGGTGGGTATGGGGAAGAAAAAAGTAGAACTATACTGCATTCTTTTGTACAGGACATTTATATGGGGACTGTGAGTGCAATGCAAAGAGGCACTTTTGGGGAGATGTGCCTGCTGGTTGGATACTACACGAGTATATCAGTATAGGGTAAAGAACATGTATCTCTAAGCAGGCACATAGATGGTGACACAAAATGCTGGTAGGCAAAAGGAAGCATATGCGTGAGTTTGATGTGGTCAGGGAAGGATATTCCTTTGTCCTTTGTCCATCCTGGGATTTATGTGTGTACTAGTTTTGACAGAGAGGAAGAAGAGTGATGTGCCAAAAGCCTGAGCTAACAGACTGTGAGTCCACAGACACACTTCTCAGAAAATGCTATGTATGAAACGTTTACCCAAACCTCACTGTTAATCCAGGAAGGGAGATTCTGGTGGCTTGTCTCTGCCTGTGTGAAAAACAGAAATAGGACAATTCTTGCTTTTGTCATTCCCTAGCTCTGCAGTTCCTGTAGCATTTCTAAAAGCTGCACAGTGTGTCATTCCCCAGGCTTCTTGCAACTTCCTCAACACATGCACACATGCATACATACATAGGGATGCTGGAGTTTGCCTCTAATAACTGCTCCCTTCTGGGGGCCAACTTAGTTTTTGTTTAGCTCTGTTTTGAACAGGTTCTCCTCCTTCCAAGGTAAGAACCCTTCCCTCTCTGCAGAGTCCAAGGCATAAGGGTTAAACATCCATCTCTGGTTGGGAGGCAAATTGCATGAAGAATTGTGACCAGCTCTGCTCAAAATGTCTATTGCTGTATTTCAGTTTAGAAGGGTGGTATCCATGTTTTGCAAGGCAGACTGATGTCTGTTAATTTGTAAAAGGAAAAGCAGAGACTGCAACCAGATGACAGTCACAAACAAAACCCTCATATATCTGTCAGACAGAATGCCCTGCATCACCTCTAGTTTCAGGGTAGTTTGTATGGTTCTGGCAACAGAAACAGCACCCATTTCATTGGACAGGGAAGGTTAATATCCTAGCCCTTTGATTCCCAGTACTAGTCCTCATTTGTTTCAAGCTGGGCCAAAATATAAGTGCAAACTCATTATCCCACTAACCACTTTCAAGCTCTCACTTTAAAATTGTACTAGTCTTTGGGTACCAATATTTGGGATCTTAAAGGGACTTCTGCCTTTCAATATACTCACGTTTCTCTAAAGATTCTTTTAAGAACAGATTTTGGTAATCTGCCTCTAAAAAGAAAGACCACACCACAATGTAGCTATGTAATAGTGCCTGTTGGCCGCTTCTTGGTTGTGTAAGTACAGACTTTTGAGCTTGAAAAATTAAATATTTATACCTAAACTACACAGAAACAAAAAATTACATATACAATTATAAAATCAATATGGAAGGGAGAAGATGTAGAAGACAAGACAAGAGAAAAGGAAGGAATAACATTTCTGAAGAAAAGGACATCATGTTGGCACACTGAGTGCACAGGGAAAGTGTATTTCTTGGATATGCTATGTACAAATGGTCCAAGGCTGTGCAAGCAGAGGCAGAGTGGAAAATGTGCAATTCCCTTTTCCTCTGGAACAACAGCAAATTTGGAGTTTAGAAGAGATAATATTTGTGGTGCCGGCTCTGGCAGACAGAGCCACAACGTGAAGCTCCCAGAAGAGGTAGAGAGCACAGTTGGGTAGGGTCGCGATAGGAAAGGGCAAGAGATAAAGATGGAGGGAAAGGCTAAGGTAGATTTGACTTGGATACTGTCAAAATCAGACTTGCTGTGGTTTTACAGAAGGTAGTTTTGGCCACTGTGCCAAACAAGATGCAGAGCGTCATTCAGTATTGACATCCAACTCCCTAATGCGGCTTTAACAATTTTAGGCTACACGTGTGCCTGAGTCTGGGGTCCGTGCATATGAAGGCAGCCAGGATGGGAACAGTGTGTCTGGCTGTGTGCAGATTCTTGTGAGGTGCACAAGCTGGAGAGCAGGGAGGAACTGCATGAGTGAGTCTGTATGCTTGCACATGAGAAAGCATGTGTAAATTTATAAATTTGTGAAAAGAGGACTGCCATGATTCTAAGCTCCCTTTGAATTTTTGTGACCTGCAAATATTTAAAGAAAAATACATGCCTATGGGTGACCCTACTATGGCTCTTGGTGCCCCGCAGGCAAAACTGGCAGAGCTGGTGGCACAGGTAGACATGAAACGGAAGGGAGTGTGGCCCATTTCAGGCGGATGTGTATAGAAGGAAATGCCCGTGGCACAGTGAAAGACAGGGGATAAGGTGATGCTGGGGAATGCAGTCTTCAGAAGTGTGCAAAAGGAGGGTGGCAGCCCTGTAAATGAAACCTTAGTACTGCTTAGAGAACCACCTTTCCAAAATGAAAGCACCTTCTGCATCATTTGAATGTGCTCCAGGATCATTCTGTGCACAGTGAAGTAATTTGAGCATGGGAACCCAGGTGCATTTGTACAGATAAACCGCTGAGTCTCTATTGTTCCACCAGACAACCTCCTCTGTAATGGATATTTGGGTGAGATATGCCCTATACCCCATGACATGTGTACAAGGAGGAGCATGGGTATATCACTAGGGCAACATGTCCAGTTGGGAGTATAGACTTATAGCCAGTAGATATTATTGGTCTGTGTAAGAACTAAGAATAGCCTTATCCATGGAAACCACGTCACAACTTTGCAGTTACCTGCAGGGAGTCATAGTGGTGAGCAAAGGCACCGCAATACATGCCTTGGGAAGCCTGTCTAGTTTTGGGGACTCTGTGTGTGATTCTGTGTGACCGTTTCCCAATGGCTAGATGGTCTTGCAAACGCACTGATGAACTGTGGCTGTAAGCAGATGCATGGAGGAGTCCTAGCAGTGCTCATACCTTTGTCAGCAGCTCTTTGGGGCAGACCTGGGGATAAGGTGCTACGGCAGCCATAAAACCAATATGCTGAGGAAAATGCAACTGGTAAGATGGGCAGTAACACTTGTGCAAGTGTGTGGATGATTAAGTGGCATCTGCTGAGATGTGTGAACACGGAAGGCATATGGCAGGGCAGTTAAATATACACCAGAAAATGTCATGTACCAATGTGATTGCCCGTGCCTGTTGCAGGTACCAGCGTAACTAGGGAATGAGTGGCATATATGGCACGATATATTTGTCAGAGTGGTTGTGTGGTGGTTCACTTAATACATGATGCAAGAAGGGGATACATGGGGATAGTGGGGGCAGACAAGGTTACGCTAAAAGAAGTCTTTCTACTTACAGCTATAGTTTAATGCACTGGACCCTGCCCTCCTCTCCTCTCCCTTCCCCTCCCCTTGCACTCTTCTCCTCATTACTCAGGTTATCTTGTTTGGGTTAAGAGGCCAATTTCTGCAGACTATAATTGAAGAGTGAAGAGAATCTGATAAGATAAGGAAGGGACATCATTCCTCAAGGGATCAATAGAGGTTTCATGTTCCTCCTTCCCCTGCTGTGTCCCTAACATGCTAACACTCTGTGTCCATGGGCCTGGTTTATTTGCTCTGCTTGTCTGCAAGGCCAGGAAGGAAGCGCAGGAGTAGAGGGGGGCTGTAGCCCCTGTCTGTCACACAGCCAGAGCAGGGGAAGGGGCATAAGGAAGGGACCATGGGGACACCAGAGGCGATATGGTCTCCTCTGGGAGTCATGAGGAGGCAGGGAGGCGACAAGCCTGATGCTCTTCTGGCTCAGGCAGGGGCACAGGCTCACAGGGGAGTTGTTCACCTTTGGCCCTTCATCTCGGCATTGTGCTCTGCAAGGAAGGGATATTGATAACTTTTCTAGATTTAGGCTTGCTTTCTCTAGCATGCATGCGCAGACAAGCTCAAGCTTTTTATAAGCACTCACAGGGTGACCTCTCAGGGCCCCTCAGGGTAAGAGAGGTCTAATTACCTCTTCTAAGGTAGGGCTCGTAGCTGCTCCTGACTAGGTTTATGTAAGGATCTGAAGTTCAGGCTTGACAGACCCAGTATCTTACAAGTCGTTCTTAGCAGTATCTTACAAGTTGTTGTTAGCAGTTTTTTGGACCAAACCAGCATGAGAGGACCCCTTTAAGAAACATGGAGCTGTCTCAGCAGTAAATACAGGTCCCCTCACAATAGGGCTGCCAGGGCTCCCACACTGCACAGACAGAGTTTGGTCCACTCCTGATTCATGCTCCTTAGCACGAAGACGCGTCTCTTGCAGAAGCAACATGAGGTCCATAGGAACCCATGCCCATGTGAGATCCACATGAATGTGCAGGCAGCTGGGGCACTGGGAAGAAGTCCCTCCAGGAGGCCTGGCCTCTCACATCAGGCAAGCTCTGCATTCCCCTGTCCCTACTGCTTGCGTAGGAATGCTCAGGCACAGGGAGACGAGCTGAGAGGTCAGCACAGAATCCAATGCAGATCCCATGCAACAGGGCTGGCAAGCTGCTGGAGAGACTGAGACTCAGAGGGGTCTGGGGCTGAGATATCTTCTTCCAGCTGATTTCTCTTTTATTTTTAACACCCAGAGAAACAGACGCTGAGAGCAAGTCAGTCATGCAGTGAGCATGTGGCAGAGTTGGGAATACAACCCAGATCCCCTGACTCCCAACCTCAGGCTTTAACCACTAGACCATGCTTCCCTCTAAGCCACCTTGAACTTTCCTCAGTGAGGATGGGGGCTACTAAGCCTCTGTGGGCTGCAGTTTACCAAGCTGTCAGGAGTGTGCTCACTGGACCGCCTCACCAGAGACAGCCTTCCTCACGCATGCTAAAAAAGTTGAAAAGAAATTCATTTCATGGCCGGTGGTTGCTTAAAAAAGGCGATTCCAGCATATGTATGTGATAAATGTTAACTGTGCATTAATCGCATTAAAGAGGACCCTATAAACTTTTCATTTCTAATTAAATTCTGGCCGGTGATTCTGGCGAAGCCAGCTCACTCCGGGCCTTTGTTTATGTGGAAAATTAAAATGCAAATACAATGGAATTTATTTCCATTACTAGAGTGATATGCTGGGCTCCTCTGTTTAACAGCCTCCAATTATTTTTCAAACAGGTCTCTCTCCCTTTCTCCCTCCCTCTCTCCCTTCCTCACTCCCTCATTTTTTTCCCTTCTCCCTATTACCCTGATAACTGCTACCCCAGTGTGAGGGGTGGGAGCTGGTAAAGCAGTGGGTGCCCTAAGGACCATGTAATCTGTTGAAGGTCAAATTCAGGCCAGAATACAGAGGAGGAAATGGGGAAAAGAGCGTGAGAACACAAACAAGGGAGCAGGGGAAGTAACAAGGCTTGAGCTAATACAAGGAGTAAGGAGTTACCTATTAGCAACCTCACTGAAAAATAGAAGCTAAACTCACTGGCTTGCTAAACCCCAGCCATATAGATGACCTGACTGAAAGAGGTTATGCATCTTTCCCTGATGGGATATTTTGGTAAGAGGGTACAATTGGAAACTCTCTCTGGAAGTTTTCTGGATCTTTCACAGCTTTTTTCATAGACTTTGGCTGGATGTGACTGCTGCTGGGCTAAATCCCAATGGCTGAGGAAGGACAGGACAGGCCCAACACCAGACACATCGCCCGCACAGAGCAAATAAATCCATGTGGCAATGACACATAATCATCAGCTGAAAAATAACTGAACCATCTTGTTCATTTCCAAGGGACCAAATGTGGCTACATTGTCTTAAGGCGTTACTGCACAATATCCATGCAAGTCAGAAACCATTGCACAAGCTCAAGAGATTCACCGTACGTTTAAAATTTCTTAACACATATATTTACTGCTAAATGCTGCTGACACAGAATCCCATTCTTTCCTACATATAGGAGAGACCCAGGTCAGTTAAGACTTGGGAACGTTGCCAGTCAGTCACACACAGATCAGAGGCATCTGCTAACTGACATGGATGCCCTTCTATCCATTAATATAGAGAGTCACACAAGAAGACCCTTGCAAAGGCAAGTGTGCACTTCACTGAAGAGATATGTAATCATTTATAGATCCCTTCACAGATTCAGTCAAATCTATTGGAAACTGCACAGTTTCAAATAGAAATTCTTTCATATAATTGTGAAGAAACTTACCCAAAAACGTAACCGAAAGGTCTTAGCAAAACCCCTGAGTACATTAGAAGGCCCGCACACATGTAAACATATCACATAGCCTTAGAAATCTGCTCACAAGTTATTCATAAGTAAGTGGCCACAGATCTTGAAGCATGAGCTGAGAACCAGCCAGATGTGCCGCCCTGTGCGTCACACACACGCAAGAGACGTACCTTCGGCACTCCCCGCTGGCAGAGAGAGCTTGGGAGCCAAAGGGATATTCTTTTAGTGCATGTGAGCATCTTAAGGAATCACCTAGTGTAAATGATCCTGCCCCAGCCGAGACAGGGAAACAGGAGAAGGACACATTCACTTACAATACTGAAAAGAGGGCATTACCCAGTCAAACAACCCAGTCCCTGACATCATTATTCAATACACAGGAGCCCTGAAATGCACACTAACTCAATCACAGAGACACACGATTACAAAATAATACTGATGGAATCAATGAGACAGACATGCGGTCATACAAAGCACACCCACCCTGGTGTTAATACACAATAACAGCCGCCCAACAAGCGAATACAAAACAGCCATTCATTACCACAGGGCAAAACATGGGGCCACATTCTCAAAGGAGACTTGAAAACTCTGGTAACAAAACCCACCCTCACCAGAGGGGACTTAGAGCAAAACTTAGGGTATGGGCAAAATCTGGCAGTTGTCAGCCTAGTGAGTAGCAAACAGTAAAAGCCTTGTCGAGCAGCACACTGAGCACATTAATGTCCTAGTGAGGTTGGTGGTCTCCCAGGGTGCTCAGAACCATGCAGGATTGCACCCACAGCCATTGAAATAATCTGGTCCAGTGAAGAGATACCTTTGCTCAATGACCAAAAGCATCACGCAGTCAGTCTTAACACAAGCAGGGGTACATGACATTCAAGACTCACCAAAACACAAGCCAACATAAAAAAGTAAAGCCTACAGAATATCAGAAACAAAACAAGGGTACACTATGGACGTGTGCAAACACTGTTCAGCACCCAAAGCCACAGAACCATTTCACGGACGTGCTTCTGAAAAACAGCCCAATCCTCTTCCCAAACCACAATAGCACACCCAAACCTAATACAGCACTAGTGCCTTTCCCCTTTAGAGAGGAAAGCAGAAAAGTGACACATAGAATATGCTCATAACACCAAAAATAATCAATCTTCCTTGTGCCTCACAGACTGTGCCAGAGCCTGCTAACCTAAGTGCTTAAGACACGGCCCAAACAGCCAGCTTTTGCAAATCCTGCATGATCTTCTTGGGAGGGTGATAGGAACCAGACTGTAAGTCCTTTCCCTGGCATAGCAGGCATCAGTTTGTAGCAGGCTGCGTACACAAGAATATGATGCTATTGAAAAAGCCAGCAAGGCTGGGGGAAGACTGCTGTCGGCTGTGTGTGCCTGCGTGCATTGTGTGTACAGGAATTCCCCTTCCTCTACCGAGTGCCGCTGCTTGTAGCCATTAAAAAGCCCAGGTCCTCATGCTGGGTGTTCAGTGAGTATTGATTCGGTCTGCAAGCAATTTTAATATTTCTTCAGGGACTTTCCAGCAACAGCACAAGTCATTAATTCACCCTCCCAAATTGCTTATTCAATAGAAGGAACATGGCTCCTGAATAAAGCCCCAGAATTTATGTGATTCACATGAGTCAGGAGGTCAAACAACTGTTATGGAGTGAAGTTAAAAATCCAAATAAAATATTGACACTTTTTTGGGAGTGAGGGGATGGGGGAGGGGGAAGGCAAAGAAAAGGTATTTAAAACAGGGTTTTGTTGCAATGCCCCCAGGATAAAGAATGGAAAGAGATTGAAGACAAGCTGGAGTTTGTAAAATCAATGGGATTTATTGCATATCCGCTTGGCATTTAATAACTCCTTCCTTTCCATCTTCCCCTTCTCTGTTTGTACATGGGGCAGATAAAAACTACAAATAGCCAGCCACAAAGTACAGAGACAGACACCCCAAACATGAATACACAAAGGCAGGCACGTGCAGGGATGAATGTTACTGTAAGGCAGTGGCATAGCATCTGAAGGTCCTCTCAGGACTCAGGATCTTGGCTGAACTAGATAGAGCCATTCGCATACGGCATTACATATGCCCACATAGTAGCAGATCGTGTGCGTCCACAGTCTTTGTAAAAAAAAAAAAAGAAAAGGCTTTGAGGGGAAACTGAGGCACAGAGTGAATTAAAAGAGTCCGCTCAGTCACAGAGTCCATCAACTGGGTAGCTGGATCCAGGTCTCCTGATGCCCAGTTAGTGTTTCTGCTGCTGAAGGACACTGCCTTTTACAGGAATGAAAACGCACAAAGCAACCAAGATCAGACTGTAAGAAGCCATCCATCTCACAGGAGGGACACACAAACCACACAAAAAAGCAATGCACCTACAGACACCATGCAAGCCCATCCATATACAGATAGATGCACACACAGATACAAATACATACATGCTTTTACTAAGCTCATTGTTATTCAGAAAGCACCGCAGCTAGATTACACACAGAAGTAGAAACACACTTGCAGACAGACAGACCTGCAAATATCTGTGTGTACAAATGCACAAGCACATACACGCACAGACTGGTACATCAGTATAGCGTCCTATGGCAGCACATCCACACCGAAAATGTCACACAAACTGATGTGCTTCCACAAACCTAGATTTTACTTAGAGTAGTATCCTCTTAGCTAGCTGCACAGAAATGGATGCCCACACACTCTAAAGTGCATTCTGCACAAGTATATTAATATATAGGACTGTCTTCTTATTGCATTATACTGTAGCCGTTTCAGTGAAACCATGCTAATTTTCTACCAAAGATCTGAGACTGCTGTAGCCATCAAACAACATTATTCATTAGCAATTACTCCATTAAAAACAGCACACAAAAATGTAGCCTAAACATCTAATCAAACAGTACTTGATGGCTTGGGACATTTAAGTGAGCTTTCTTTGTTTTATTTGGGTTTTTTGCTCGTCTGGTTGACTTTTTAGTGAAGACTTAAGGCAGCTGCTTTCTCTGAGTTGAGATTTTCTGAAAGGCAATTTTTCAAGGGCTTTTTTGCATTGTGATAAAAAAAATGTTTGACAGTACTTTCTTCCTAAGACATCTGCTGACCAAATAGACTGTAGTTTAAAATTCAGCAAGGTAATGAAAAGTTTGAAATTTCCATAATGGTGCCTTAAAAATATTAATGCTTTTGCATTAAAATATGCTTCTGTCTTATTTCTAAGATTATTTTGTTCATGATAGATTTTGCAACAGCCCTTTGAAAGGCAAAATAGAATCTTTGGGTCACCTTATGCTACCTCCTGTCTTCTTAGACTACCATATATTCAAGAAAAATTGTAAAGGTAGCATAGTTTTTTTAATACCATTACCTATGTCCCTCTGTATTCCTCTACCTATGAATCGTGATTGCATCTGATCTTGTTGAACTTAAGTCAGATAAAAAAATGAAATACATGCTGATTTACAGCTGGAAGCATTACAATTCATTAAGTGAGCAAGTACTTAATTCAGATTAAGGGGACCATGTTTTGAAATAATGGAACTGGATAAAATCACTAAAATCACTGAAAATATAATGATTTTCAGAAAGAATATATCATAATTTGCAATATAGTATTCTACAGCAAAAGCCTAACCTGCAAAATTTGAATAATTCAATATTTATAACTCAGGTCTTCAGATAGTGTTAAACAATTGCTGCACCTCTTCTGTATTAACCACATCTAGTGCCTGGCTCAGCATGTCAAGTACTGGACAAATAAGTCTTAGAGATTACTAAAGCTCACCGGGAGAAAAGTTGCCTGCGTAGGGATGTAGGGATGAGGAAACACTTGTGTGTGCGTGGGAGGATCACTTAAACTGCTCCTCTTGGGAGGCTGGTTGTCAATTTGGAGTTGTTGAAGGAGGCTCAGCTGAGATGGTTTCATTGACAGGGAATAGGCAACTGGCTTGTTTACACAGGGTCAAATGACAAAATTAATCTGAATTAACTTTGCAAGTACATTGGTTAAAAGCATTAAAACATTGTTCAGGTGCTCATTCAAAATTTGAGTGTCCTAAATTGAATTTAGTTCACTTCATTTCCGAAGTGAATTAAGCTAAACTAAATTAAAGCTGCCTTAATTCTAAACAAGGGAGTCAGGGGTGTAATGTAGTTTAACTAGACAACTTTAATTTCACACATTCAGTTAATTCAAATTAGTTATTTTGCACAGCCGTATGTAGATAAACCCTTAGACTGCTAACTCCTATGGACAGAAACTGTATTTATACAGGAGTCAAGAAAAGGATACCCAGAGGCCCAGGGTACTCTACTAGCCATTGCAATTGTAGCAGAAAAGAATAGATATAATAGGCTGGTGAAGGCCCACAGAAACCCATAGCTCTGCAGTTAATCAGATGGATGCCAGATATGTTATTTAGAAATAGAGCAGATCTACATGCACAAACTTACACAGCTGTGCAAATACACACACAGGTATGGGCCTTATAATATAGCAGGGTTCCCCATTAATTACGTATCAGTATTCAGATAGATTAGCTATTACATCATGGATATCATAGCCTTGTTACGCATTAGTTCTAGGCGGTTATGACTTAGTATTTATAATAAGTGTGTGGTGCTGTACAAAAACATCCACACTGATAGCTGGTGATGCTTACAAGCCACACATCGGAACATATTTTCCCATTAAACTCTGTTAAAACCTGCAATGGTTGAACAAGTGTTTATTAATTCTTCATGGGGACTGAATATATAATATGTGACCCAAACGTCTAACTCCATGCAGACCTATAGGCAAATATAAATAAGTATGTCGGTTGTGTGGCAAATTAAAAGATACTAAGAACCAAATACTAGTGCATTCCAAACACAACATGGACACATTAACATACAGATCATATTTCCTAAACATTAGACTTGATAGTGACTTACATGAGCCAAGCAGACTGGTTATAGATCTGTCTTTTCATTATGAAAAATGGCTTTGTCTATAAATATGAAAACTAGACTATGTCCTACAGAGATGGGCACCAACTTGATGCTGGAAGCCTATGTAGCACCCACATGCTGAAGTGCTCACCTGTGCCTAACTGCTTTGGGCAGCACAATAAAGCCAGGAATAAATTACACAAGAGCAGTGAGGACTAGAACAGGAAGGGAAAGATTCAGGTTCTCCATGAATATTTTCTATGTGGTTTTGAATAAGAACTTCAATAAAATTCTACAGCTAAATTTTCAGTGTAGTTGGAATCTGCTTTTTCAATTCAATACAAATATGTTATTCTGATTTTTATTTTTTGGCATAGTCTCTCACTCACCTGAAAAAGGTAATTTTAAAGGGGAAAGCCCCCAGTTTTTCCATTCTGATTTATATTCTTCTCACAATTTTGTTTATTTCTTTAAAACCGGCAGTAAAAATAACATTAGATGTAAATTTTCACATTCTCAGCACTGGTTTTGTTTTGATTTTCAGCAAAAATCTTCTAATAGTAAGGGGTGCACTACAAAAATTTTCCTTACTCTGACCAGCATAAGGGAGGCACACACAATGACACCCCTGTAAAGGGGATCATTTGCTTATCCAACACACTCAAGCACGTACTGCAGTACAGCACTCTGCAGGATGCAGAGATAATACACAGCTAATACACAATGCTGCCAAGCACAAAAGTAAAAAAAATCCTCATTCAATATCCTCCAAAATGAAGAGACTGGCATAAAATTTGTGAGGCTCTAAATGAGAATGTATTTATTTTTTTTCCTTTGCCTCTACTTCTGGTCCCTTGGGAGGCAGCCAGGTCCCACTTCCACCTGGTCTTTCCAGCCGTGAAAGCCAGAAATACCTTGGTATTAAATGAAAGCAGAACTAACTGTTTATCTTCAAGATCTGAGGCTTTACACAAAATACCAGGTATGGCATAACTTGCAAGAGGGTTGAGAATGTTACCTACATTTATCTGATTCCTCCCAGTTCAAGACTCCCTTCCTAGTACACACATGTCTTCCGTTAATCAAAATGAATGTCCACAAGGAATTCAGCACAGACTCCTGAATTTTAATAACTGGAAATGGGCTCAAAGCACAGCTTTCAATTAAAAGTTCCCATACTCCAGATTAAGATATTTAACCTTGGCAAGTCCATGTGTTTCTGTAGGTCTTCTTAACTCACCTGCTGGCACAGCCTCTGTTCTGACAGCTCCAGCCCATGCTGCGTGGCAGTCACCGATGTGCTGGCAGCTCATGGGGCTGTACCCTACGCCAGCTCCATGCTGCTGCAGCAACACTGCTAGCAGGACCCAAGCTGGCCAGTCCTTAGGTAACAGAAGATGCCACTCTGAACTGCAATCATTGCAGTGTAGGCGTACTCAGAAAATGATTAATTCCTAAGAGCTCAAAAATTTCTGGGCCTTTTCACGGCAGAAATGTCTTGCTAGTGAAGGGGACCTAGCCACTGGTAATGCTTCTCTCCTGCTCTCTTCCTGTGGCTTGTTGGTTTTGTAGCTTTTTTAGCCTTTTCTTGCAGAGTTTGGTGAGGGGGTAATAGTAGGTCTGTAGCTGCCGGGATGGATACTTTCATGGATGCTGTGAGTTGAATGTCTGTTCCATGGTTGTCTATGATATTAGAATTTGGACTTTATGACCCAGGCAGTTCCTCCTAGGCCTGTGTTTCAACATTCAAGAGCAGCAGAACTCTTTTTGAACTATGAGATTTTCTTAATTCACCTTAAATCTGGGATGTCAAACAACTAGGCTCAAGCTTGCTTCCAATATTTTGTTGACTGTATGACATCTTCTAGATGTTTGGATTTTAATGAATTTCTGGAAGAAAGGTTTCCAAACATGAACTGAGTGTAATAAAAGTAGAAGCACCTGCCTGAGGACATTTCTCTGCTACAGTCACTGCTTGACTGCAGCTCACGTTAGATAAACTTTAGCCAGCTTTAAGCCAGCCATCTTGGGTCCTGATGGCTCTGTAGCCACAGCTTTGCACAACACAGCAACTATTCAAGCACACCTGTTTCCCAGGTGAGAAAATGTTTCCTACAGTCTAATGCAGCAATTTATTCTGGGAGGTCAGGCTAGGCAACCTAAATGCATGGGGCTGCCTGTTGTCAATGCCATCAGTGCCAGGGGCATGAAGTTGTGTGTTACTGCTTACAGAATGAGGTGGCAGGCCACCCCCCTGCCTGGCATCTCCCACTCCCAAAAGACAGGCATCTTCACCTTTCTTTCCTTCCACCCCTCTTCCTTATATCTGGACTTGTACCGTATAGCATAGCAGAAGTGGAATGGGCTGAGATCTGCTAGAAGCTGAACGTTAATGCTCTGCTCAAATTAAATGAAATAAAACCATATGGTGTCATCATGGGTCACTGATTTAAAACAACAAAAAAATCCTAGCTCCTCTGTAAGCCCTTCAGATAGTAAAACTGATGCTGTGAATTGTGAGCTTCTTAGAGTGCAGCCAAGAAATACACTGAGAGAAAAGGGCAGAATTGGGCTTTCTCTCCTGTTCGTAGTGAGCAGGCTGACCTGCAACAACATGGCACTTTTTTCCCCATGTCTGCAGGCATGATGCCAGTGTAGCTGCAGTGAAGTTGATGGACCTACACAGATTAACAGGAGATAGGGAGTCAAATCTTCTCAGAGAGGGCTGGGATTGTGTTTTGAGATATGTAAGGCATCTCCATTTTGACCTCTCATCTATCTGGAAGCTTTGGGAAAGCAGATAATCCCTCTTCATGCATCTTTTAGGACTATCAATCTAATCAACCTAATTTATCTGTCATACTTGTGCTTATATACTAATGTAGTATACATGTTCACCCTTCTTCTCTCTCCTTTTACAAAAGGTAGGGAGAAGAAAATGCAATTTTCATGACAGGAGAGAGTTTGAATGTGTGAATACTGCTTGTGGCCCCTGAATATGGCAGGGTTTGAAGGCATTCTGCTGCCTTGGCAAGGAGCACCAGAGCCTCAGGCCAGTTAGTGAGGAAGCTGAGTCTGCTGCTCCTGCCAATGTCAGCTGTTGTTCTGAGGGTTGTAAGTGTTGCAGTAGATTTTGAGAGCAGTAGAAGCTACTGCCCACCCCCTACACTTCCTAGTAGAAATTATGTGGTGGCTTTTGGGGGGCAACTGCAGCTCTGATCTTCTCAACTACATCTGCCGCTGCAAATTCAAACATGACCGCCAAAGCTTGTGCAGCTGAAATACAATTCCTCTTGCCTTTGCCTATTTCCCTTCCCTTCACATACAGCCGCTGTCAGCAGGGTACATGTCACTTCTGCTTCAAGCAAGAGAATGAAGCCAATACTGTGCTACAGCTCGCTGAAGCACTTACTTGGCCCGTTATTAGAGAGTCTGAGCCCTTCACTCCTCCTTCCAGCTGTCCTCACTGTGCCCCAGGTGGCACGGCAATGCTCCTATCTTCACACTTCAGGCAGGAAACAGAGCACAGAGAGAAATGCCATTTGTCCAAACTCTTGATGGGAGAGGTCCATGACAGAGCAAGGAACTGAAGCCTTTCCCTAAGTCGGATTAGGCTCTATCAGACTTTCTATTTCCCCTCCTTCACTCCCAAATCCCTTGGCTGTTTTTCCTCACAGCGTTACAAAGCTTGCATTTCGTTTTGAACTTAGTGGAAACAAGGCTTCCCCCCCCCCTTTCTTTTGCTCAACTGTGAATTCATCTGTGTTTCAACCTATGCACAGAAACATAAAACTGCCTCATAAAACTCAAACATCAGCCACATTCAGAGTTCTGAATGCCTGTGCAGCACAAATCTGCAGCTGAGATATTGCTGACTCCATGGGGGCTGTCACCAAGGACCCCAAAGCTGCCTCTTCTCTTTGATGCCAGCATCACTGGGATGGTCTCAAGCCCTTTCTTAAGTAGCAATCTGATGCGGAGAAGGCATCACTGTCTCACTGAGCCCTGCACCGTGTCCCCCGCAGACTGCGTGTCTGTTTTGCCGGCACAGCCCGTGGCTCAGCAGTACAGCCCGGCACTAATTAAGCAGTGCGGCACAGCAGGGTGTGAGCGCGTTGGCCATCACAGCCTCCTCTGGACACACTGCAGAGAAAAGGCTGAAGCTTCACAATGTTAGCCTTCCAAGAACCACTTTAATTGCCCAGTAATGCACACCCTGGGGTCTTGTAATGTGCTGCTAATATGGAGCATTTAAAATATGAATACTCCAAAACAATTACAAGGAGTTTGGTGCTCTGCTGAGTGTTTCTTTCCACTATGAAAAATAATCCACAACAAAGGAGTATGATCAAAGTGAGGATACCAATGCTTTCTGAAATCTGCCAGGGTCTTCTTGAGGCAGCAGGACACACCACTCTTTCCTTTGATGCAAGTTCACTCTGTTCTTGCAGGATTAAAAGAATTGCTGGGACTCCAGATGATTCAGATCTACCTTACCTCCCTCTGATCAGCCCCAGTGTGACTCTTTGAGATAATGTCTAAAGACTCTGACAGCTGTAGTAAGAGAAGAGAAACCACAGAGTACGTAGATCATAAGAGTTTGTATAGAAATGTCAGAGAAGCAAGGGAAGTTTACTATGATCTCTTATTCCTTCCATCAAATAATTTCTAGACAGGTGTAGAAGTGATTTTTTTTTACTCACTTTTTTACAAGGAGTGAAAGTTTTGCTTCTCAGAAAAGACTCTGGCTCAGCTAATTTTGACTTCTAATATTTCTTTCTACCTTCTTGATGAGAGCTTGTTAACGATTGTCATACTAGGAGAGAAGATTTTTACCTGTCCGTCTGTATTCAGAATCAGGAAAAGGAACTGCGTTAAAACTGACAAAAAGAATGAAACAGAAATCAAACACTGGAAATTCATGATCTAATGCTGAACATTTAGGAAAGTAAAAGGCATTTGGAAACAGGCAGTTGGTTTCAGCTCGTGCTCTATGTAGTATTAACTCTAGAAAGAGTTACTACAAGCCAACTATGGTAACTCGTGAATTCCAGGAATGGATGTATAATTCACAGTATGATACTATGTACTGTAATGACATTATATGCCATTACTTAAGATAATATTGCATATTAAATTCAGATTGTGAAATGAAGTTCAGTTGCTTTACTGCAATCAAAGATCTATAAATGTCCTGTTGCTGAAACTTCAGAAGGTTATGTATTAAATCTGTTTATATTCTGAAACTCAAAGTAGACAACTTGTGCAAAAACCTCCCACTGGAAAATGAAAAATGGGAATTTACAGTAAGTACCGGTTCATGTTCCTAATTAAATACAAATGGTGTTACTGGAGTCACTGACTGTGATGGAATTAGAGCAGGGATGAATTTAGTCCGAAATGACAATTTCTCTTGGAGAAGAGAAAGATGTTTGAAAATATGGCATTTATCTCAAGAAATCAGCGCTGCTAACCAGTGTGCCAGGACTTGTGTCCCTTCGACTTTTGGAAAGGGCCGAGAAAGTGGTCTGCAAAAACACTTGTCTTTCTCCAGTGTCTAAAGGCAAGAACAAGCCATCAAAGACAGCAAGAGGTGATTGAAGTTTTGTGACCTCTTATACAGCAGTTATCCAGAAATCCTAGATTTGAGGCAGCAGAGATGGCCTAGTGCATTTTTCAGTCTCTAGCAAGGGTGAGAAGCTTTCAGCAATCCCAAAGTTTAAAGACAGCATTATTATGCTGCATTTGTTGCTACAGGACTGGGTCAGCTCTGTTCATCTTTCATCTGCTGTTTCATTAGGTGGTCTTGTGTAGGACAGGCTCACTCAAAGCCTTTTAAAGCAGCAGCAGTGATGCCTTGCTATCACTTGTTTATCACTGTCCCTAAGTGAATCGACCCAGGGGGATGCACTGCTGTGTTCTGTACCATGTACTGAGCATTAGGATCCTGAAATTTCTCTTCTCTCTTACAATGCTAGAGTTCAGTCATGACTTTAGGGCAAAGGAAACCTGCCAGGAAGAGCCTCTTCATGACCTGCCTCTTCTTTTAACCATGGAAAATACCTTCTACCTGAGACCTCATTAGGTCTGTGCGTTTGATGCCAAGAATTATTTGACCCAAGCCACTGGAGGTTGCACAACCAGAACTGCTCCCCTCTGTTCATAGTTTCCAGGCACTTTCTTTTGACATAAAACCAGTTTCATTCTTAGGAAGTGAATTTTTGAGCAAGCCTTTCACCTCTGGGTCACTAGCTGAAATCTGGCCCTGGTTGGTAGTGACCGAAAATCATTACCAGCTGACAGCTACTTGGTGAAATGAGCTGGTGAGCCTCATTCTAGTTCCTAATGGACACTTTTCAGTAAACACAGTCACAACTGGCACTAACTGGTGTTCTTAGCCCATGGACTGAATGGGGAAGGAAACTGAACTTTCCTCTTCATCCCCTGCCTGGGTTTTTGGAGTATTATGGACAGGCATTTTATACCTGCAGTGTTTCACAGGCTGTTTTTACTCTAAATGGCTTTTTGAAACTTTCCAATTTTCATGCAGCATGATTCAGCACAGCCTGATCCGCCATCTCAGTATAATTAGACTCATCTTTTGGTTCCCCTCAGTAGAAGCTGAGCCATCTGATGCCATCTCCCACTACCAATGGTGCGTCTGATGTCATATCTCAGTAGGAATGGAACCGTCTGATGTCACCTCAGTGCTAACAGGACGTTTTATAATATGTCATCCAAGACTGCAGGGGAAATCTTCTAATCCATTCACTATGCTGCACTACAGTAGAACATAACACAGTATAATGTGTAGGTTAACTTAGACACCCTCAGGCAGGTTTTGGATAGACGGATGGATGGATAGATACATTTATACAAAGTATACATACATTATATCACTCTATTGATTTTTAAAAAGTTCCAGGACTGCCTAGCTATAATGAGATTTTTGAACTTTGTGTTGCGATCAATGAGGGGAATATTATTGGCCTGGAGAATTGATATACCCGCTCTCTGTGGCTTGTTCTTCTCCTGGACTGCCCCTGCCCCCAAGGTGTACGATTCCATCAGACACTTAACCTCTTTTACAGTGTCATCAGGCTAAAAGGAATCTAATAGTGACACGGGACTTGTGCTCAGCACTCTGGCACTATTGCTTTCCTGTCACAAATAATTTATAGCTTTCTATTTCCATCCCTTTGCCTGCACCCCATCCCCTTTTTCTGTTTCTCTGGACTGGGGGAAATCAATAAACTCACACAACCAGAGTGGCACTTCAGGGCGTTTTAGGGGGAACGTGAGAGAAGAGGGGAAAAAACCCACAACACCTAAAAGAAGAAAAAAAGTTATATTATTTGCCCTAGCATACCACCCACTAGCCACACATTTGCTCTTTGAAGTTTTGCCAACTTATTCTTTAGAATGAATTTATAAGGGAAGCTGTCATGTGGGCAGGGAGAATGTGCTATTTGCTTTCACTTTCTGAAGAGATTTTAGAAAATGGGTAGAAAATAAAGCTAATATAATGCAGGGCTGAGAGTTCCAGAAGAGAATCTGCAGTCTTCACCCTAACTGGTGAGTTTGAAGAGAGGAGAGGTTTGTTTTAATCTCAGAAAGGAATTTGGTCTCCATGGCCTCCACAGGTCATGGCTTATTTGCCGAGTTCCTTGGTGAAACAGTTGTTCCGGAGTCACAGATACCCAATATCTGCCAGTAGTCAGGGACCTTGCCAGTCAAGTACTAGTGATTTTCTTTCACCACTGACCTCACTTGGATTTAAACCAGTGACCTAGAGGTGAAAGATTTCATGTAACAAGAAACAGAGCACTGAATTACAGTTCAGTTTATTTTCATTCTGAGCTATATTATGAGATTTGTAGCATCTTTTTGAGTTCCCATGCTGTATTCATTCACCACCTGATAAACACGAATTTTTCCCACTTGCTGGAACTTCTTCTCGGTGTTCTCTATCCTTCATCACTACCTACAGATGCCTTCTGCTCTTAACTTCTCATTTATGAAGGGCAAGGGCTTCGGGCAAGCCTTCCACAAGGGCATTCAGTCATTCATAAAGGTATTTTTTAGGTAAACAACAAAATTAAAGCTACACCATTTGTAAATCCAGCAAGGTCTCTATTAGCTCCAAAGACTGCCTTGTGATGATGCTCACAGGTCAGACCATAAATGCTAATGCAGCTGTTAACACACAGGAGATCCTTGCTCAGTCACTGAACACCCTCCCTATGCAGTGAACACCCAACTTTGAGATAAAGATGATGGAGCAGAATTAGGACAATTCTCCAAGAATTGTACCATTAAAGCAGTAGAATCAGGACCACAATAAGACAAATGGAACTACTTTTCTGCACCCAGAGCTCGGATCAAGTCTTCAGGTTCTGATAGCTGGGACTGTGGGTATGCAAAGACACAGAGAAGTTGCATTTGAGTTTTGAATGTGTTTTGCTCTTTTCCAGGATCATCAGAACCAAAGTTCAGCAGCCTTTTCACCCAACACCAGATGGGAGTGGGACAGGTGTGACTGCACCAGGACATACCATTGGTAAGGAGACTGGCATGAGGGGTGGTGACAGGTCAAGTGGAAATGGGGATGAGGCTTAGTTGAAGGAACAAAGTCTGACAAGCAGATGCTAAGCAGAGCAAAAGGGAGGAGGGGGTGGGGGGAAAGAAGCCTCCATGGAAATCAGAGGTTTCTCTTCTTTGTTTCCCTTGTTGCGTTGCAGAGAAGGGAATCATGGAGAAACCAGCCCAAGGTAGAAGTTTGCTCAAGTGATTCTGCCCTAACATCCATCTCACATTCATGCTCTCCTTCATCTCCCTATTGAGAAGTATTTACTGCTGTGCTAAGCACGAGCCTTTACCCTTTGTCTCCTTCTTACTCCGACTCTCTTTCCCCCCTCTTGCTCCCAGTTTTTCTTCTCTTTTCTCCCTTTGCTGGAACTGGTCCCTTTCTTAGAGCTAGTAATACACAAACATGGGTAAGATATTCCGGTTGCCTCACAACTAAGTTCTTCTTGTTCTAGCTCAGCAGTCAGGTATCCCTCAGGTGTATTTCACTGAGAAAATGCATTTTTTGCTGGGGGAGGTGTTCTGCTGGTTTATCGAGGTGAGCAGAAGATGGAGGCTGTAATAAAGTGACCAAATGTCTCCTAGTCTGTTTAAAGGTACTGTGCTAGATGTGTGATGAGGTACTTTTCAGTCTGTGGGCTGTATGATGGATATGTCTGCTGTTGCCAGCGTAGCTTTATCTAGTGACAAGTCAGAGCAGGAAAAACATGCAGTATTCTAGGATACTGTGAAATACAGTAGCTTATTTGTGGCCTAAGATACTGTCTTAGATTCTGCTGGTCATTGAGAATCTGTTGCCACACAAGGATTTACTGGAAAGTACTGGTCTACATGGGACAGAGCTGGTAGATATAAACCTGTACACAAATTTTATTGAGGAGTACAATGTAATTAATGGGCCAATATAGAAGAGCATTTCTGGATGTCCTTTTAATCTGGACTTGCTCACTGGACTGGGAATCACTGATCACAACAGATGGAGTTGGCAGATATTATTCTTTCTTGGAACAGTAATGCAGTGTCTAGGGAGTGCAATGGCTGAGCCGGGATGGTGCGTGTGAGTGCTTCTCCTAGAGTCTCTCATTGCTCTGGGATGTATTGGGAAGTGTGAGTCTACATTGGATAGTGTTGACAGGTTCTGCTCCATCTGGAAGGCTTGTATTAGCGGTATTGATTGCTTCAGGTCAGTGCTTTATGAGCTGAATGATGCGTAGTGGCCTATGAGAGAATTGGGATATTCTTGTGTGGGACACACTGGGACATAATAGGCATGCCTGCTGGATGTGTAGCTCTACCAATTCTACTTTCTAAAGGCCTGATTATCCTGAAGTGATAATTTCTAATTTGAATAACTTGTCATTTCTGATAAATTGGAAGTTCATGAGCAGTCTTGATAGCCCTGAATGGCCGCAGGATTCTACCTATTGACATTGGTCAGTACAAAAGAAAGTCACTAGATTTTCACTAATCTGGGTGGTAGTATGTATCACCAACTCACCAGTTGTTCCCTCACCAGGGAGTGGAATTTATTAGCTCAACACTGAAGTACTTCTAAGGTATGCTAAAAAGGTAATTTTTCAATGAGTGTTTTGGGTGGACATGTAAGAGGCTGGTCTGCCTAACAGAACACGTGCACTCTTGGTGAAAAAGTGCTGAGAGGAAATGATCTGGTAAAATATGGATGTACTATGAAGTCACTAGAGAATGTGGCCTGTGCAGCATTTCACTCAGTTACCTTGGCAAGCAATGGGAAGCTTGCTCTGAACTGGGATGTAACAACAAGGTTTAGCTTCTTGATGAAATACACTTACTTGTTATTAATGGCCCTGTACTGGAAGGCTGTGGAGCTATGGTCTAGAAATGGACAAGCAAAGCTGGGATGCAGCTTTGCTGAGTTGCAGTAGAGTGAGTATAAGTCCTTCAGTGTGAGGGACTAGGAGTCTGCTTAGTGCCCAGGCTTCACTGTGAGGCTGGTGGCATGCATAGCTTTCAGCTGGGTATCCCTGAGTGCTGTGCTGCTCTCCTCATGGCCCTTTTTCCCTTTTCCTTTTGTCCAGTGCCCAGCACAGCATCCCCTCCTGTCTCCAGTGCCTCCAATGATCCAGTGGGCTCTTACTCCATTAACGGGATCCTGGGGATTCCTCGGTCGAATGGCGAGAAGAGGAAACGTGATGAAGGTAGGGGGAGGGGAGAAGCTCATCCTCCCTTTTATATTCTTTGTCCCCATGTACAGGCTCCAATTTCAGGCCAAGGTTTGCAGCTGCTCCAGGGGCTAGATCAGTTTTAGCAACAGAGACCAGTTCCCCGCCACTGCCCTGCTGGCTTGGAATGCTCTTCTTCCGAGGCCCTTTCATGACAGGCTGCGTCTCCAGACATCTGCTCAGCAGGCAGAGAGCCGTCTCCATTGCTGGAGCAGATCCCAAGTTCATTCACTGTTGGAAACGGCTGGAACTGAATTCCCGAGGTGCCAGCAGGTGCCCGGACTTTGAACTGTGGGTAAATACGGTTTCCCCAACTCACTTGTTTTCAAACAAAATGCCATCTCAGAGAAGCACCAGCAATGTGGGATTTATCTTTCATTCCCCTTGCAAACAAGTTCCTGCCCTGTGATGTGCCATGGGCTACATTAGCTGGTGATCACAAGGGCCCAGTTTTCAATGGGTAGCATCTACCACAGCAGAACTGTCATGCTTGCAACAGTCTGAAATCAGAACAGGAAGTCTTCTGAGTACTGCGACCCTGAGGTTGTTTTCTAGGCCTTTCGCTAGGGCTCTAAGAAAATAGGATTAAGCTATTTCTTTTTGCTTCCTACTTGTTGGGAAGTACTCAGGACAAAGTGGATCCTGAAATGAACCAAAAGCAGAAGCCTCAGGTCTAGATAGATTGAGTCAGGAGAGGTGGGTAAGGTCTTGGTGCTCTTGCAGTGGCTTTTAAACTCTTTTCTTTAAATCTTGCTCTTTTAATTTGATTTGTTCTAAAATTGAGGGCCAGGAGGTGAACTTTTCTAAGAGTAGTGGCTGACCAGTTTGTTGGGTTGAGCCCTGACTTCAGTATTTTGTGTTGCTTGTTGCATGGAGGGACCTCTTAGCAGTACAGGTGGCTCAGTGTGCTGTGTGTGCTGTAACTCCAAGACTGTGCAGTGCAAGAGAACATGAGAATTGTCTCTGATATGTGGTGAGAAGAGAAAGGTCTCCTGAGAGAGATGCTGCATTCCGGGGTTTTGCTAGTAATTTTCTCAGCATTGGTTCTGGTGAGGTTCACATCTGTAAGTTTTTGATCCAAATAAACACAATAATCCTAGGAATAAAAGGCAGTCATCATGTCCCCTTTCTCACTTATACAAAGTAAAACTAGAGGCAAGGACCCAATACAGCTTCTATTAAAGCAAATGGGAACATTTTTGCTGATGTCATTGGAAATTGGATCGGGCCCCAGAGGAAGATCCATTTCCCAGCTAGATGGCAGTAGGGCCCAGCTAAGAGAAAAGTGTAGCAATGGAAGGGCTGAGTCAATTCCTCAAAGTCAAAAAATGTCAGGAATAAGAGACTACAAGTATTGCAACCCCCTCCAGTATTTGCCATCATTAAATATACATGAAATAGAGGCATTTCAAATGAAATGACAAGTTTCTCTAATGGTTGTGCAGTTCTTCTTGCAGTTATTTGGGGTTTTTGTGAATCCCTGTTCTCATACAGTCCAACGTGGTGATCACCAGCTCTCAACATGGTGCCTCCACATCTCATTTGAAATGAAGCTGTTCAATCTGGCTTTAGCAGCTATTCAGGCTATACCTGGAAAGATCATCCCACTTTAGATGCAGGCTCACAGTCAATTCCAGCCTCAGAACTTGAGCTTTTTTTGGAAAATACAGTTAAACACAGATACAACCAAGCAGCCATCTAAGACTGTGACACTTCACAATGATATACTGACAGTAAGAACTACTCGCTGTGTCTGTCCTTAATTCATTCCAGATTTGATTTAGGCAAGTGACACTCTGCAACTCCTTGCTGTTGGACAACAGCCCACATATTCCACTAGGAATCAAAAAGGTACCAGACAATCCTGGAGATGCTGTTTGTCTTTAGCTCGCAGAGTTTTAGGTGGCAATTACACAACATGATTGGAACTACTTTAGAGAACAGCCTTCATCCTGCCATCCCAGATACCTTCTGCAGGGAGATGTTGTGCCTCTGTCCCAGAAAAACCTCATATGTGACCCCCAGCCATCTTCTGAACACCCCTAACCAAGAGCTGAATTATCTGGGCTCACACTGGCCTTAAGAAATGCTGAAAGACATCATCCCTTTGCAAGGCTGAGTCATAAGATTAGAAGAGTCCAAGCAGAGGTTTTGCAACACCAGTGACCTTGCACTCATTCCTGGGCAATCTTCTCTGTAGGTCTGAAGCTTCTGATTGTTTCTAGTTGAGATGAGGATTAAATGTCAAGAAATCCAATGCAAGTATTTCTTTCATGCTCATGCTGGATGCATATACCTTCTCAGTATATCCCAGAGCTTCTGAGCACTGTTTTATTGCAGTTTCTTAACTGCAGGGTTTATTCTTGCACTGAAAAGCCCTTGTGAGCTTTGCACATCTACTTTCCCAGCATTTAGGGAGTGGCTCTTCCCTAAAGGAGGCAGAAGAAACAGCACTGCTCTCTCTTTCTTTCCGCTCTGTTGGACCAGCTCTGCTGCAAGGATTCCTCTGTAAGGAATGCAGTTCAGCAGAAAGGGGGAAGTACCAAGCTGTTCCTGAATCCCCGGTTCTGAAAACCTTGTTAGCAGCCTCTGTGATGGCTGGGGGGAACTGGGTGGGAGAAAGACAGAGGAGCCTCTATCTGAGCACACCCCCTCCCCCAGGTCCTCCTTGCTGCAGCTGGTGCCTATATTAGACAGTAGGACAGATGATTAAGAAGAGGAGAGATAATTATGTGTCAAGATGATGTAGCAGAACTCCCGAGTTGGACAGAAGGAGCCAGACGGATGCATGAGGTGGGCTCAGAGATGGACACTGACAGCCAGGTGTGTCCCTCACAGGGAGTTAGAGGGAACAGTGGAAATCCCAGCCTACCAAATACGCTGGTTGCAGCTGCAAGGGTGGCCTGGGAAACCTATGGCATTGAGAGAGAATTAGCAGGGAAAGAGCTCTGAGTGTCTACTAGTCACAGCAAGGAAATGTCTGGTCACAAGTCTTTCCTCAAAACTCAGTGTGTTTTCCTCAGGTGAATATGTAGGAAGGATGGTCAGAATTTTCCCTGTTAAGACCATGTTTCAGATTTTGACCAGTGATTGCAAAACTTATGACTTCTGTGACAGATTAGACAGAGTTGGTCTCCTATGATTTTTTAAATCATTTGGCTAAAAAAGTTCACCACCATTTGTGTAGCACAGTGTGTGGCATTTCTTGCGGTCTATGGGCACTGCCAGTGCTGCTGTAACTTCCTTCTGACCTTCCCCAGCTTACACCCACCATTTTCCAAAGGCAGAGGTGGCCCTGAAGCATGTAACGACTTTCCCAAGACAACTGTCTTTCAGTATCAAGCTGCATTTGAAAGCAGGAATTCCTGGCTCTTCATGATTCTAATGTCGTAGTATTCTGTGATGGCAGGCCAACCAAGATCAGCAGGGTTATCGTCAGACTAAGGAGCAGCAATATGAAGGATAAAGGGAAAAAATAATATGCAGATATTTCTGTTGTTTGATAAGCCCTTCACTGATAGCTAAAAGAATGATAACTGCAGTGATCCTGAGGCATTAACAAAAAATCAGTATCACTCATACAGTCTTGAGCACTGTACAAGGAGAAAAGGGGAGAAATGCAGAGAAAAGGGAAAGACAGATAGACAGCTAGATAGATGGATATAGACAGATGATTAGATAACATGAAAACAGTATCTCAGACTGCTCCCTGCATACCACAGCATCTTCGGCTGGGTAAAACTTTAGGGATTTTTACAAAACCATTCTTATGAGACATAGCTCTTTCTCTCCATAACAGGCCACACACAGACTTCCTCTACAAACCCAAATTCTCATTTGGGATTCATCTTCTAGTGAGGTTGGTGTTGTAACATTCTCAACATTATTAACACTAGTCCCTGACCGTATCTGTAGTATTTGACAGCATTACTGGCAATATTATCTGCAGTGCCGACAGTGGCAGAGTTAATATCCCCCAGTATTATTGGCATTAGCAGGGATCATATCTGCAGCCCATTATTGGTGGGAGCAGACGTAATGTGTCCAGTATTATTAGTATCAGTAGTAATAAAACCCACAGACTTGTTAGTGTAATCAGTACTAATATCAGCAGTAGGTTTGTGGGAGAGGAGGAGACGGAGTGATTGCTGCTGTAAATGGCAATAATACTCTGGCTGTTTGCAGTAAAGGAATCCCCAGCAGAGATGGGCAAGCAAACCTGAGAAGCCAGAAGTTTCTCCTTCCCTTTCTTCACCTGTCATTTTGATGATTAGGGGGATTTACACGGATACCCAGTGATGCAGGGCTGTGTCAGTGCAGAGGGACAGTAAAGGGTCACCCTGCAGGTCTGGTGGTATTTTCTGAAGAGTGTTAGCTGTATCAGTGCAGGTGATTCACCATACTCTTCTAAATGGGGTTGAGTTATGCCAAACAGGCTGCTGCTTACTATCAGCAGAAGCATTTTCACTGTTAGTCCTTTAGCTACAGGAAAGGCAGCATCATTGCCCTTCTCTTTGGTGCTGCATGCATAATTTTCTGACTGTTACTACCACAACACCCTCTACTGAGAAGCAGTGCTTCAGTCTCAGGTGGTTTTATCTTCCGTTATTCCAAATGGGAGGACTCTGACTGCACACCAGGGTTTAAACAGTGTTCAGCTTGGGGCTTTTCCTAGCTGGCCATGATCTCATTTTCCTATTTGGAAATTATAAATGCCTCCTTCAGGTAGAGTGTGAGGCAGGGAGATCTGTGACAGTCCCAGTCCTGAAAGCTGGTTTTTAAGATACTGCCCCAGGATATAGATTGTCTTGAAGAAAATTTTGAACTCAATTTTTTAAGTGGAAATTAGTGCAGAGGGGAGAGGTGTGTAATGTATCTGAGTTTCTGAGCAGATATGCAGCACCTGAGTATACTGCTTGCAAGTATGATCCCATTTGTGTTGTTCAGAGTGGCAATGATATAATTTGGGAGACGTAGTTATGACGTATCAGGTGACTGTGTCATTGTCAGTGGCATCAATATGTTGTTTGCAGGCAGTGTGGTTGTGGTTATTCTGTTGTTGTAACTATCACTATAGGTTGTGGGTTTGTGACACTAATGATGAGATTATCTGTATCACTACTTGCTATGCTGCCCCATTACACTCAAGGCCAGAACACTCTTCACAGGGGCGGCTGTGAACTGTTTGTTGTGGTATGTTTGCATCATTGCATGCAGTAAGGTTGTTTCAACATGGTAATTGTTGGTACGCTGGTGCAGGTTGTACTGTACTGTCACTGCAATTCATATAGTTGTTACAACAGCTGATGTAATGTGTTGGCTGAAAACAGAGTATCACTTGGCCACCACAGTGAAGACAATATAGCTATGTCACTGCAATGCCACATTAAGAATGGTATGTTTTCATGAAGTATGATATTAGAATTCCACAGCATACCAGAGCTGTTTCAGGACATACAGTGTGCTTATGCTGTCATCTGCAGCACAATGATGCTTTACTAGTGCTGTAGTTGTACTAGTGCAGAGAGGTCTAGCCCTTAACTGTCTGTAGGGAAATACATTCATTTTCCTATGCTGCCTGCATATGTTTGCAAGAGTATGAGTCATTCCACTTGACTGTGTCATGACCTGATGTGTGTTCATCTCTGGGCATATTAGGTGTATTTCTGTGCTCCCAAAGCCATAGTACTGTTGAAGACAACAGGGTGTGTTTGTACCCCTGCAGGTGACACAACAGCACTACTGTCTGTGGTATGGCTGCATTGTTTCACAGTGTGATTTCTTGTCCTCACAGCTGACGTGTTTGTGTTATTCTACATGACTACTTTATTGCAGGTCAGCAATAGTCTCAATGACACTGGAGACACATGCAGTTGCACTGCCTCAGGTGCTAACCCCATGTTCCAACCATCACACACAGTTGTGGGGTGTGCACCCAGCAGTTTATGGCTGTGCAGACAGAATGAGCAGTTTCTGGAGTGTTTCACGCTCTCGTAGTGCCTTCCCCCTACTTTCCCTGGGACTATGTTGTTTCATGCATTATGGCTGAGTTTCCAGTGACTGGCAGCTTACAGCAATGGTGTATCACTGCAAACAGGAGTGGTCACAGGGGACGTCTAGGCTCACTGTGTTTATACACCCAAGTCTAGGTTCCATTCTAGATGTAAATATAAATTGAAAAGGGAGCTTATTCTCAGTAGACACCCACTTCTCCCTCCTGAGAGTCTTTGGCTGGTGAGACTCCTGGAAGGACATAAGAAAAGCACCTGCTACTCGTTCTGCACCTCTCTAAATAAACTGCAGGAGGATGTCAGGAAAGGGAGAGTATGTATGTGAAAAGAGGCAGAGGGGGGAAACTGGATAAAGGAGAGGACAATGAATAAGCAGCACAGCACTGTCAGAAATGTGGGCTGCTGCACCGTGAGTCTGGAGGTCAGTGTGTAAGCAAGAGAAAGAGGAAATGTGTTTGTGTGAGTGTGTCTGCACACACCTTGGGAGTTTGGGGAGTATGCATTGCTCAGGAGGAAGTCAGGTAAGGGAGAGTTAACAGCTTACATCACAGAAAGCAGTTTGGACAGAACGCTCTGCTTCTAAAGCTTATAGTGCTGCTTAGTTTGGCAGGGGTTGGTACTCTCTGAAGACAAGCTGGTCTGGCTTCAGCTGTATTTGTGTGCATCTCTGCTTGTGTATTTGTGTTTCTAGGAATGCATGTCTGTTTGGTTTCTGTATTTCTGTGTTAGGATCAATGGTTTTTACTTACCTGTGCTTATGTACTGGGGTGAGTGGCAGGTTGGACCCGTATTTTTGTGCATGCCTATGGAGACCTGGAAAATGTGTATGTTAAGCTGTGTATAATATTGCCTCTTAGGAGAAAGCATACTGTGGATGATAAGGATGTCTGGGCACATATGGCTCAGTATTAGTGCTATGTATTTCTATGAATGCTAGGTATTTGTATTCAAATTTTGAGCATATATGTGAATGATGTATATTTGTATGTATATTCTGAGTGTATGTGTTGTTACGTACTTGGAGTATCACTGTATCTTTGTGGTTGCTTATGAATATGTAGCCTGTTAGTGCTGTGCACTTCTGTATATAGTTTGTACAGATGTGTATTTGCATTGAGGTTATATATTTGTGTGTATGTTGTATACATATATCTATATATATCTATACTGGTCATTCTTGCCTGTATAAAGGCTGTTTATTTATGTAAATAGTTTGTATTTGTTTACATGATTTGATTTTGTATATGTGAATATAAGGAAATTACTTTGAGTTCCAGGTCTTGATTTAGTTAGTGTATGTATATTTTTGTAAGTTATTTGTTTATTCAGAAATTACATTTAATTGACGTGCACCTGCATTAGTACCTCTGTGTGTCCCAGTTTGCATTCTTGTGTCTTGAAATGTTATTGGCTATGTTTTGTGGGTGTTACTTATGCATAGTGCTTTTCTTTACACTTATTTGTGTGAGTACCATGAATGTGTGCTTGTCTGACTATTTATGGGTATTTAGTTTGTGGTTAGATCTTCTCCTTCCACTTTTTGACTCATTCTTGGGAGGGGTTGTTGCAGCTAAAGCGTCAGCAGGAGCCAGGCAGCTACAACTCCTCCCACAGTCTCTGCCTGCTCCATGTGTCTACCTGTGCAAAGGCTGCTCCCTAGCTTTGCTAGATGCCTGTATCTCTGCAACTTCTTATTCACTCTGGATGAGTTGTACATTAGGTCTGTCTACAATCAGGAAAGTGACTGGTACATTTTTTCATGGATGTAAAGAGTATAGGAGTCAGAGGGAGGGGAGCATGGTGCCTGGATCCACAAGGATGCCAGGTCAATGCACAGTGGATGACAGAATAAACTGTAAAAGGAATCAGAAATTGCTAGCAATGTGCAAGCAAATGGTGATTTAGAGGGTTGTTGGTGACTAGTACAACAGTGGATGAGGATGTCATGACAGTGAGAGATAGGGATGACACTGTTTTGGGGTCAAGTGGCATGGCAATGAGACATCAGAGCAATATGGCTATGGAATCAAGGTGACATGACACTGAGACAAAATAGGGATCAAGGTGATGTGCCAATGACCCAGGCCGATCTGTCAGAACAGGGAGATCTGGGATATCTCCATCAGCTGAATCAGCTGAATAAGGCAAGGCAGAACAGAAGGAGCAGGGTGAAGAAGATCAGAGGTAAATCAATAGACCTGTACCATGGCTGCAGAAGCCAGGTCACCAGCAGTGTGGGGACATGCAGTTTCTCCACGAGATCAGTTGAATCCTGGTGTGAAGGGCTGGGGCAGTCTGTTAGCAGTGGCTGTTTGCTCACAGTGATGGAGAGCAGGGATAACACAGTGATGACATCAGGTGATGGACTTATCCTGTGATGGTAGCCATGGACCATAGGGAACGTGTGGGCAGGGGCATTATTCCCAGTTGCTGGAAAAACAAAGAACCTAACGGGCAGTAAAACAAAAACAAAGGAGACTTGGAAGCACCTGACAGCCCTAATTCATCACAGCCCAAGATTTTTTTCCCCCTCATGTTCCCATTATATTTGTTTGTAAAAGTGGAAATCAATTTTGAAGGTAATTTTCTGGAAAGAATGGAAGGGAGGTGGGAGGGCCGGATAAGGCAGAGATGGCAAGAGGAAAAAAAAATTTAGGCCAGGCACAGCCCAGGGGCAGCTCTTGGCAAGGTGAAAGAAAATTGCATATTCAATCTCCATCCATGAATCTCCCTTGCTGCTGCCCGCCTCCTGCTCGAAAACAATGAAGGCTTTCTCCCCTACGCTGCACAACGCCTGAGTATCAGCGCTCACTTTAACTTCAGGGTCATTAATTCACCTGATTATTGCAGGAGAGGAGAGTGTTGCAGAGGCATCCATTCTAAAGAGCCCTCCCTTAGCTCATCCTTTGATTAGTTTGGGGTGGGGGGAGTTGAGATAATGTGTTGTCTTGGACTCAGTTTAAAATGGGAGGGGCTGATGAGGGGGTGGAAGGAGGTAGAGGTAGAAAGGGAAAGATGTGGTCTGGCTTGTTGTGGAAGGGAGGGTTGGAAAGCAGTCATTCTTGCATCCCTCTGCTGTGGTGTTACTGCAAATTAAAAGTAGCATGTTCCACTTCGTAGCTATCTTTCAGGGAGGGAAGGGGCATGAGTATATGTCGGCATGGGGATGGGGGGATCTTATCACTGCTTCCTCAGCAGCCCAGCGTAGTGTCACCCTGTGAGGTGACATTTGAATTTACAATTCCGCAGAGAAAAGCCATTAATTCACAAATTAACATTTCTCCCTCTCTCTCTAGCTCTTTCTTTCTTCCTCTCTCTCTCTCTATCTCACATGGATGTGCAAGCAATTGAAAAGACAAAGGAAATAGCCTTAAGGAAGAGACTTTACTGCTACTCTGTCTGTGCAGAGATTGCTACTACTGCTTCTAGATAGATAAACCAATTACCTGAGCTGCTCTGTTCATGGCAGCCTGCTATTACCTCCTTTTGTAGAGATGATTCCATTGCTGGATTACACTGTGTGTATCTCATTAATGTAAACCAGCATGATACTGGGCACTGTCTCTGACGCTTCTTGCCATAGCCCGCGTCTCTGCAGTGGAAGGGGGAACTGGGAGAAGAGTTGAGCAGAGGTGATGTTAGGCACAACATACTTCCAGGCCACACAGAGAACTCACTTAGAATACCTGTGCTGAGCTTAGAGATTGGGGCTTCCCTTCTAGGGAAAGAGAGTGCATGACATTAACCCTGATCTCTTCCGTGACTCTGTGAGCACTGAGAGTGCTGCACAGGAGGCCTCATTTATGGGCACCAGGTATGGGTAGCCCCTTGAAGCTCCATTTTCAGCACTACAGAGTTTTCAACAGGTGTAGAAATGTGCACTGCAAGCAGATGCAGAGGTGTTGAGTACAAAAGCCACGTACACATAGCTATAGGCACATGTAGCTGACTGCACCCAGGTGCTAACCGACTTGCACAGATACACAACAAAGCTCAGAGTAAGAAGCAAGGGTAAGAATTTGAGTTTACAGACTGAGAGGGCCAGATTTCTCTGTAATGCAACTCCATTGAAAGCCAGTCAATGATGCCTCTGGAGATGTTACTGTCTAAGACAAACACTGGACACTACTTCCACACAACCCTCAGCCTACTTCTGATTCTCTTCTTGTTGTTTTTTCCTGCAACACCAGACTTTCTCACGTGCTTCCTTCTACTATCATTGCTGCTATGGATGCATGGACAGCAAGTGTACAGTATACAGACACACATGTGAGCACTCAGCCACATGCTGCTGCCACTCCAGGCCCACATCTCTGTCACTAGCAGCCTGACTGTGCAAACTCACAGCCCTGCAGACACAACTTCTCCCTGCCTGCTCTGGTGAGGTCCCTTTCAGCAGCTCTAAGCCTGTGTGCTGGGGGGCACGTTGGCAGTCAGCTTTCTGAGCACCTTCTGGTGCTCTCTGCAGACAGCCTTGTAGGAACATGCTGGCTACCCCTGCCTTTTAGCCTGGTCACACAGGTATGTGTGTTTGGGAAAAAATGCCCAAGCAGAACGGTTTACCAATGTGCAAGTCTTTGCTCACTAAGCACTCTACCTATATAGCATTGGACAGAAATCTTCACCAACAGGTTTTTCACCCCATAAAGGTTTGATATGCCATGTTCAATCCATTCTCCTAACTTTCATTAAAGGAATAAGCTTGCAGGGGGCAGTTATCCAGGTAAAAGAAAAATGGTTCAGAACTGCTGTTTCTAGAAACCTGGTCTCCACATGCTCAGTGCCTGGAGTATGTGCCTTTCTTCAGTATTGCCTTGGCTCCTTAAATCTTCTGAAAACCTTATCTCTTAACGAGAGCATCTGCCTCTCTGACATTCCCTGTGCCCCACACCGTGCACAGCACATGGCTGGGGAGCATCATCCCGCAGCTGGTGCTGGAAGACGGATCACGATCAGCGGAGGAATCGGCAGGCAGTGCCAGTAATTCAAACCATCCTGACCGTTCAGTGAACCTGAACCTGCTGACCTTGACAGCACTAGACAGCAACGGCCTCAGGAATCCCAACCTTTAGAGAGGCGTTGGCGGAGGATGGCTCCTGCTCTCTCCCTTTCTTTTTCTCTTTCTCTTCCTGATCACATCCCAGCAGCCAAGGGGGCTCAACAGTCAATCCCCAGTGCACCAATTAGGTCCTAATTTGGCTATCTCTGCACTCCCAAGTCTACATCAATGTAATGTTAAGCATCGCTTGCTGTTCATAGACGTAAATCATTCCTATAGAGGAGTGCCTTCTTGTGCTAAAGGAAAACACTAAGCACCTTGTTCTCAGACAGGTCCAGAGAAATCCCTCCTCCTAAAATGGGAGCTGCTACTGCTGCTGCTGCTTGGAAGGAAAGCAGGAGCTCTTTGCTTCCCTAAGTGATAGTATCAGATCCTTTAGCCTTGTTTGACTAGGTCCCAGGGGGAAGCAACAAGATCTTACCAAGTGATTAGCCCGTGAGAATCTTGGCTGGATAGATCAGGGGCAGGGAGGCAACTTCAGTGGAGGGAAGAAAGAAAGAAAAACCAGTGTGTTTAATTTTGTCATCAGACCTTGCATTAAAGAAAAATGCAGTTTGTGAACATTTTAAGACCCTTTCAGGAAGCACTGGATTTCCTCCAGCTATCTCTGTAGCTGCCAAGCAAGACCTGGAACAAACAGCATTTTGTGTTGGCCTGCAGACGCTAGACAAAGCTCTAACACCTTGCATATAGAGGACAACAGTAGATGTCAACAGTAGTTGGCCTGAAAGAAGCAGTTATAGATACATATCTGTATCTATCTATTGACACCCAGCAGACAGTCTGTCTTCTGTACGTTTCAAACCATAATTCTTTGAAGGTGATTTTTCCATGCATCAATCAGATAATATAAAGGATGCTCTGAATAGGTGCCAAATGCAATTCATGACCATCTTAAGACCCTTTAAAATGTCGGAGTTATGTTAAGGGGCCTAAAATTAATGCCTAGATCCAGATTTTCCTTTCACTTTTCCTTCATTCATCCAACCATCCTACTGCTTACATCCCAACAGGTTCAAGGTGCAAAGTACTCTTTCCACACAGGTCAACAGCTACAGGAAAATACACAGGTGCACAGTGCCAGAACAGGACCTAGGTCATGGAGATCACTGTTTCCATTTGAATGTGCAGCAGGTTAGGATTTCTTTCTCTCATTGGCCCTGAATTTTTTGGGGAGCTCAGAGGTGCTATTCTGCTTTTAAGCTAGGGAATCTGCATTAGAACAGATTCATAGACATCTGATTAAACCTGAATGAGGTGATTATGGTGTATGAAATGTTCATCAATTCCTGAGTGCCTTATACTCCTCTCTTGGATGCTTTAGAAAAGGGTGTTATAAAGCACAGGTGTACTTCCATGCCTAGTTTCCCAAAGGAGCTGCCATTCTTTCGCTTTGACTTCTGGCATCTAGTCTGAGAAGAAGTAGGCCTTGAATAGAAGACTCGACTTTGCATGACGATCAGAACTGTTCTAGAGTTTGGGTCAACTTCACTAAATCCCAGCAAGTTCAAAACAATACCCCACTAGCTAATCCTCAGAGATACTTAGGGCTCTTCTCTGCACAGCCCCACTCGTTTGTGAAACTGACTGCTGCCATGACTGGGCCCTCTCTTGTCTGGGGACTACCTCTTACAAACTGGAACATATCTCCAACATACATTTTATAGAGGTCATATCAGTATAGGTTCCTTCATATACCAGTAATGTCCTTTACATGTGCTCATGCAGAAAGATGACAAATTAGTCTACTAGTGATTTCCAGTTACTATAGGAATGAGCATTAAAAAAAAAAAAAGAGTTTGCATGGTGACAGTGCAAGCAGATTGCTGCCTATCGCAAGCTTGTAGCTCTTTCATTGCATTTTGCAATTATACATCCTGTATCATATATTGTTTATTAACCTTCCCATTCTGAAGATCTCATTTATTACTGAAATGTGGCTGACTCTCAGGTGGACCATGGCAGATGTTGAACAATACAGAGCATCAACTGTGAAATTTTGCTGTGCCATGTCCAAATGAAACCACAGGAGAATTAAGATATGCTGTGGGTAATCACTCAGGCTGGATTTTGTTCAGGACAGCCAGGTTAATGTCTGCACTCTTGCAAAAAATGCCATGGGAATTTTAATGACTCTGAGTGATTGGAGCCTTTGTTTTATGGCATGTCAAAAACGGCAGCTCTAAAAACACTGTGTTTGAGCACTGGTTTAGTGCTGACTCAGAAGAGCTTCCAGTAACATGATTCACTAGCATCTGATGGCTCAGGGGCAGGTACAGACTTGTGAGATTAAGGTAAAAGTGTGTATGAGGGGAAATAAGGTGAAATGAAAAGAAGATAAAGTCTAGAGGAAGGGAAACAGAAGGAAAGGAGGTGTTAAGACGCATGTTAGGGGGGACCAAGAAAATAGAACCCAGCAGGCTAAAGAGGAATTAATATTTCCTAAATTGTGTATGAGAGGTGTCCATTGAGATCTGCTGAGCCCCAGCACTGGTGTCCTCTCAGTGTTCTCCACTGGAATCTCAGGGATTCCCAGGAACTGGATGGGAACAGTCCAGCTCTGTGCTCCCTCCCTTGTCTCTAGCAGTCCTGATAGCAGTGTTGATTTGCATGTCAGGCAAAGCACTGCTTGAGAAAAAAAAAAACCCTCCAAGTGTGGCAGTGTCAGCGCTCGCTGTTGTTCGACAGTGTAAAATTAAATTAATAAAGCCCCCAACACAGGAAAACATAACAGGAAATTAATGGCCTTTACTGTCGCTCTGATGCAGTCATTTGCAACCCTGCTTTCCGCACCAAAGGCTTCATAAATGCAAGCAGTTTCTCTAAACAAGCATAGTTAGGGTTGCATGTGATGTAATTTTTTGTGTTGCTTCTGTCCTTTGGAGCTAACAAAAGCCACTCTTTTTTATGTGCTCACCAAGGGGGATCCTGCCAAGAAGTAGCTCCCCAACAAATAGGCTTAGGAAGATGAGATAAAAGAGCTAAGTCATGCCAATGAAGCTAAGGACACCTTCTTGTCTGGAAGAGGAAAAGCATAGCTTCTGGAGCCCTGCAATAGCAGCTCTCCTCGAGGGCACTGCACTAAATGCAATGTTGTGGACACCACAACAGCATAAATCAGGATAACCCTTCTGATAACTTGCAGGATGTGTAAATCGGTACAACCACTAAATGCAAGAGACTTACAGATTTACACTGACCAGAGGATCTGGCCCACTGTGTGAGAGTGCTGCTCGCTACTCCACCAACATAAACAAAGCAAGTGTATTGGGTCCTGGAGGCAGCTGCATTTCTATCTAACATCAAGTCTAATAGTGCTAATAAGAGCTACTGGAGCCACACTGTCCCTCATTACAACGGTATAAATCCCAATGCCTCTCTGAGGTACAGGAATTCTTGTGGATTTGCAGCTACCTGATTTAGAGCAGAATATGTCCACTCACCTCCAGCATACCCAAAGGTCATGAAACTGCAGTGACTGCTCACACAGAAGCCACAAACTTTGACTACGTAGGCTGACACACCTCATCAGCACACGCACATGCTGTGGTATGTGTTGTATACGCATCTGAGGCAGCTGCTTGCATCCTAACACCTAGAAAGGCTTTTAGTGGCATTTTCAGTAAGGCTGGATGTGCTGATTATTAATATCCAACACACAAAGCTAAATCTGTACAGACTTAGTTTTCCAGAGGCTATTGGCCAAATTTGCAATCATACACTTAGATACTGTAGTAAATACATATGATTTGCATATGCATACACACACTCACTTCCTTAAATGCACTTTTCATGCTCCCATGATAATCCAAGACAGATCTGAGCACACACTTCATTACACATTTGCACACACAATTCATTACATTTACATTCTCATTGAGCATTGCCATTTTTGCTCATGTAAGCCCTGTATTAAAGCTGCATTGCCCATCCCTGCTCCATCTGAGGTACTCAGTAATACACAATCTCTGTGTTATAAGCAGTGCAGCCCCCAGCTGTCAAGAACCGGCACACATCTCACTCTTTCTTGGTCAGGCACACTCACTTCCCTGCATGAGCAGCCTGCCTTGCTCACCAATTCCTCATCTGAGCTATGCCCTCATTTCAAAACATAAAATCCCTTTGTTTTTGAGCCTTTTTGCTCTAAGCCTGAGCATGTAAGTAACAAATACACACAGTCTATGTGTCACTGACACACTTGAATTACAGAGACACAATACCATCAATTAGCATACTGAAATTCAGGCTTGCGGATTCCCTTGAGGCAAATGGACACAGGAATCTGAACATCTGCGGAGTTCATGAAGGGTTATGCACTTTCTTGAGGTGATAATCCTCCAGTATTCATCTCCCACTATCCCTGTTTCTGCAGGATACTGTACATAACCTGAACTTGTACTGTATCTTCTTTCACCATCACAGCATAGATCCCTGATAACATTCCTTTTCTATGCATTACTGAACCTTACCAGCTCATTCCATGCTCCATCATCTCTACTTTGCAATCCCTTGTGATCCTTCCCATCTGAGTTTGAGGTTCATCTTTCTCCCCACCAGTTCAGTTATCACAATCAAAGCACTCAAAATCCTTGCAGAACTACTACATGCTGCTGCACGCTGAAACACAGAACTGACGCATCTAGTGATGACATCTTCTTTCACATTGTCTGAAAGACTGCAAAAATTCTTCTGGAAGGAAATGTAACCAAAACTTACAACCTTCCTTTTCCAAACTCTACTGAGTAGGGAAAGTTGCACAGGTGAAAAGATCACAAAATTAGGGCTGCCAGTCCTTGCCCTTCTCCTTACTGCAGGCAGTATAGTATTAGTTTAATAATTACTCAGGATGCAAACTGTGTCTCTAGAAACATTGTGATAGCCAGACTGGATCAGCTTGTGCAGTCCAGGATACCAGTACCAGACACTTCTGACCACGTAAAAATGTGTGATTCACTCCTTCAGGACAAGGTCTTTGTCCTTGCTCTCTCCCTTGGTTGGGGGCCAGCCCAGACACAGATGCAGGAGGTTTGCTATTCCCAGTGGGATCTTGAGACCAGGGTTTGAAGCCCCAGTCTGATAGTGCTGGGCTCCTTCCTGGACCTGCACTGAATGCAGCACGAGGGTCTGCGCAGGGCTGGCTGCCGTGAATGACAAGCACTGGCTATCGATCGCGTTCTGAACTCGGCCCAGCCGATAGAAGGTAATTAATGACTCCATTTGCCTCAGTACCGAGGAGAACAATTGAGTTTGAAACTGCAACAACTGGCGGTGCGGGGAAAGGCCCCCCGGGACAGCCAGGAAAGCGCCTGACAGTGCTGGGCTGAACGGGGACACGGGAACACATCAGAGAGGAAAAAAGAGAAGCAAAATGGGATAAAGGGAAAGAGCAGCCTTAAAACAAAAGGGTGACTTGGGAAAGGGCAGCACATGTAGCCACGAGTGCCCAGAGAGTGGGAGAGGACTGCTCTGGGCTAACTACCCCAGCAGGGATGGTGCAGGCAGGCTGTGGAAGAGGACAAGTTTGCCTTGCTGGCACAGAGGGATGGCATTGCAGCAGGCGGCTCATCACTGCTGTGTCAGACAGATGTGCTTCCCTTGGAGCCTTTGACAATTAGATGAGTTCTGCTGTGTCACCTGGCTGGCAGTTCTCATGCCAGTCACATTCGCTTTTATTATGACTGTGATTTTTATTGGTAGAGTAGTGAGGCCTCAGCTGAGATTAGAGCCCCACGAGGCTACAGGCAGACAGGTCATGGGGATAGTAATCGCTCCTGCCCCAAAAGAGAGCAGTGTCTCCGTGGTTGTGTGGTGGCTGCAAAGCTTCTCATTACCTTCCTACATGTTTCTGTGCCACAAAAGTCTCTCTATGTCAGAAATACTCTTGAGTTATTTGTTAAGATAGTCCTGTCCCACCCTGAGTAAGAGTGCTGTTATTTGTAGCCAGGGAAGTAATGGTATTATGCTGCTTTGTGCTACTTGTGGTAGATGGTGTCTTTGTGGCTTCCAGGCCTGAGAACATCTGGTTTTTTTGGAATTATTTAATAGGCATATTCCCTGTGTCAGATGTACTTAAGGCTGTTCCTGTGTCTTCTGGCACAGCACTTCCTTGTTATCTGACAGGATACTTCTGTGACATCCGTGGAGCATTTCTGTGTCTTATGTCGAGGGCTTATGCTGAACATTGGCTGTGTGCACTCCCTCAGCAGCCCCTCGGGAGGAAAAATATTTCCTGTCATATGTGCAAGGACAGTCCTGATCACATTGACAGCTCTTTTGTGAGGGACAAAGTGACTGAGGCCATGGTTCACCTCTCAAGCTGTTAAGATCCTTACGATTTAAAAGAGAGGTGTCCCTGTGTTACAGTACCACAGAGTTTCCCTTGCCAATAAAAGGGAACTGGGAAAGATGAAGGTGCTTCCTAATGGTACAGCTACTGCAGTTACCTAGATGGCATTCCCATAGTTATCCTGCAGCTGAAACCTTGCTTCACCCCTTCCAACAGAATCCCTTCCAATATCAACTTTCTTGGCAAATCCCCATCCCTTAAGCTTTTACTCCTAGCACTGTTCTTCATCAATAGAAGTAACTATTGCCCACGACAGTGCCATTCTTCATGGGATCTCTTAGTCTTTCCCAACTCAAATTTTGGCCCTGAGCTCTCAGTTGACTAGCACCTACAGATCTTTGATGGACCCCATCTCTTCCCCAAAGTCCTCTTTGCTCATATCCATGTGGTTGTCAGCTTCCACATGACATACGACAATTGCGTATGACCCAATTTGAGACTTCTCCTGATAGTCTAACTCAGAGATTCACATGCTTAGAAGAGAACTGCAACTTTCTAAGTTGCCAGATATAAGTGTCTGGCCCTTGCAGTTTCTGGGAAAAAATGAAAACACATCCTCTATAGATTTTGACACCAGAAAACAAATAGAGGGGATTTACAATCCTTTGGTTTTGAAGAAAATAAAATGATCTGTGACTGTGAATGTTTCAATGTTAGCAAAAGAAGACATATAAATCTGTCTCTCAGGATCATCTCTGCAAAATCTTCTCTGCTTCATAAGTAAAATCTATATACACAGTTCATATTATTGCTCTGTGAAGTTTGGGATTCGTGTGTCCTACCATTATTAAGTCAAATAATACTGCAAGCTGTTTAGACAAGATCCACCTCGAGGTAGCCTACAGGCCTCTGTCAATATTTTCTTTGCTTCTGCAGATTTTAAAGCCTAGGCCAGGGCAGAGTGCCCCAAACCCCCCCCCCCCCATCCCCCCCACTGTGCCCCCCTCCCCCAGCAACTTCCACCTAAACTAAAGCATTGCCTTTCTCTTTACAACTTTTCCACCCCTTCCTATCCATTTGCTTGCTTCAATCATTCCGATTTCTTTTTAACCCCATTCTTTGCTCTTCTCCTTGCTTTATCCTTTTCTTTCATTCCCCACTGACTGTATAGATCCTTTCTCAACAGCTGGTCCTGAGTTTCTAAAATACAAATACACACTTATGTGCGTGTGTATACACACACACACACACACACACACACACACAGACATAAATAAATAAATAAATAGAAAGGTCAGTGAGCAGAGCAGCAATAACCCCTAAAACAGTACTATCAGAGGGACATGATTGATCAATTGAATTCCATAGCGGCTCAAAAATGTGGGATTAAGTAGTGTATTATACGCACAATGAGTTGAGGCATGATGTTCATTTCAAGTTCATTTCGCCAGCCCTCTGCCACCAGATCAGGCAATCAATAGGGGCAGCAGATATCATATATCACCTCTCTCCGTGCTAGGCAGTGAGCACCATAATCTCTCGCAAATTTAGAGTGACAGATTTGTCAAGATCTGAAGGGCCCCTGAATAAATGAAGGAAAAGAGACTCTTACAGCGACTTGGGAAAGCTGTGATTTCAGCTTCTTCGCACAAAGGCATGGCCTGTGCACACACGGGAGACACATGTGCACAGGGCTCTGAAGGCAGACAGGAATTGCAAATGCATGTGCATGTGTGCACTAATCTGTGTAATCACCCAGGGCAACTCACTAAGGGTAAAACCTGGTATAACGACAACCAATGCAGGTTTTACTGTACACCCATCCACTCACGCCAAACACCAAGCAAAGTGTAGGGCTGCCATCCGTGAAAATCAGATATAGCCTAAACCAGCCACCACAGACAAATGCCTGGGCAAGCATGTACAGTGATGCAGAATCTAAATACCAGAATAATTATCTACTGCAAAAATACCCATGTGTATTAGCATCATGGTGTGCGGAGTTATGCACACTGACTGACACGTGGAAAAATTCTCAAAGACAAACAGCTTCACAGGCTACAGACAGGTTGAGGCAAGCACTGATACAGAAACTATTTTTTTTTCTCTGAGTCTGGACTGAGGAGTTCTGTGCCAGCTTTCTGCAGGGAGAATCAGAGCTCCCCTAGTCCTCCTGAAACCCAACCCCTCGAAGTAACAGCCCAGTCCATCCAAAACAGGAAAACTGCATCACAAATGCAGCCACCAAGCATGATCTTTGCTTTGTTTTCTCTTAGTCAAATCTGTCATGAACTCCAGATTTCAGGAACCTGAGAACGTTCCCTTGTGCAAATAAGCCTGTGGAGAGCAGAAAATGCCAGGGATCAGTGCCAGTAAACAGCCCTTCTCTGGCTTGGGGTGGAAAAGAAAGAGAGAAGGGGCTGCTCGAGGGAAGGCTGCTGGCAGGGACAAATCAATATGTAATATTTTCTATGGTCTTGCGAGTGGTACTGTACTACGCTACTGTATATAATGTACTATTGATTATATCATATCGTATAATCACCTATAAACGGATATATCTCATAGCCAGAAGGCAGCAGGCTTAGTCATAACTCTGGCCCACCAGCTGGGCATTAACAGTGCCAGGAAAACACCCATCTTGGCACCACCCATGAGCTAAAAGAGGAAGCAGCAAAGTGGCATTGTTCTGGGTGTTCATTGCACAGTAAATGCCACTCCGGGCTCCTGGAAGCATCATGTGTCCATGAGCACCTTGAGATTGCATGGAGGAGGGAAAAGGCCTACAAAGAACGTCTGACCAATTTCTTGACAGACAGCAAGTTTCTGAGATTCACGGACTGAAGGCCATGAAGAAAGATTTAAGTATGAGGAATAATAATGGAAAAGCAGGAAGATAATCACAGCACAAGAGGGACAACCTGATCTTAGATTAGTCAGGGTGATAAGACAGTGAGACGTGTGTCTGAGGAAGCACAGAAGGTAGAGATTCAGTATGGAGGGTATGGAGGTATATCAGCATGGATGATGCAGGGGATTATAACCAGACTCACCAAAGTTAGGCTGAGATGTGACAGCAGAAAGATACTCAGCACAGTTGGAGAAGATTATAATGGGCAGACTTGCCTCAGATGAGATGAGGGATTATGACAGAGGAAGATTCACTTTAGCTGGCACAGGAGGTTATAACAGACAGACTCACCTTGGATGTGACAGATGCTAATAGCAGGAGACTCACTCACTTGAGATAAAAAGGGGTTATAACTGAGATAAATGCACCTCATTTGAGTTGGGGGATAACAGGGAAGAAAAAACCCCACAAAACCAGGTAGGCGATCAGATGGTTTATCACAGGAAAAGATTCACTTTGGATGGGGCAGGGCATTTATAATGGACTCACCTCAGAGGGGATGAGTAGTCTGTAAGAGACATGGAATGGCACAACAGAAATAGAGACACCCTGGAACGTGGCAGGAGGCACTGCAGTGAGACTGGACTCACCTCAGAGGGCTACTGTAGGGGCAGAAATGCAGTTCTGGGAAAGCTTCTGCCAAAATGGCTATTTTCTTAATAAAAGGAAGGCTGATTCCCACTGAGTAGAACTAGGTTTTGTAATACAATAAGGATAATTTGGATAAGAAGGAGGATTGACAAAGATTGATCTCATTTTGGAGGGAGTTTTATAGCAGATATACGGGTTAAGATAAATCACAAGCTACATGTAGGTGAATGGGACAGAAACCAACGTATGTTAGATGGGACAGTTGCCCCACAGGGAGAGATTTGTCTCTGGTGAAACATAGAGTCAGAAGCAGGATTGTTCCTATTATCTGAAGGGGATGAAAGACTCATCTGGGGTATGATCAAATGAGAAGGAAATTATAACACTGATAGCATGGGACTGGGGAGCTACAACAGAGACTGACTCCCCTTCAAGCTGTAAGAGAGCCCTTTTAACATTGCAGGCTTCCTCAGTCCTCTCCAGTACAGTCCATCCTCAGCACTCTGGTTTCTCTGTGAACTGCACCCCCACCAGTCTTCTAGCGGTGCTAATCGCTGTGCTTTGCTCCCATTTTATGCTCAGCAATGGAGATTTGGCAATTTTTAACACTGAAAATCAGCGGAACCGAAACTCATCTCTGAGCCAAGCACCATTCTCCACAGCCTCACTCATTCTGGGCAGGAGAGTCCCACAGAAACAGCCTAGCCACTTCAGCAGAGAGGCGGGGGCTCCCTTGGGTCCCTGCAGTTTCCCCTTCCCTTGGGAGTGGTACAGCTACCTGGGTGGAAGCAGAGGGCCCCACTCTTCCCCACTCTGTCCTTGTCCTGCATCCCTTGCCAATCCAAGCCAGGGTGGTGCTAACTCCGTTTTCTCTGTCTGTGCCCTGCAGATGTATCCGAGGGCTCAGTTCCCAATGGAGATTCCCAGAGCAGCGTGGACAGTTTGCGGAAGCACCTTCGTGGCGACACTTTCACCCAGCAGCAGCTGGAAGCTTTAGACCGAGTTTTTGAGCGTCCTTCTTACCCTGACGTCTTTCAAACATCAGAGCACATCAAATCTGAGCAGGTGAGGGCCTGGCCTGGTAATGGGAAACCACAGGCACTGATAGAATGATGGTAGGGATATTCCTTCACCAAAATCCCTCTCCCCCTCTCCACCCCATGTTCTGACACTGACCTATTATCTCACAGACACCACATCTACATTTTATGGCACTTTCTAGTTGTAACTATATCACTGTGCTGATGCTCGTGTGTACATGAGCTCTACATCCTCTCTACACTCACACTGTGCTCTCCCTAAATCCCCATATCTGCTTTTCCCTCTGCACACACACCTGCAGTTATGCATCTATGTTCTTGCCATGAACATGCCTACACCACCAAGCGTGTTCAGTGGCACACAGCACTACACAGAAACTCCTGCACTCTTAGGAGGACATCAGTGACCAGCAAGCCACAGGGTTGGGTTTTAATGGATCATTTTCCTTCATGGCCCAAAGCTGAGATTTTACTCCCATCTCCAACCTAGTTTTCCACACTTCTGCAGCTCTGCCCACCTTTTCTTTACTCCCCCGCTCTCCTGGCCTTTTATCCCAAAAGCTGTTTGTCTTAATAAAATGAAAATCAAAAGTCTTTTTAAACCGCCCCAAGCCATAAACCAACAAAGGAAGAGAAGGAGAGGCTGGCTGTGGACTCCCTTCATCCCAGAGTCCCTGGGTTTATTACAATGAATAACCTTTATTTACTTTCATTAGACTATTAAGCACCAGCACAGTCATTTTTCCCCCTGAAACTCTGAGCAGGGCCCATAAAGCAAATCCGAAGCCTAATTGAGTTCATTTTAATTTCTCTCCGATCACAGCGAATTACTCTGGTGATAAATCAGGGGGCAGGCTCACCCCCAGTAGAAGGCCTAATTTGCAGCTAATTACAAAACTGATTTCTACAGGAAGATCAATACAAGAAGGAATTGGAAATGACTAGGCAGTCCTAGCCAAGCAGGGACAGGGGCGGGGAGGGGGCAGCATGCAGGGAGCCCACTGGAGGAGGGAGAGATGTGAGGAGGGGGTTGGGGAAGTGCATGGAAAAAAACAGAGGAGAAAGAACAGAAAATCAGTTTTAATTTAACGTAATATTAATCAGAGCAACTTTTCCTGCTGTTTTGTAGCCTTCCCAGTTTCTCCAGCTCCCGCGTCTGGTCTGGAGGCTGCCACAATAAAAAGGCAATTACCAGAGCCTTTCGGACAGGACACCCTTTCAGATTCAATGGCTCTCCCCCTCCCACCCTTCTGTTAGCCATGTGGCTCCCCCTTCCCCAATTTCATACCCCAATGCACAGAGTGACAGAGGCAGGGGATGAGGCTTCTTTGTTTTTAAAAAGCTAGGACAGAGGTAACAGTGGAGGGGAGGCAGACGACTCAGGCAGAGACCCTGGCAACAGTGGTTCAACACTGGCCGCTTCCTACAGCCCGCGCATCCTAGTCATGTCATTGCAGTCCTATGCCCCAGCTGTCTTTGTCACCAGGGCAAACATCTCCTACCTCCACTCAGCCAAGAGGAGGGGATCCAGATTCCCCCTTTCTTTTCCCCTGGGCTGGCACAGACAGCCATCCCCACAGCTCTGAACGAAGGCTCAGCCATATCACAGATAACAGGTCAGATCCCTCATCCCTCTTCCCCTTCACAGCGTCACGCAGGTGGGTGGGATAGTTCATCCTAGGAACCCCCCCGCGACCCTTGTCCCTTTAGCTTCTACGTTTCCTCCTCCTCCTCTTCCATCTGTGCAGGGGTTTGCATCTCTCCTCTTCCTCCCCCCCATCTGTACACCCTTCCCTTTCTCCCGTCGCATCAATAGCGAGCTGTCTGTCTCCTCTCTTCCCCAGGGTAATGAGTACTCCCTCCCAGCCCTGACCCCTGGTCTCGATGAAGTCAAATCAAGTCTATCCACCTCTGCTAACCCAGACCTGGGGACAAATGTGTCAGGACCCCAGACGTACCCTGTGGTGACCGGTAAGCTGCCTGACCAAATAGCAGAACCAAGCTTTTTATTTATTTCCCTCATCACCATTAGCTTCTGCTTTTTCTGCTAATGCAAGATATCCCTCTGCGGCAAACATGGAAAGAGACAGAAAGACTGTGGACAACATAAGAGCTCAAGAGAAGCTTGAAATTCAGAGTACTGGCAGTTTTGGGTACACCTAGAGGTGTCCAGGTGTGACTCAAAGACAGGCAAACCCAGATGTGAATTGGGAACTTGTGTGCCCAGATGGGACTTAGGGTTGGATGTTGGTGGACGACATAAATGTCCAAATATGCACTGTGATTTTTTCCTATGTATCTGAGAACAACAGGGTCATGGCTTATCCATGATCTGCACTTGGTTTTCTTGCGGAGAAATAATAGTATAAGTTTTATTCAGCCCTGGCATTTGGAAGGGGCATTTGCAAATTAAATACTGAGGTCTGCTGAACTGTGACTGCTAAATTCCCTCTTCCTTATGCCCACGAATCTCTAATGGAAGCTATCAAAAAAAATTTGTGTACAGCTTTCCTTCATGTGTGGGCACATTAAAGTCAGGTGTGTCTGGGAGAGTAGAAACTGTGAGTAAGTGCATGACAGCAGAGGAATCAGGATGCACAGAAACAGGAGGGAATCTCTGCAGCAGATGCTTCATTGAAGCTTCCTCTTTGCTGGTGGCACATGCAGAACCTGAGCAGCACAGTGTTGTCCTGGGGCCACAGGGAACGCATATGCTGCCCTGATATTAGTGTTAGACTGCCTGCCCTGTGTATGTCTAGAGCTGTAAGGAGGTATTCTGGTGCCTTAATTCATACAGCACTTGTTCTCAGGCTTTAGTTGCCAGTGGTCTCTGCTCACACAGCTACCGTAGACTTGCACATCTCCTCTTGAGTAGCTAAAGCAGCTGGCAAGACTTGAGTGACTTGCCCCTGTTTGGTATATCCCTCTTTCTCTACAACTGTGGTGGCCAATCTAAAATCCTCATGGCGTAAGATGAGAAACAACTCATGACAAAGAGGTCTAAATCCTTTTAGGAAGAGAAGAAGTTGTCGTCTCTTGGCCAAAAAGTTGTCCTCTAATGGCACAGAATCAAGAGCACTGGTGTTTGTATCTCAACTTTTTCTTGCAAAAGCCTCAGCTAATAGCCCTTGATGTCAAAGCAGCTCATGACTGTGGCAGGTAGTCATAGCTTGTTCAGCAAACACAGAGGAAAGACATGTTGTTGCATGCAACTTTTGGCTACCAAGAACTTTGGCACCAGGCAGGATTAGTAACAGTTAACTCAAATACAGAGGATATCCAGTGTGAGTTCTACAAAATGCTGTGGAGAACATGGGGAGATGAACTACATTATTTAGGGAATGTCTACAAAGCGTGACATCCCCTGACTTTTTTCATGGCTTTTACTGCTATCAGGCTCAATTCAGAACCCTTGTAGCCGTGCGGTTTCTTAGCCAACCAGAAAAAAATGGCTTAGCTGTGGCAAAATTGTTCTACCTTTCTTTTTATTTGCATTTGCAAGACAAAACTCAGCTGGTGTTCATCTATTGTTTAGCAGATCTACATCTCTCACAGGAAATATTTTCCTGGTTTGGGGGACAAAGCTAGTACGAGACCAAGGCAGAACCCCACAGCTGGATGTAAAGGTGATGCGTCTACAGTCAGAGCTTAAGATTCAAAGGGAACATTAAAATAACTCTTTTTAGTCCTTCTTCCTAAATGAAGATGGTTTGTTCCAGCCTGTTAATGTGAGAGCAGGCTTCTAGAAGGCTGGGAACACTACACAAGCTTTGGACATTACTCTCACAAGGGCACAGAAGGAGACAGATTTGGCCTCCCAGAAGAGACTGTAGGCTAAGGCAAAAGATTTTCTTCATGTTCCCCCCACTCTGTGCCATCCTCGCTCTATTCCTGCCGCGCTCCCAGCTCAGCTCGAGAACATCCCCATCTGATCCATCTGGATCCAAAAGTGAGAAAGTTCATTTCAGACCCAGCTTGACATTCCCAGGTGGCAACTTAGCACTAACATCTCAATCTGTATGCGACATTTCAATCAGTGCAGAGTAACAAAAGCAGAACTTTTAGCACTGGGAGCTGTTCACTGGTGGTAATGATGGAGAAACTCAGAAAATGGAAATGAAAAGGGAAAAAAAAAGCCCCTCAACACCCTGTAAGGCATCAGGGGAAGAGGGGCAGAGAGTTTTTCCTCCACACTTAGGCCAGGATCCAGTGTTTGGATTAATGGTGCCATTACCCAGGAAAGGACTTCAGATAATGCTCATTCTTAAAATGTTTTTGCTGGCAATTAAATGGTTGCAGGTATTGATCTTCATGGATCTAATGTTCTCGATTTGCATAATCTATTAAAGATGAATGATTCATGATATGTTTGCTATGGGGCTGGGCAATGCTTTCAGGAAGAACCAGAGAAGTGAGGAACTCAGTGCTGCCTCCTGGTCTACCCTGACTAGGAAATTAAAGAAGTGGCTGACAGCATGCAGATTTCTTTGGTATCACCCAGGTCCTGCTCCCAAGAAGGGATATGGAGTAATAGTGAGTACTGAATTGGTGGCTGCCTGTTTTGCTGCTATGGTGTCATCTTCGAAATGCCTCTTTGCTCTTTCAGGTGATACCTGTAACAAATAGGAAATAAATCTATCCATTTAGGATACTCTGTGTGCAGTCACTTCCATGATGTAAGATTTAGCTTCACTCTACAAGAAAGTCTCCCCATCTCAGTCCTCCCAGACAGAAAAAAAGTATCACTAGGTCTTTCACAGCTGTACGATTCTTGTTCTTCCTGAAGACTTCAGAGAAAGTCCTTCTCTTCTCTCTGGCTCATGACTAGCTTTTCTCAGTAAGCTGTTTCAGCTCACACCATTCTGAGAATACAGCCCTCCAAAAGCCATCAAAGCCTCAACAATATGTAGCTACCTAAAATCTTGAAATGTACTGAAATAGTTAAGGAAGAGTGTTGTTCAAGTCCCTTTATCTGTCTGCGGGCTTCCTGGATTGAAGCTAGAAATGCTGCAAAACAGGCAGCCGCCAGAAGGCCTTCCCCAAGTCCTGGACATCTATTCAAAGACACAGCTTAGCACCATAGTTTCATACAGCACAGCCTTGTCTAGCACTGCCAATATCAAACACTCCCTTTCCGACAATTATTTTACTAACACATCTTAGATGCCCCATTTATTACTAACATCTCCTAAAGCAAGTAAACAAAAACATTGTTTTACTATGGAGAAAACAGGTCACCCTTATTTCTCCCCATTAAGTACGTGCAAGGAATTTCCATTAATGAATTGACACTTAGGGATTAGCTGGACACTAGGCTAGTAAACATGCTCCTGCTGTCCTTTATACAGAACAGACAATGCAGAAATTTTCAACTTTTTTGTGAAGACTCAGAGAGAGAAAGCTCTTAAGAGCTGCCTAAGTATAAGACCTCCTCTTTCCACACACACAGACAGTAGGCCAGCTATATCTTGCCTTGATGTTGTATGGCCCTCACCACTGGATTGGCATAGATCCCTGACAGTTTCTTGGACAGTATCTTTGGACACCAATCAGAAGCAAAGATACAAGCTTGAAAATACCAAGATAAGGAGAGTACATGCAGTTGAACAACATTACAAGAATTCTGTTGTTCAGAGTTGTTCTTCTTCAGTTATTTCTATTGAAGGCAAACAGTCCAGGCAGATGAGAGTATAAATCTGTACAGGAATAAGTAAACACAGAAAAACTCAATAGATTTCTTTTATTCACTAGTTTCCACAGACCTTTGAGTTTGGAAGGTACTCGGTAGCTAACAGCCAAGAGGTAAGCAGAGGAGAACCTCAAGACAGGATGAATTGCACAAGGTGTTCACAGAAGCCTTGAATCAAGAAGAGAACAAAAAGATACTTCTTTAAGCACCACCAGAAGTCACAGCTTCTGAAATAGTCATGCATGAAAGAAGTGGGGTGTATTCAAACCAGGTTTTGAGTTCTAGGGACTTAGATTAATAGTTCGGGAACAGAGATCTTTCCAACTCAATTATCTAGCCCAGGAGTTACCCAATAGAGAGGCAGCACTATGGCAAATAAAGCAAAATGGACTTTTCATGTATGGCTTGAAAATTCCTCATTAAGAGTCTACTAAAGGGGAGGATTTACCTACTAAATGGAATGTAAAATGACAGCAAAGGTGAAGAAAAATTTCCCTTACAGTTGAATCCCGGCAGTTTTTACTAAATAAGCCCACTACAATCTGTGAGATCTACAAAGAAAATGTAGAAGATAAGATGCAAAAAAAAAATCACTTCAGGAATTTCTACTGTTGACTGAAATGGAAGTATGTGTCCCATTCTCTTCCTGTGAGGAGGCTTATGAGTGCTTCTGTTCTACAGTTAGCACCTATTAACAAGAATAGAGAACCTCTAAAGTCATCACCACGCACCAATGCAGCTATCACATCCTATATAGAAAATGTTTCCTTATCTCTGGGAAATAAATATTTCCCTAAAACAAGGAGTAGCATACAGGGTGAGAAATCCTGGCAACAACTCACAACATGTCAAACAAAGGCACCAAAAAAGCACAAACCTCATCAATTTCCCTTTCCTCCAGATCTCTCCTCTCTGGCACAGGTTCAGATTTTTTTTCAGTTTAATTTTTTTAATTCATATATTGATGTATGCAAAAAAAAAATTGGAATTCCTGACATAAAGGCTACTTGCTATGTCTGAAAATCATAAAAAAACAGTACTTAAACAGGATCTGATTTCTATGAAAGTTTTCAAGAAAGCTGTGATGCTAAGCATGGGGAAATCACTGGCTAGACATCTGGATCCAAAATTTTTCAGAAATGATAAACAATCTTTTGAGAACTTTAGCCTTCTTCAAGGTAAAGATATTATTTCCTTCCATACAGGTTAGTGAGTAACTGAAGAGAATTTTGTTCTGTTTAATAACCTGGTCATTCAAAACTAAGAAACAAATTAGGACTTAAAAAAGCAGGAACATTTGCTTTCCTCCAATTAAGTGAATTAAGGTTGAGTGAATTAAAGTTGGTGTGAAAGGATGAGATCTATTAGTTTTAAAATAGGGTTCTGAAATCAGTTCAAATTCCTCCTTATATCTATCCTTTCCTTCATTTAATATGTAATTTCTAATGTAAAACCTGCTTAGAAAAGCTTGCTTTTTCTGCTCTAGTATACATAGGAAGTCAGGAAACTTGTGGTCATTTTATTTAATTACCATGAATAATTACAAATACTGTTTTTAATTTAATTCTAATTTCCATCCAAATATAACTTGACACAGATCACAAGTAAAACGTTAATAATCTAATAGAATAATAATATGGACTCATCATTCACTATTTTCCATATAATAATATGTGAAGACAAATTATATTAAACAACATAATTGCTTAAATAAATGTGCACATGATGCAGTCCATCTACTTAGCAAAAACTGAAATAACCATGTTTAGTGTAAATTTTTTGTCAAAATATTTGTTATCACCCGTAAAATTCAGCCTTTTAGAAAACAGCCTCACAGTGGAAATGTAAAACAAGTTGATCCAGCTTGCTGTTTTAAAGCATGACTTAAATTGACTGTTACATTCAGTTGCACTTGTATCATCATGCTGAGAGGGGGAGCATTTCCTCCCCTTTTCTTTGTACTGGGGAAAATGTCCTTTCTTGCTCCAGTCTTATTTAGCCTCTGACACCAGTGAGCAATGGCCCTGGTCAGGGCTTGACTGAGCTGACTTAGGCAAACCTCTTCAGCAGATGGCTAGGGCCCCAAATTGGCTTTGGTGATGGCAGATCCTACAGATGCAGACCCGCACTCTGTGGCACAGCACCACAGCTGCAGTTACCAGCAGCCAAACAGCCTGTTGGGCACACCTCTGGATACCCCAATGCCCTGAAAATCGAAGATGATAGTCAGTCATGTAGATGTTACAAGGCTGTTACTATCCTGCCTCACCAAAATGAAGGAGGTATTTTCTGTGAACAAGCCTCTCATATTTAAGGTGAGAAATTGGCAAAAGCAGAAGTCCACAGGACTTCCAAATTTAATCAACTGAATCCCCTTCTTAAGAAGAGATAGTATCTTCTTATCTAGTCAAGGAATTTGGAAAGGCAAAAGGTGTTACTATTCTTCTCCAGGACCAAATGGCTGAGAGTGATGGATAGTGAGATGAATGATTCCTGGAACAGACAGGAATAGAAGGCGGGAAAAGGAACCACATAAACTATTTCCATGCTTTCAATTTAAGTTTCACTGACAATAAGTTTATGATGCTGAAGAAGGCAGCTTGTGGGCTTGAAAGGCCTATTGAACTGAGAAACCCAGAAACGAATGGGCCCAAAAGAAATAATATCTTTGCCTTCCTTAAATTAGCATTTAAGTGAACAATAGCAGTGAATGACAATAATGTCATATAATGACAATAGCAGTGAATGGGCATTCCCAGTCCAATTTTCTTCAGCAAGAGGACAGCATTGCAGGCTGCCACACTCTATGATGCTGGACAAAAGGGGACTTTTTAAAAGAGAAAATAATTATATTGTCTTCCCAACAATTCAGGTTTGCCTTTTCTTCTGGGACTAAATGAAGAATCCAATGAGTATGGCTCTGATAAAATTTTTTATGATGTAGATATTTGCCCACTGACAGCAAAGACTGTGCTTTATATCTGTATTAAGCAACACCTGTCAGCAGATGTTAATAACTTTTGATCTCCATCAGCTGTACTGGATTTAATCAGGCCCATTGCTAGTACAGTAGAAATTGCCCACTGCAGTCTTTCAGAGAAATGGAAAGCTTACGGCAATCTTTGGCCCATCTTTTTAAGTTCAGGATTGCTGCAGGCTACCCAGGAACATCAATTCTATCTTATGGTTAGTAAAATATCATTATGATGAAACCTTGGAGTTACCTATAATGAGGACTAGGTGAAAAACTATGTGAAAAACTATGTGAAAAGCGTGTTCTTATTGCATTTCCCAGCCTATATTTCAAAAACATGTGGTTTAAGAGGTAATATTCAAGTCCCAACCCACCCAGGAACAAGCATATGCTACACTTCAAGGCAGGGAGAAATGGCCAAATCTGGTGGGCTGTGACTCAAGAAATGAGATAACAATATAAAATTCACTGAACTTCTCTGTTTGCCAAGTGCACAAGTTGCACAACCTTCCCCCCTCTGCCCAAGTCTTTAAAGCATATCTTCCTTCATCAGCTCCATCTGCAAATAAATGTACTTAGAGGCACATGAAACTGACTTCAGTGGAGTTCTCAAGTGGTTAACCAGTACTCAACAGTACTCAAGTAGCTACAAAGAGGAAGTCCAGATCACAGGTCTGCTGGAAGCGGCGTGTTTTATTCTGTACAAAGACTATAAGAATTTTCTCTTCAAACTAACATACAGAGTTAGCAGATCAGTTTACTCTGAGAGCAGCAGTTAATCAGATCAGACACAGTTTTATAAAACCCAGTTTTATCTAAAAAAATAGGGCAAATAGAATTCAAAACTTGACATGTGATGTGATGCCACAACAGTGTTGACTCCTGGGGGAAAGCAATCCAAGGCTGTTTCTTTAAACACATACTTCAACAATGTAATGGGCTAAGAACATGGATGCATGTGTGCAGAAACAGAAAATAAACCTGAACACACAAGGCTCATTCTCCAGTCAACAGGAAGACAAATAAGGTATAACAAGAAGCACATTAGTCTTTTGGTGATGGCACACTTATCAGTTCTTCTAGCATAGGTCTGTTATGATCAGAGAAGGGGAAAAAAATATGATGGTCTTTATCTTCAGTGCAATTTGCATAACATCCTTGCAACAGAAAACCTAGAAAACTAAGAATAGAAAAAGTGGTTCTTCTGACATGACAGAAAGAAAAAACTAACAATATGCCATGTCAGTCCAGTTTCGTCTTTTGTATGGCTTCTGGAATTTGAGGCAAGATTCCCACATGGGATAAAGTGATGTGACTCCACTGCCTACAGTGTAAATTCACCAGTCAATGAGTTTTGAGGACCCAGGCCCATTCTATTTGCCACAACAAACCTTTTCTAAGGAATGGAGATTAAAAAGATGTTTTAATGGTGGATACAAGCATAGGATACAAAACTCCTGAGATAAGATCCAGCTTTGGCACAGGATTCATATGTGAACTTGGGTATGTCTTTTTTGGGCTCAGTTCCTCACAGATAAAACTAAGCGATGCTGTAAGGAAATGTGTTCTGAAGGGTGGGGCACTGGGGTCATATAAATATTTTGTAGAGACCTCAGGAAAAAATGAAGAACAGGAAACGTCCAGATGGTGAACAGTGTTGAGTGGGTGTGTACAAGCCATCCCTTATGCATGGATGTGCCATCTTGGTATTCTTTGTTTACTGTAAAGAAAAGGAGCAGTGGATGCAGGTAGCTTATCCTCCAGGAAGCCAGCAATGAAAAACAAGCAGCTTATCTAGTCCTGCAACCCTCTCTTCTTCCCTTCCCTTCAGCAGGAGAGAGCATGATAAAAGAGAGAGCATGAGTCTCCATAGGAACTCAAAGCTGTGAATCTTCCTCTCACCCTGTCTGGCCAAAATCCCTTCATTCGCAGGGGGAATTTAGGCCAGGGATCACCAGTTCTCACTCTCCGCCAGAATAACAGAGGAGAGGGTTAGAAAGGAAGAGAAACAGCCATAACTCAGCAAGTACAGTCAGAAAGAGAAGAGTAGGAGATGCACAAAACATGGTTCTCTAACATGTTTCCAGCCATATCCTCACCCTGCTGACTTTCAAATTTCCCCCACCAGGACAGTGAGAGATTCTTTTTTTTAAGGGGTCACTTATACACAAGGACATTTTTTGTCTTTCAGAAGAAGAAAGGAGACTGGGTCAGGAATAGATTACTGCTGCTTTGGAAAGGGGCTGCAAACTTGTTCCACCCCCCTATTCGATTCCAGACTTAGGAGCAAGACAGATATGTTGGGGTTTGCGGATGCAACCTTACTGAGGAACGCTCCCAACAAGACACAGACAAGCCAGTATGGCACTGCTCCACAGCTTGCTGGCAGTAGCAGTACTTGGGATAGCAAGGGGCAAGTTCTCCATCACAAATACAAAAGAATTACAGAATGGAGAAAACCAAAAGTGAAAACAAAAAAAGAGCAGCTGAAGTTTGAGGTGGTTAAAATGAAAAATGGGACTGTGCCATTCACAGGTGGATAGATAGATCAATCAATTGATCTCGTCTACAGTGACACACTTTGGAGCTATAATTCACTGCTGGGGCAATTATTCCAGCATAGCGGTGGCAGGAGCTATATCAGAGACAGGATTCAGGTGCTTTTAGTCAGGGGAGAGGTGGACAACAAAGGAGTAAAAAATGGTAAATACCATCCATCAGTAAAGATACATGGGATATAAGTTATGTCTGTGCACTTGCAGAGTGTAAAGGGACAGATAGACAGGTAGATAAATAGACACATAAAAGTCTGAGTTTTGGTTGTGCAATCATTCGCTGTCTAACTTTATACTCTCCTCCTCTCCACTACTCTTAAGGAGAAAATTGTTTAGCATTATTGCGTCCAGGTCTCTTTGCCATGTTACTGTTGACTCCTTTATCCCACCACACTGAGTAAGTGGTGCTGCCTCTGGAAGGTGTGAGAAATTTTTCTTCATAAGCCTTGATGTGTTCAAGAGAGGGCTGGGCTCATCTCCACTGTGAGTCTGACAGAGGTTTTAACATCCTCACAACACCAGGACAAATAGCTCCTGGTCCCTTAACTCTTCTCAGATTTGCAAGGCAAGGCCCAGCACTGTTGTTCCCATTGCAAGGGCTTTACACAGTCTTTCAGGCTGAAATCCTCTCTGTGGTGGCTAGGCAGAGCGGAAATCCAGGGTCTGGATCAGATTGGCCTAATGCTACAGCAGCTTAAGCGGTCTGTTTTACCAGAGATTATGGTTTCACTTACACAGAGCGCCTGAAAAATGCTGCGGTTTAGGAAGGATTATAGCTGAAAATTCCATGCTTTAAAAGAGAAATAAAGCAGGGGAGGGACTAGGAAACCCAATGTGCCTGGGGGCTGTGCAAACAGGATTAACCTCTGCCCATAGCACCTCTTGCTTCTGCCCACCCACGCTTCCTGTGTCCACTTTCTTCTCTGTCCTTTCCTTCCTAGCAGCTCCCCTCACCTGCTTTTGTATAATACAGAGAGCTGAAAAAGGAGTCTGGAAAATGCCCAGGACCAAAGTGTCCCTAGTTTATTTACATATCACCGTCAAATGGCTTCCTTGAAAAATATCACTTCACTTGCAGCCTGTGAAAGCCAGGGGAACTTTTGGCCCTCTGCCCCAGATAGATCTATTAATCCAAATTATCTTGCATCAACATTATTTGGATAAAGGCTTCAGGCACTCCCAGAATGCTGGTGGTGACTCTGCCTGTCTGGTCTGAAGGTAAATCTGTGAACTCCTTGCCATCTGATGACCGAGGAAGGAAAACAGTTTTGGGGGTTCTCCATCCACAGAGACTGGCACTGGCATGTGAAGGTTCACTAGTACGATTGTAGGACAGCGTATAGTTGTAAAAATCAGAAGCTGCACACTGATGTGCTGCCTACTCTGGTGACTTTAATTAACTGTACAATAAAATCCAGGTACTCCAGCTTCTGTTCAACATATCCTCCACAAAAGGTCCCTGCCAAACAGAGCTTCCTAGCAAAAAAGGAAAAGAAATTACAATCCTCACTTAGCATACCAGAGACTTCATATAAGTAAATTAAATGAAGAGGAACCATATACCTTTTGGCCAGGACTGATCCTTCCCAACAGATTAAAACATGAACATATGTCCTTGCTGCAAAGGAGTCTTGGTGATCAGAGACCTTTACTGGCCATCCAGGTTAGAAGTACTTGGAGAAGAACACAGATGGCAAACTATCATTTTTGCCAGGTAGCAAACCTTTACGAAACAAATACTCAGGATAAAGAGCATTCACAGATAGAAACTGCACAGCCCTTTATTGTCTAGGTGAGCGCTACAGCCTCTCAATAAGATGCCGAGAGTTAATTAAGCCAGTTCTACATTAATGAAGTCGGATTTATGACCTAATTATATGTCACATTTGTATTTCTCTGTATAAACCAAACCCACCAGAACTAACTTATTTCATAGGCCATTGGCAACACCTGCCATCACAGCAAAGAGATGGCTTTCATTTATTGGCATTAATTTGTTTCCCTGAGGATGGATGGTTTGCTAGATGATTTGGATAGGATCTGATCACATCATCCATGCTTTGCTTTCAGGTGTTCATATACAGCATTCTACTATTGCTGTCCCAACAACAGGTGGGTATTCTGAGTACTTATGCTTTAGGTCACAGAGTTCTCCAATTCCCAAACCTCCTGCTCGGCAGCTGAGTTAGGAGCAGTTGCAAAGCTGTATCTATTGTGCCTATGCAAATCTACACATCAGAAATGGAAGTCCAATGTAAACAACAATGAAAATTAGACCTTCTATAAGTCACCTACATTTTCTCTCCTCCATTACGTCTCCCTGTCAAGGTATCTATCTGGCAAAATTATACTCTGAGAACAATCAATTGGTTAAATCTCCAAAGTGGGCCACTGTGAACAAGATCAATCGATTGATCCATCTATCTATCTACCTATTAATTGCACAGTCCCATTTTTATTTTAACTACATCAAACTCCAGCTACACCATTTTTGTCAAAGCCTTTGTAAAATCTGGCTTGAGAAGCTTTGACAATTACACTCAGGAACCTGTTTAATAGGTACTCATAGCAGCGCTGCTCTCCCGGGGAAGGTTACCCTGAGTTTGAAGAGAAAAAGTGGTATCATTCCTTGAGCCAAACTGTGTAAGTGTAGCATCTTCATGCGCCCTCAGCCAGCAAGAGAAAGCAACAGGAGAGGGAGCACAAAAGCTTCAGAGCATTCTTCTTCCCAACCCTATGCTTCTTCCTGTCCTCCTGCATGTTCCCTCCCTCACCTCTCCTTTTCCTGCATCCCATCCCTCCCATCTGCCACGGCACTCCATTCCCCTCATCTCCTGCTGCCCCTGCAGAGGCATCCCTGCAGTCCAAGCCTAGCCCCCAGGTGCATTTACTGCTGTTGTCTCAGCACTGGCTTCTCTGATCTACTCCTAACCTTTTTATTTTTGTTTTTGTTTTAAAATTAATTTCCCTGTAGATTTTAACCACTCCATTTTCATTTACCCATTTTGTTCTTCCTCTCCTCCCTTCCCCACCCTCCTCTTCCTTCCCCTGTTCCCTTTGTCTGTCTGTGTCCATCCCTTACCCTACCACAGAAAACCTCTCCTCTCCCCTCAGTATAAAGCAAGAGCCTCATGGAGCCTCTCTCACCCCTTTCACCCCCACCACGCCGGTCGGCTCTGGGCAGGCTGATCTTCAGCCCTTCCACATGGCCCTTTCAGACGATGCGTCCACGCCCTGCTACAGTGCCTTCCTTCATCATGGTGCCCACTTTGGGCAGTCCAGCAGCCAGCCTCTGATAGCAGGTAACCGGCCTTGGCCACAAACTGAGTGGGGATGCTGTAGGCAAGGGGTTTAGTTTCGTCTGATGGGGAGGCCAGTAAATGCTGCAAGCTCTTTGAGTGCAAGTGGGAACCAGAGCAACCACATTCCAGGTCTGCATATGCAGCATACGTTCTCAGCTCCACGAAGTCACAGTAAGATTTCATGCCTATCCTTCATTTTTTAAAATAAAATGGGAAAAGAAGCTGTAACTACCTAGAACTGATTGGATGTTCCAGCTGGATGGGTCTGGGACTTAGTATAGAAGCACTTGTACAGCATAATCCTGTGTTTCCTCAATAGCTGTAATGCCCTTGAGTACTGTACGCCCAGCAAAGGGGGTCCTAATGGAGACGATAGCAGCTTGAAGATCCTAGACAGCTCTAGTCCTGCCTGGGTTGTTCAGCGTGGGTTGTAGATACTAAGTCAGATGAACACATAGTCCATGGTGAGGACTGCCACAGCTATGCTGTGGGCAGTATTTGAGTCACCTGCTTTGGGAGTGTCAGTGTGAGCTGGTGCCTTCACACAGCAGACCAAGTAGTTAAGAAACCTAGCATCATGTATGAATGTCAAGAGCAGGAAGGGTGTGTGAGAGACTATAATGTTTTACAGCCAGAAAATACAGACGTGACATAGGTGGCCTTTAAGGCAAGAGTTGAAGTGAAGAAATAGGTTGCAGAAGATGGCAGCACTTACAAGCAGCAGGCGGGAGGGGAGGATGGTGAGGAAGGACAAGTTTCAGGTAAGCACCAAGGGAAACTCCGGACCAAGGTGACTGAGGCAACATTGCTGTAGAAGTTCAAGGGTTACTTGGATGAAATAGGGAGAATTATGTTAGGTGACCACTGACCACTTTTCAAAGGATGTAATCTGGGCTTTTACAGAACAGACAAGTCTTAGTGCAGACCACAGTTCCTAATACTCAGGAAATATATCTTACCTCTGCCTCCTTCATGTTCCTTTATTATTTTTCTCTTTTGACCTAACATCCTTCCTTTGTATTGTCATGTGAGATTTCCATTTCTAAACCTTCATGTAGGAAAACAGAAAGTGGCGTCAGAGAAGATTTGTGTTCATAACATCGTCTTGGTCCAACCTTAGTGCAGCCAGTAAGAGCCCCTGAGCTCTGGGCACTTCCTAAACCAAGAAGTCTCCTTACAGACTCTCTCCAACAATACAGATCTTTGGGGATGCTGTCATATATGACCATCCTCTAGCCTAGAAGGTACTGTGTTCCAGGAGAGGGACCCGCCTTAGGACCTTCAAAGGAAATTAGACATGGGACAAAGTGTTCAAAAGTTCAAACAATGTCACAATGATTCAGATGCTGTTTCTCACTCAGAAGGCTCTTGGAGGAGGGAGAATGGCTGGAGTTGGAAGCATGTTATGAGCTAGCTTCGCCATAGCCTTGGAGTACAAGAATCTAATAATCCTGTCTACCTGTTTGTAATGAGAGGAGGTAATGGAAGGGGCCTGCTTATATATAACAGCATTTTAAGAGCCCCTCTGTGAGACTCTTAATGGTGTTGCTGATACAGTATTTGTTTGTTAGCTTCTTTTCAAGACTGGGATTTCGACAGATGATCACTTCCCAGCAAATCTTCCATGCTCAGTTTTGAACATCAGCCTCTTGCACTCATGTCTGAATAAAAACACAGAGGCATATGTGCATACATCAAGTAGCGGAGTGAGTGTATATGTGTTCCCAACTGAATGGAAGTGTCAAAATGAATTAATTTTGCCTGCTGCTACATAATGTTATCTTCAACTTTTCAGTGACACTGCTTTCTCACTCATCACCTGTTGTCATATCTCAGGCTAGTCAATAAATGAAACTATAAGAACAAGAATTTTAAGCATAAAAATTTCTTGCCTTAAAAGAATGTGAGAAAAAAATAACTACATCTAGTAGGCATAATTCATACAGCTTAACACACAGCTACAAATCACTAAAGGAATGATGGTGATAAATGAGTAAAAGAGTGTAGAATATATATCCCTGAGACATTAGATATTTATTTTTATCGATATTGGGGAGTGGCTGGAAAATGGCTCAGCCATTGCCTGGTAGTTCTATGCCATTATCTAAGAGGAGGTGAGCTAGAAACATCAGCCACTGATCAGGAACCTCTTCAGGGAGAAAGAATGAACTTGAATTTCTGTCTTCTTGAGTAAATCACCTCAGTAATCTTTAGTCAAGACCTATGAAAGCAATGACACTGGTTTAACCTACCTCATGCCAGAGAAACTTGCTCCCTTCAGGTTAAGCTCCGTGCTTCTTAGTTCTTGCTTTGCCTTACAGCTGTTATTTCTCTCTGATTCCCCAGCCAAAGGTTCATGCTTGTTCCAGGGCCTGCTTTATCAGTTATCATTCTGCCGCTAGTAGAGCTAAACCAACTCTTCTTCTTCTTTCACTGGTGTAGTCCAGTGGTGTTAATGGGCTACACTTAACCTGTCACTTCTAAAGGCAAATCAGACTCCTGACCTCCAGTCAGAACAGACAGGAGAGACAAAATTTAACAAAGGAACAACAAATGGCACAAACTTCTTGGTGAGCTACAGTTCACCTAGGAAATGTGAAAGGCTTTGCATGCCTGGAACAGGCTAACATTTCAATAGGCACTGTTGGAGGTTGAGCTGTAAATCCCTCAGCAGCTGCGGGGAAAGATTATGTTAATTTATTTAGAGGGGTTTTTTTTAATTTTGGTTGGGGTTTTTTGTTTTGTTTTGTTTTGGCTTGAAACTCCCAGCAGCTTCTGAGATTATTTTAGTTCATTTAAATGCAATAAGCACTAACAGCAAATGCCCTTCTGGCTGGCCCATTTTCAGGCTAACCAGTCCAAATGAGGAAATGCCTCTGGCATCAACCAAGAAGCCCCCAGCTGCACTTCCTAAGAGATGAAAAATAAACTACAATCAGACACCCAGTCCACACCCCTCTCTACTTCTTTGATGGTGAAAAGATATTACAACTTTAAGTATTACAAACAAAAACTTGTACCTGTGATAAAAATTAAGTGAGACTCAAAGTAATTTGCATGATCCTATTATTATATACAGTATACCAGCACTTGGAAGGAGTCCAACCAGTACTGGTCTCATGCTAAGCACTGTGCAAACGTACTAAAAGTGTGGCCTTGCACCAAAGAGTTTGCAGCACAAAAAGAAGCATTGAGAGGTGAAGTGACTTGCCTAAAACCATCAGCAGGTTAATGACAAAGGTAAGAGGAGAGACAGGCACAGAAAACTCTTGGATCACTTTCCAATGCCTTGAACATTGATCATGCCCTAAAAGCAAAATCACCGCAGTTTTGGAACTGCCTCCACTGCATACAGACAGGACCTCAGCTACTTTGGCAATGAATATGCTACCATTCTCTGTGCAGATGAGGGCCATTTTGATTTAGTTAAAGCAGGTCCAAAATCTACAATGAAACAAAACAAATTCTTTTGAGCCTCACAAAGCTAAGTTTTAACATTCACCCATACAGCGTGAGATCAAAAGTGCCACAATCTTCACCCAGAATTTTTAGTGGATGGACAGCACTTACGTAATAGAAGGCTGCTCAGTAGTTGCCGATCAAGCTGCTAGTCATGTGACAGTGGGACAGAAGCTGATATCAAATCAATATTGAAAGATCTTATCCTTATTGATCACCTGTCCTGACTCTTTCCCCTTTCAGGTCGTGATATGGCAAGCACCACCTTGCCTGGCTACCCACCTCATGTCCCCCCAACTGGACAAGGCAGCTACCCAACCTCAACTCTTGCAGGAATGGTTCCTGGTAAGTCAGCTGCCAGACCTCACTAATGGTACACACATGTTTGAATAGCATACCAGCACTGCAAGAGCTTTCACAGCTGGCTTGGCTATTGTTTTGCTGACATGAAGACCTACTCTTTTCATAAAGAAATCTTCAGGTGCCTATAACCAATGTCGCCAACAACCCTTTTTGTAATGTATCTTTTTCCCTCTAGTAACTGATTTACTGCTGCTATGGGCAACTAGCTAGCTATAACCTGTGACAATTAACTGGTAATTAATTAACCCAGTGTTCATTAACTAATGTAATTATTGTCCAATGAACTATGCAGGTTATTATGCACTGCTTATGGCTCAGGATGTTCACCTATCCACTAACTTAGGGTAACAACTTACCTATCTGAAGCCATGGCATCAAACTGAAAATTATCAATGGTAATTTAATACTTGCAGTTTTTGGAGACCTACTGTCTATAGCCTAAACTAGCTAAGAACTCAGCAATGATTAACAGCATTTCAGGAGAAACCAGCTATGTACTTTAAACAACCAACTACTAACCTACCTTCTGTTGGTAAGATTGTGCCTCCAGTCCAAGAAACTATCTACCTAATCCTACATCCGAAGGATGCCTTATCTCTGCATATGGATTTTCCCATCCTTTGGGGAAAAGAGAGGACCATTTACTCCAGGGCAGTTGAAGAGTTTCTTACCTCAGGCTCTATTCCCCACTCCTTTTATGACAGTTGTCCCCAGGAGATAAATGAAGAGACAGGATTTTCATTTCTCAGACACGGCAGCTCAGAATACAGAACTTACCTGCCACTGATTTCTGCTTTTGTTACAGCCCAGGGTTGTGAGTTGTGGTGGTTAAGGAGCAGGTACACAGTCCATTCTGCAACCTCTGCTTCTGAAGGGATGAGTCCAGAACCGAAGCAGCAGAAAGTTGGGGACAGAAAGTTCTTATATTACTATCATATGATTTGCCAGGGCTTATGAGTGGAAAGCCTAACTTAACCCTCATTCAGATCTTGGAACAGCTAGCTGAATGAACATAAACTGCAGGGAGGATAGTGAAAATATCACTGATAGGAAATGTTTTCAGGTCAAAATCTTTAAATGACAAATCACAGAATCACAGAGTGGCTTAAGATGGAAGGGACCTTTAAGATCATCTAGTTCGAACACTCTTGTCACGAGCAGGGACACCTTTCACTAGATCAAGTTGTACAGAACCCCATCCAGCCTGGCCTTGAACACTTCCAGGAATGGGGCATCCACAAGTATTCTGGGTAACATATTCCAGTGGAAAATTGTAGGGCATCTCTTTCTACATCCTTCTAGATGGTTTGGCTCTAGAATCAGAGAAGCATTAAGATAATATATATCAATTAACACACCACACTCCCACAGACACACACCAGTAACAGTAGGTAGATTCAGTTGACAATATTTAAATCAATTAAAGGTCAAATTTTACAGGAGGTCATGTCATATAGAAATTATTAATAATACCAAACTGTCTCTTTGAGTAGAGACTTCAAAAAAACCCAGGCTCTTCCCAACTGTTCAGTGGTTGCTATGTAAGTTTAATGTCCTCATCACAAGGATGATACTGACTTCTAAACTAGGAGAAAGATTTTTAAGACCACTAATCACAGGGGTCACTTATCCAAAAATAGGGTATTTTAGCTCCTTGATGTGGAGGTTGCTTATCTATAAGACAGCAGTGTCCCAAAAAATACAGAAATACTCCCAAAAACAAAAGTAACAGAATTATATAGGAAAAAAAGTTGTTATAATTCAAAGTAAAAAAAAAAATAAAAGTACTGCAGTCAAATGGATATATTCACATTAAATCTGATGTCAACATTCAATCAGAGGAAGTTTTTCCAGTGGCCTGCTTGGGCACCCTGCAGTAGTTACTGCATCTTTCAACAGAGCATCAAGTTCTGGCTGTTTCAGTCATACCCCACTGGTCAGACCCAGTCAGGAAGCCCTTCTATTCCCGTATTCTAAAGTGACCAAAGCCAACAAGATGGAGATAAAGAGGCTTCCTGGGAAGAAACAGAAGACTTGGTTTTAATGCGTCACACTGCAGATCTCTGCAGCCACTACTCTGTGTCAGGGGCCAACAGGGAATGTCTGAGGAAGTGTTAAGAATTGAGCAAGCATGCAATGGTACTTTCTCAAAAGATCTCCCAGCCTCCAAGTTGCAGCTAAGAGACCTCCTAAGCCAGACTTAGTATATTTCTATTTCATATTAAACACCCTCTATTGGTTTTCCCTCCACAAACTTAAACAATGTCTCCTGAACCCACATAAGCCTTTAACATCTACTGCAACCTGTGGTAAGAAGTTCTGTAGCTTAACTACATATTTTGTGAAAACTATTTCCCGTATTTGTTCTGAACCTGCCACCTGCTAGGCTCACTTCATGCCTCATCATTTCTGTATTGGAAGACTAAACCAACAAGATTTAAATACAGATGCCAAGAAATACTGTTAGTAAAGATTCCCAGAGCACAGATTGCACAGAATACAGGCCTCATGAGATCGATCCTGTGTGCTTGCTTGCAACCTCCGTTAAGAGTCCGGTTTGAACAGAGAAAACAAATACAGTATTGCCAATGGTTTTTTACATGCCCTCGGGCCAAGAAAGATCAGAGGCCAGTGTTCTAACTACACTGGAAACAAGAAGCCAGCAAGATGACCACTCAGGAGGTATCTTTAGAAAACCTACTGACGTGCAAACAAACCTATTGTTCAGACATAAGTGAATAAGAGAAAGAGGCTCTGTCTTCTCTAAACAAAGGTGCAGATCTAAACACACAGCTGTTCAGAAACCAGATTTCTAATCCATGCAAAATTCTGATTTTTTGATATTTGTTTTCATCCTGCGTTGGCATAAGGAGACAGAATCTTGAAACAGTTCAATTTGCGAACATCAGGATAAAACATTTCAGTAATGTCAACATGTTCTAGATGTCAAGACATATTAAAATAATAAAAGAATTGAAAGGAAATTAAATGAGACGAGAAAGGCAAAATGAAACAGAACAAGAAAGTTGAAACATAATACTTTGTTTCAATTTACAATAATTTCAGAACTTTTCTTTCCAAAACTCCATTGAAGCTGACAAGCTCATGAAAGACATTTCCATTTCAATGAGACAGCATTTTCCAGTGGAAAATTGTTTCTGAGGAGATTGTTTGACCAGTGCTAATTAAAGCTTCTATGTTCTACCCATGACAACCTTTCAAAAGACTCCTACTTGCATAGTCTACAGAAGAGCTTGTCTCCTGTAGCAGTACATCCATGCAACATGGTCAGAGCATGCAAATATCTCTGAAGTTTATGTGGATGATGTGATAAGATACATATCCTGCATCTGCCCCTGCCTATAACTTCAAGTCCCTGGCTGTAGACATAGAAGAAGGTCAGTAGTCCTGAGCACACACTTGAAAAAGCAGGGGTTAGTCACTCAAAGAAAGATGATTTGGTTATTGTGCTACACTTAACCTATGCATCTGATAGAAGTTTCCTGCACAGGTAACAGAACACCTTTGATCTCTGCCTCAATTCTTCCTCTTTCCCAGAAAGGTCATCAAATTTCAGCCAACTGTTTTAGTGAAGTGAGCATCGGCTGAAGAAACTGCCGTTTACACAGAGCAGTGCAGAGCCTGCAGAGGGCTGGGGATGGCAGCGGCAGGGAGTCGTTAAACAGAATCCAATGTTGATGAGGAAATTACACTTGTTTCATTAGTGATCGGGGAAGGCGATAGCTCAGTTCCTCTTGGTCACAGTTGAGCTCAAAAGCTCATTATCCTGCTGCATGCATGCTTTCACTCCTCGTCAATAAACACTGTTTCCAGTGGCTGCCCTCCCTCCTCCCCAGCGCTCCATAGCTGTGACTCTCCTGTACTTAACCCGTGTTTAGGAACACTATAAACAGTTTAGGGTGTCAACTCAGAAGGTGGTGGAGAGAAGTCTTGAAATATCAGAACAACTTCACTCCATGCAGTGAAGTGATTTTATATGAGACACTTCAAAAGCAGAAATTCTTATGTGGATAGTTTTTCTCCTTCTTTGGGAGGCAAAAACATTCTAGTATGTTCTACAGATAAGTCAATTCAGTAGAGATAAATCTGGACTGTGCATTGCATTTTGGTCACCTTAGCAGGTTTCCATTCCTTCCCAGCTAATTGTCAGGATTTTCAGTGCAGGATGTTTCTAGCTATAGAATTAAACTGAGTTATTATCATTAAAACAGTAGTTAGCAAGATCTGTCACACACAATGAGGTTTTATGTGTAAACTAAAAATTACTGTGACTAAAATACCTTTGCAAGTTGATGGGGTTTGACGCATACATATTTTTGGGCTGACTACTTTGGTTATTACCCTGAGTTACTTTTAAACCTGGCTGGAAAGATTATCCTCAAGTTTAAAGCAGTGTAAATCCCCTGATTTCAACACACTTCATTTCCACCATCTGAGAATCCGTGATTTTGGCTTTAACACTCCAGTGAGGAGAGATTTGCAGAGATTACGGTATAATTAATTGACATTCTTTGGTAATTGTATCACAGGGATCCCTCGTGTCTTGCACTGCCTTCTTTTTCTGTTTCATGGTATCTAGCAGGGACTGGCCAGGTGTTTTTCAAACACTTCCGCTGTAACAGTTCCACTCCTGCCTTGGGGCACGCCAGAAACTAATAGCCACACAGTTCTTGCACTGTCCTTTAAGTGCATGATGCATTTCAGATGGCATTAATTGTCCCTAGTCTGTTGGTACTGCATTAAATTGAGGTTATGATCAGATGATGTCATGTTTTTCCTTAACACAATGATACATGTTTAAGTTTAGGGAGATTTATTTATTTTGAATGCAGCACCACACCTTCTTGGCCTTCTATTAAACAGGGAGACTCAGTTTCTTCTGCATAATAAAACTGAATATTAAAGAAGACTCTACAACATTCAAATCTTGGGTCAGAGTCTTACTAGATCACAAAGCTTGCAAGTATTTTGGCTTGAGCCCATTTTATTAAATGTGAAAAGTGGAGCCACAGAACAGCTTGTCTTTCAGATTCAACACCGCTCCTAAAGAGCTAATCATTAGAAAACTATATTCTGGAGCTGGAATGCAGCAAGTTTTTTCTGTAACTCACTAAGAACAAAAGTGAGGTTAATCGTGTATGAATCACTTTTCTGACTAATGCAGAGTAAGAAAGTGATTCATGTGTTTTTCCATTGTCCAGCCTACTCAGAACATTTCCAAAAAGGAATGATACTCTTCTCCACAAATATGCCATCACCCTCAGTACCCTACAACCAAAACTTAGCAATACATATTGCCATCAACAGCACTGCTAGTTCCAATGAGTTTATTGTGAGCTTGTCCCATCAAGCTCCCATACCTGCTGTCTTGACACTACTGGAGAACCTTAGATTTTATTTATAAGAAAGCTGACAGTTAAGTGCAGAAAAAGCTTGCATATGCAATCCTACTGCAACTTGAGATTTGGAAGTCAGAAGGCAATGAAAAATAAAGAAATAAAAAATAAACCACTTTATTTATTTTTATTACTGAATTTCACTATTTTAAAGTAATTTCTTGATTGTGAAGAAGAAGAACAATCTTATGATTTTTAATGTTATGGGTAAGGAACTTTGCACTGAACAAGCACTGCAGGGTCCTGACGGGCAGAGTCCCAGCTGGGACAGGAAGCTACATACACTAGTTTTCCTGCTGGCATACAGATTCAGCGTCAACACTGGTTTGATGGAACAGCAGACATAAATCTTCATTCCTAACTGTATTTCACACCTTCCTTGGTTTCTTCCAGGGAGCGAGTTCTCAGGGAACCCCTACAGCCACCCTCAGTACACAACCTACAACGAGGCCTGGCGGTTCAGCAACCCTGCGTTACTAAGTGAGTACCTCCTTCCCACAGCACACCCCCAGCCTCGCGCTCCTTCTGTTTGTCTATTCGTTTTCTTTGTTTTTTGGTTTTTTTTGTTTGTTTGTTTCTGAAGAGGGTTTTCTAGTATTTGGGCAGGTGAGGGCTTTTTCCCTCACTCTCAGTCCAGCGTTGAAATGGGTATACACTTCATGAATGTTTTGTATCAGTTCTGAAGCTGATTCCTCTTTCATGAGGCAGTTCAGAACTCAAGTTCAGCTCTGGCTTCTCTGTGAGCTGCACCCATAGTTTATTACAGACTGTATCAGAAATTAAATTCAGGTTCTCTTAGTCTCTCAGGCTCTAATCAGCATCCTTTCAAGGCCTTATTAAAAATCCAGATGACGTTTCACTCCTCTCCCAAGCTAAACCCAGAGTCAATTCCTGGGGATCTGTAAATCCCATAGAAGTTCTTCCTATTGGACCAGTTAGAACAGTGTTCAGAGTGGGAGACAGGCTGCATCATAAGGTTTACAATAGCAAGCAGAGTTATCTTGCAGGGATATATATCCATCTCCAGTAACTAATATGCCCAGAAATAATCAGGTTTTTTTCAGAGGGGAAAAAACCTCCTATGAGACTTTATCTTCTAATACAACACCTCTTGGCAAGGGAATAGGAAGAGATTTATTATACGTAAAACAAATCAGTTGTGTTTATTACCTACATATTTACTGAGGTTTAACAACTGGATAATAGATGCACATTTTATTCCAGTGCTGTTAAACCTCAGAAAATGTGATCTTAATAATCAATCACTATTTAACACACATTCGATAACCATCTAGAGAGATTTCATGCCAAATGTGACCCAAATCCCAAGCAGTAAAACACTGTAATTTTGTTTCATTTCTCTCCTCCTGATTATAAGAGTGACCTGTTATACTTTGTCAGGTATGCTCAGAACATGTGGCCCTGACACTTTCCTTGTGGCTACAGATCAGGTGTGACATATTTGTGCTGCACTGTTGTGGTTTAACCCCAGGCATTAGCCAAGCCCCATGCAGCTGCTCGTTCACTCCCCCACCAATAGGATTGAGGACAGAATCAGAAAGATAAAAGCTAGAAAACTTGTGGTTTAAGATAAAGACAGTTTAATAGGGAAAGCAAAAGCCACACATGCGAGCAAAGCAAAACAAGGAATTAATTCACTGCTTCCCATGGGCAGGCAGGTGTTCATCCATCTCCAGGATCCCAGGAGACGTGTAATGGTTGGGAAGACAAATGCCATCACTCCAAACATCCCCACTTCTTCCTTCTTATCCCCCCTTTAAATACCAAGCATGATGCCACATGGTATGGAATATTCCTTTGGCCAGTTCGGGTCATCTGTTCCAGCTGTGTCTCCTCCCAGCCTCCCACGCACCCCCAGGTTCCTCGCCAGCTTGGCAGTACAAGAAGAAAAAAAGGCTGTGCCTCTGTGTAAGTCCTGTTCAGCAATAACAAAAACATCTCTGTTATCAACCCTGTGTCCAGCACAAATCCAAAACACAGCCCCATACCAGCCACTGTGAAGAAAACTAACCCTATCTCAGCCCAAACCAGCACAAAAGTTCATCAGCTTAGGTACTGATGGTTAGAGGAAGCAAAAGGATCTCCTTCCCATAGAGGGTTGTCAGATCCAGAAACCACAGTAGCATCTATCCACTGAAATGGAGCCCTCAGCTGGCTTCCACTGATTGCCTTTCCCTAATCCCATTAGGAGTTCAGTCCCCAAATTCGTTCTTTGGTTTCTTTTGCTTTTCTTTCTTCCTACCTTTCCTTTTCTTTTCTGTTCTCCTGTATTTCTTTTCTTAGTTTGATTGTTTGTGTTTTTTGTTTTGGTTTGGTTTTTTTTGTTTACTGTTTGTCCTTTCAACCAGTCCATTCTTCTCCTGTGTTAACTTTCAGGTTCCCCTTATTATTATAGTGCCACATCCCGGGGCTCCGCACCTCCCACTGCTGCCGCTGCCTATGACCGCCACTAGTTACCATGGAAACCACATGAAACTGCAGGGCGACAGCTTAGGCCTCCACATTGTACCTGTCTGATCACCTCCCTCATCCCTGGGAAGGCTGAAGAGACCTTCTCCGTTCCTCCCCACAGTCCAGTTCCTTCCTCTTCGCCACGAAGGCGCCGGACCAAGCGCTCACCACATGAGACTGAGACCCCCTCCCTCCCCCATGCCCTCCGCCCCGACCGCTCTCCCCACGCCAGGAACAGCCTGCGGCCAAGTGGCTTCTCCTGCGGGAGCCCTCCAATGCCCCTGGGTAAAGCTCAGCCACACGAAGTCCACTCAGCTTCCAGAACTCCAGGGGGACTGGGAAGCAATGCAGCTGGCAACCATTGCCTTACAGGACCCCTTTCTGGGAGCGGTAAGGGCAAGGGAAACAGGGGAGAATGCCGCTCATGAAACACTGTTCCCCAAAGATATACTCTTTTGTGGTGGACTCTTGATGTGTGTAACCTGTGATGGTCACCCTGTTCCCAGGACAGAGGGAACAGGCTGGCTAGAGCAGAGATGGCAGTACAGAGCCCTGGCCCATCTGGCAATGAAGAAAGGACCAAGTAATGATCTGCACCCCATGAGGGGTTCTCTGTGCACCTCATCCCCACTCTCCAGCATGGATTCCCCCAGAGTTGGCTGCACCTCACAGGTGGTGACTTTGCAGGCCAGAATTGGGAGGAAACTCACATACACCCACAACTTCTGTGACACACAATCAGCTCAGACAGGAGGATGGAGCAACACTTACAAACAAACCGACGAAATGAAGAAATATATAAATAGATATATAAATATAACTGTGTTTTTATGCTTTGTCATGAAGGTCTGTATAAAGGAACAAAAAAAATCCCCAATTTTCTAAAAAACCCAAGTGAACAAAACCAACAAAAAACCCAAAATAATAATTAAAAAACCCTACAAAAATAAAACTCCAAGTCCCATCCCTCCCCACCACCTGAATGGCAGACAAGTTCCTCTGATGTTTGATGCTCCTCTTTCACTCTAGGGTTTTGTTTCCTTTCTGTTTTGCACTACAATGGGATGGTGGTATTGGAGAGGATTGGATGCCAGCTCCACCCGGTCAACTCCTCCTCCTCCCCCTTTCCCAAATCCTGTCTCTGGGGAGCAGTGTGGACAAGTCACATCTGACAAAGTTACCAAACACATGAGCCGACAAAAAAAGCACTCTGAGTCAACAAACGTTTTCCATGTCACTGGTTGGCAAACAAAGAAAACAAGCCCAGCTGCGCTCTAACTGCGCTGTGTGGTGGAAAGTGTGGGGCTTCATGTGGGCCCATCTGATTGCCCTCTGGACAGCTGAGACTGAGATGGACAAATTCAGGATTGGCTGGGATTATTGCTTGGTTCCCTAGCCCTTAGCCTTCAGTCCTTTTACCTTAACCTCTACCCGTGATGACTTCAGTTCACCCACATCCCAACTTTTGCAATTTTAGATATGCCCAACACCCATTCTCTGCTGCCGGTGACAACAGCCTCATTATCTGTGCCCGACATCTAATTTCCTAATCACTATAGCCCTGCTATACGGGCCCCCCTTCGATTCCCAGTCCATCTGCTCATACACCTACTAATTTATAGGCCCCCATTCAAATCCATATGCCTGCATCCTACCAGCCAGTCCCAACATACAGCCCCATCTTTTCATGTTCAATCCTATATTGTGCACCCTAATATTTATCCCCTTATCCCAAATGCTCACCTGATGATTCTCTAGGGATTCTCTGCTCTTTTTGGTTCCCAAGTGACTGACAAACACTGTTCTGCAAAAGGCTAACTGTCAATAGAAAAGCTTATTACTTCTGTATTGTCAGCAAACTCATAAACTGTTCCTTGCACTGACACTTCCTAAAAAATTACTCAAAGAAAACACGAAGGCAGCTATAGCCTGCCCCCAGGGCATCAAGTCTGCCAAAGTAGATCCTTGTTGTTTTAGAGAGGTTTCAGATAAAACTCATGGGCTATTGTCCATGGACAAAGACAGGATTGAGAATAAAACTAAAACCCCCAAAGGGCATAGAAATGAACAGTGGAGCAATCTGTACAGCCAACATCATGTATAAAATCCAAAGTTCAAAGCCTCTGAGGAGATGTGGTAGTGGACTCTATTCTGTCTCCAAGTTTTACTTGTATGTATGAAACCCACCATCAGTAAACAGCGGTGTTGATCCCAAAGGCCCCTTTCACCTCACTCTTTTAGCCTTTGCATGGATTTAGCTGATTATAGGTCCGTGTCTTTAATGGGGTGCCCAAATGATAAGGGTATTTGGGGGGAATGTTTACATAGACAATATAGAGCTAAAATCTGTTCCTATGCAGAATAAAATCAAAGAGGTTACTCCAGATCTGTTAAAAGTGTCATTCTGCACATCTTACCTCTGAGTAACCTGCTGCAAATAGCAGAGTTATTACACTGTCACTGAGACCAGAATTTGGCCTGTTATCCCATCTTATTCTATGAGAGAAGAAAATTTTGTGCAATTTCTAAAAATATACTTTCACCACTCCTTCTGTTTTCCCTCACAGACATCAGATAGATGCTGAACCCTTTTAGTAATGTCTCACTTTTAGTCTCTCAGTACAACCTTTGCTCTATTTGTGCACCACCCAGATTCACTCAGCAGGTGGTCAGGGCAGAGGCAATAAATCCCAGGACCAACAAGGAGAAGGTCCTGAGGAGACTAAAGAAAAGAGATTGTCACACCTCCCACTTGGCCACCTGCACCCCAGGGGCCAGCTTGAGAAAAGCTAGCAGCTCAGAAATGCTTATTTTTATAATGGTGTTTTGCTAAACTTGAGACGTGAGCTAGGGTCTGAAAGCAGGATTTAGTTGGCTCACTCATGGCTGGCTTGATTTGACCCTTGGAGGGCCAAATCTGTTGTTGGTTTAACTCCACTTATGAAAGAGGATTTCCACCAGGCATTGGATTGGTCTGGAAAGTTCATAAGTACAGCATGTAGTTTGACTTGGAAAATTAAAAGGAAAGCAGAATTATGCAAAAAAACTGGGCAGTCTAATCCTCTTCCACCACCATCTGTAGACCCTCATGCGAATGTACTGAATTACATTTGCCAAAGAGTTTCTTGTGTTGGTTGTTTTGATTTACAGTCGGTGGATGCATTGTAAAGCAGTATTATAGCCCAGGTCTAGTAGCTGACGTGGGGATTTATGTGGTGATATTATGCAGAAGAAAACCATCAATATTCATATAGATTCCATTAGACTGGACTATGCAGGAAACGCAAAAATTCTACCAATTATTTAATATTATGTTATTTGCAAAAAACAATTGCTGCTTTGTAGGAAGATAATGTGTGTAATGTGAAGGCAATTCCTCTTGTATATAAGTTCATCTCCATCTTCATCATGGTAGTTATTAAAACAGCCTCGTCTCATCCTGTAGATAAGGAACACGCTGTGTGTACTGTGCAAGTCTCGTTGTGCTCACTGAAAACAAAAGGATGTGTTCAATAAAGCACAGCACAAATTCAGAACCTGAGGGAACAGCCAAACCTTGGAAGGACCCTATCCCCAACAGGCCATCAGTTGCTTTTTTATAGGTGGAATTTTTTTTCTTTTATTTTTCTTCAAAAATTTTTACAGGAAAAAAATGAAAAAGGATTGGAGGAAGAAATCATTATGCAAAATCCAGTGAAGTCTGACTCAAACCTCTCCTCCATTCTGCTGTCTGTTCCCTTTCCCACATTTCTTTCTCATACCTTCTTTCCATTCAATTTCTATCCCTCTCTTTTATTATTTCTCATTCTCAACGCACTTTTCTATCCAGGGAGGGAACAGCATTATCAATATGGGAGCAGGTATCTGGGACCTCGAACTCCCCAGTTCTCTCTATTGCTCTAGAAAACCTTTGTCAAATCCAATTTCCCCCTCTACCTCAGTTCCAACCCTCTGAAAAATGGGAATAACAATAGTTTCTCGTTCACGGGGGGATTGCACAGCTGAATCAATTAGCAATGCCTCAGTGCTTTGAGATTCTGGATAGAAAGTTCTATCAAACTGTTAAGTATTATTGTGAATAATAATTAATGTTTCCATTACATTTCTCTTTTCCTTTTTCTCACAACTCATCCTTTGTTTCTTTATTCTTCTTCTCAGCTCTCCCTTCACTTCTTTCTTCTCCTATCATTCTTAGTTTTGCTGCAATGTTTGCTTTATCTAATGGACCAAGCAGAAATGTGAGACTGGATCTCCTTCTGTCTCCACTTGATCATGGGGGAAGAATCTCGTGAGTTCTCAAATGCCATGCTTGGCAACAGGGACCATGGCATTTAAAACTGGCAGCAGTTTTGAGTCCTGTTCTCTGAAGCTCCCATGTCCTTTTGGCCCAACAGGATGTGGAGCAAGACACAGGAAGGGGCTGCATGAGCTGGATGCATTAAAGCTGACACTGCTGTGGCCTGTAAATCTGTTGGGGAGGGTTGGTGGCAATGAGCCCTGCTGTGGAAACAGAAGTTTGCATGCTTTCTGACCCATCGGTAGCGATGCATCAACCTCAGAGTACAACTTCAGAATTAATCACAACATGAATGTGAGGATGTTATACAAACAAGAAAAGGAAAGCAAAAAACCCTGCACCTCTTTCTTCTCTTGAGTATATAATTATATATGCACATTAACATTTTCCTAAAGGAATTTTTAGTTTGCTGAACTGTTGGAAAAACCCCACCCTTTTGTCCCTAAGGAAAAGCACCCCTCTGGGAAAAGAAATAAGAATCATAGCTGAGCTGCCCCCTTTGGCACTGACAGAGTGAGGGCTTCTGAGGGACCCACAAATACCACAGTGTGCTTCCTTGACTGGGCCCAGGACAGTGGCAGACTTGCAAAGCAGGAAGGAGGGACCAAACCATCAATTACAGAACTGATGACAAATCTAACCGTAGAGCAGCTCTGCTGATGATCTCCGGGCTAAGCTAGACATGAGAGTGTGGAGGGGAGGGGGCCAGTGCCAGGTGCAGGGTCACATCCATTCTAGGCTGCTGCAGCCCCTCTTGGCTTTTCCTCATCACTTCAGTTCTGTTTGACCATTTTCTTTTCTCTTTTTGTGCACATGAGAAATAAAAGCAATTTTTTTTTTGTATGTCATTTTTGTGGCTTCTGGCTTGTTTCTCTTTCCCTCTCCTACTCTCTCTCTCCCCCTCCTCAGCACTTCACTCTCCAGTAGATTCCCCTTGGGGTCTCTGGGATGTTACATTTGTTGCACCTCACACCCTTGGGGCACCATGCAAACAACACCATGATTGCTCACAACGACCACGCTGGGTGATGGAAGGTACTGCACATGCTTGCAACACGCCATAGTACAGTCCACCCTCTGAGGCCCCAGCAGCCCCTACACGCTCCTATTCATTGCCAGCAGGACTCCCTCTTCTGTCGATCTCACTCAGTTGACTCCCAATGATCCATAACACATCAGGTGTTCCCAGGTAGTTCAAAAAATCAAAATGCCACAACATCAGAAAGATGTGGGGTAAACCCCAGAATCTCCTTCCCCTTTATACCTGTTTCCTGGTAGCCCCAACTGGAGATGAGAAACAGCTGCCCAGCGTGCCTCCAGGATGATTTAAAAGCTTCCCAAATCAGCCCTGATGCTCCGTCAGAGCACTGAGGAGGCTGTGTGAGAGATCTCAGTAAAGAGAGGGTGGCTGACAGCTCTCAGGTCTTACTCCCACTTCTCTGCTACCCTGATTTTAGTTTCACAAGAGGAATTCTGTTAGCCTGATGTTTTATTATAACTTGCTCTCTCTTAATCTCTGTCTTGGATAACTGGGGTGCAAAACCAAATGCAAGTCATTAATAACCCATTCTCCAAGCTATTCATCAATCACCTAACAGCTGAGTATTATATTAAGGTATGCTATAAACATACCAAATACTGAGGTGTTCACTCAGTTTTTCCTCAGTTAAGCATTAATTCTCCAGGAAGTCATATGCAGTTTAAGGTCACAGAGGCAGGGTAAAAATGTAGCAATGAGTAAGGTTAGACTAAATCAATTTTGCTCCTACAATTTTTAGTCATTAATAAATATTTTCACAACAGCTCATGAAAACCAGTGGGCCACATTTTCTGCCAGTAAGGAAAGCCTGTGCAGAAGTGCTGTCATGAAATCAAATGCTTTCACTCATCAGAGACTTAAAACATTTCCTTTTGTTTCATTTTCTGTTTTCCCTTGCAGTATTAATAGAATAGGCTGAAAATCCTCCAAAAGAACATTTTCCATAAGTGAAAGTCAATTTGTTGAAATCCAAACAGACTGTAAAAGCAATTCAATTTTCACAACACTGCAGCAAAACTGCTTGGCAACTATCCTGAAGTCAAAGGCCTCAGGTTTCCAGGATCTGCTGCCTATGAGACAGACAGGCCTGGGATATGATGCAGGGATAGGCTTGCGCTCAAAATTGGAACAAAACTGGATTCCAAAATTCTGAAATCTTCTATGCATCAGAATTCTCTTTCTCTACCAAAGTTTAGGTGATAAGATTCAAAGAGGAAATTGATAGATGAAGTCCTAAATGTTAAATTGAGTGGAATCAAAGGAAATTACTAACATATGTTCGCTGTCAGAGGTGAAAGACAGGCTAAGAATCAACAGATAGATGTGTCAAAAGAAAACAAAATGGATTTTCAAAATTCATCCTGGTAAAATAATCTTAGAAGAATGATTTAGAAACTAGCATGACCATCTCATTTGTATCACACTTTATACAGCCCAGAGATCTTCAATTCCTGCATAAGTCTCCATAACTGATTGTAGAACTGCAGCAAAACTTTTGCAACTTTCAAGAACTTCTATTTCTTGCAAAAAGAAATACTTGCATGAAAGAGCTATTTCCACCATTTCAACTAGTATTATGTTTCCTTTAATAATCCTGCATAATCAGTGGGAGTTCTCAGTGTGAAAATGTTATGTGATAAAACTAAAAAGAGCACCACAGTCTGTCTCCTAATGAGGAAAATGATATCCTAAGAGCTTATGCAATGCTAACTAAAGAAATCCTCTTTATGATTACTCTGACAAGAAAAATAAAGAAAAGTTTGAACATTCTGAGATGATGACAACCTTCTTTAAAAATAAATACACTCTTTAATGAGTTGTAGACAAGGAAAGATAAGACACATCTAAAAGTGTTAACTTATGTAGTGGATGAATTTACTGGACACACAATCAATTCTGAAAAAGAGTAAGGACCTGGGGAGTGGCAAAAATGAAAGAACAGCAAACGTGGCATCAGTGTTTTAAAGGGTCCTGAAAACTATAATCTAGTAAATCTACACAATGATGTTTGTGTCAAAAGGAAAATACTTTAAAATATTAAGAGAAGGATCAGCTCACTAAACAAGTAGAAGTTAATGAAGATATGCATAGTAAACAGTCTGTACATGAATTCTTTTCTGCTTTAGAAGAAAGCTGGGAATATCCTGAGGACAGTTAACTTGGTTCAGGAGCTGTCTGAAGTGAAGTAAAGGAAGTTTGTTAGAGACTGTATTTTAGCCTCTCATACTCAAAAATCAGGAACCAAGTACACACAAAAATCACAAGATTGACTGGAAATCATGTAATTTGTATATAACACCAGACATAATTTTGTATATATGTATATTTATATACATGTATATAAAATAAACACAAAATAATTTTTATTTAACTTCTAATCGCAGTGTTCTCAAGACATGTATAGCTACACTTTTAATGGTGCCTCTTCCACTGTAGGAGTCAGAAAATTCACTTTTAGTGAAAAGGAAGCATCTCACCGCATCACAGGGACCTTGTGGTCTAGCACTTTCGGAAGCAGCTCAAATGTCACAAGACCTGGAAATGGCCCAGTAACTCTTGGCAAGGCTGACTGAGCTGGTCTGATACCAAAGCTTATCAAAGACTTGGGTTTTTTCTGTCTTCTATTGTGTGACATTTTGGTGGAAGATGCCCGCACAAAGCATGTTTGATATTTTCAGGTTCAAAACTCTACTTGAAAATTAATTCCATAGCAGATGCTTGTAAAGGATGTTTTTCCACTGGTCCTTATCCCTGCAGCAGGAGAACCCCTCTTGTCAACCCTGGCTGCTTTTTGCAACCCCTGGCCCCTGCCCTGTCTCCTACTCTTTCCTTCAAGATCCCTTTCCATGCCTTGCCAGTTCTGCCCCAGGCATGTCGACTTCTGGTATTGTCCACCATGAGGAAAACATGTATTCTCTGTGCATTCCCTTCCTCCTCCTCTGCTTCCTACCCTCTCAGGTATGAACCCTCACATATTCCTTATATACACTGGGGAGACTATCCAGTACCCCACATTCCCTGCTCAGGTAACTACTGGCTTCTCCACACATATTCAGAGGACCTTCTCTGTCCTCACCGTTTTCATTGCTCTTTACAATCCTCTTTTACTACTATGACAGGAACACCAGGTTCCAGGGGAGAGGCAATACTCATCTTCACTACAGGCTGCTTAACTTTCTGCTGCCAGAGTTTGTAAGTAAATGCTGACCACCTGAAACTGCAATGCCCATGGCTTCTGTCCCTTGGAGAAAAGCTATAAGGGATCATTTTGGTGTTTTGGGTTTTTTGTTGTTGTTGTTGTTGTTTTTTGTTTGGTTTTTTTTCCAAACTGAAAAAGGGTAGGTCTAGACTAGATATAAGGAAGTAATTCTTTACTGTGAGGTTAGGGATGCCCTAGAACAGGTTGCCCAGAGAAGTTGTGGATGTCCCATCCCTGGAAGTGTTCAAGGCCAGGTTGGACAGGGCTCTGAGCAACCCGATTGAGAGGGTGGCATCTTGGCCCAATGGCCAAGGAGTTGGAACTAGATGATCTTCAAGGTTCCTTCCAACCCAACCATTCTATGATTATATAATAACCTTCAACCTGAGACCAATTTCAAACACATCCTGCTGAACACTTATGAAAGGAATACAAACAAAACCTACACAGAAAACCCAAATGCTATAAAGCTGAACAGTATGATACTTCACATAAATAGAGAACTTCTCTGTACAGAAGAAAGAAGCATCTTTCTTCCCTGTCAGCATCCATGAGAATGCAGTTTTAACAACAGAGCTGCATTTGGAACCTCCTTAATACACCAGCAATGGTTAGTTACAGCACCTAGCTAATAAGGCAGCTTCCACATATGCACTTTTCAGACTCATATACAGAAGTCAAATCATTGCTAACAAGCAAATAAATCCAAAGCCCCTTATTTTCATGCTCTTTTCTCTAACATCAAGACCAGTAATTTTTAACTTATCCTTTTAAAATACCTAGTTTATTTTTAAGGAAACTGCTTTTAACATAACTGGGAAAAGTGAGCTTAGATGCACTACATTGGCAGCTATTCTTCTACTGATTGTTTTTTGGTTTTACTGTTTGCTAATTGAAAAAGATTGAAAATCACTTCTCTAGATATGCTTCAAATCTCAGAACTTGACATAAAATACAGGAATCCAAATTTCTACCAAGCAACATCTAGGTAAGAATTAGCTGCCTAACCCATGGGGGAAATTTATATATCCTATCCCCCTGTTAAAGTTGAGTAGAAATAGGATAATAGTTTGCTAACATTATCAGCTGAGACAACCTTTTATCTCAATCAGACACAGTCCACATTCAGGAAGTCCCAGACAGACTCTGCACAGAATCATTTCCCTTAAATGTCATGAGTTGCCTATTTTAAATTGAAAAGTCCCAGAGAAAAAATCCAGCAGTAAAAGAATTGAGCCAAGGCTGCAAAGCTGGGTACCCAAAAGTTAGTCAGTGCCAGAATATGGGAAGACTGGACAGAATTCTGCAGGCAATGTGCCAGAGGGAACAGGAGAGAAATTAAATGAACTTGTCATACTTTTTGCTCTCTAACTTTGTAGAGTCTATTAGTAACACAGGGTAAGATTAGCACAAGAGGTTTGCACCACCATGAACAGAAACTCCTTGCACATTCCCTACCATCCACCTTTGTCTAGCCATCCATTTACATCACGCAAGTGTAATATGCTAGTACATTAAATTTGCTAATAAACCAAGATGTGAGCATGTTATAGCTACTTAGTATTCAGTTTGCTCTTTTATAAATGATTTGGTAGAGAATCAGGCCCTCCTCTCCCTCTCTAGCTGACTTTCATCTGATTCTAATTCAATTTCCCTGCCTATTGTTTATTTCACCGCTCCCCTGTGAAGTGTCAAATGCTGATGTTCCGTCAGCCTAGAACTGTCGTTTATATTTGTCATTCAGTCCTTGTTAAAAAATAAAACAGGACTGCGCCTGCCTTGGAGCGCTCTGCCTGGGAATTCCCTGTGGTAAAATTAGTCCATTTAGATGGAAAGTTTTGTGTCACTCCCCTGTCTAAATTGGCAGATCTGGCTCTTTTGCAAAAACCAATAAACTGTGAACCTTGATGCATCTGTCAATCAAACTCATCTTTCGTGAGCAAAGCCAGATGACAACAAAAGCTGGGCAGGCTCCTCTGATTGGTTCTTCTCATTTAGGCATATCAGGAGGCACCTGTCACTCCTCTGGCTCAGCATCATGCTCAGAGGGACTCCATTCATGGAGAGATGAAGCCTCATTGGGGGCTGGGTTGGGGCTGGGATGGGAAAGGAGGAAGGGGGAGTTTACCCTTCTCACTTTCAATACAATCTGCAGCTTGGCTTCTTCCTCAGAGCTCTGGTGAGAGGCAAGGAAGTGGCATCACCTTTTGTTCTGGAAATGCTTTTCCTAACATCTTAAGTGAACGCTTTAATGTCTTAAACTGTGCAGGTTTTCTGGTAGCTAAAAGGGTGTACCAAGAGCAGTAAATATGACACACTGCGTCCCTGGGGCTCTGAGAATGGAGCCACAATACCACAGAGGAGAGATAGGACATATTCCAAACCCCTTTCCAAAGCTGCTATGTGCACCCTGCCTATCTGGTCACCCACTCAGGAGAAGCAGAGAAGGTATTTCTACCTGTCTGCCAGGAAAGAAAGGGACTGCAGACTGTTTGCATGTCAAGGGATGCTTTTTATATAAAGGCATAAAAGAAATAAAAAATGCCAGCAAAGAGTAATAGCAGACACAGAATAGCTCACATCATGGTACTTGAGAGGAGCTGGGGCACTTAAGAGATGGTGATACGTATGGGAATGATCCCCAAAAAGATCAGACTTCAGGGGACATCTCAACTTGTCCAGTTTTCACTGGAAAATTCTGAACTCTGCTGTCTGCCCCAAAAAAGTGTGCCAAATTTTTATTAATCGTTCCTTTTGCATTCAAAACCCCTATTTAACCTAATTTTTTGAAGTGTGCTTATTTGCACATTTGCATTAGATTGCCACTGAACCATTCAAGAAACTTGTTCTTCCACAGAGCTGATGCTTGATGATGGATTTATGTTGCCTCTTAGGCATCCCATCACAAACTTCATCTCAGGTACCTATATTTTCTTTTTCTACTTTGTTTTGCTCAGAACAACTCTGCCAACATACACCGCTTACACTGTTTGCAGGTATCACTGTAATTGGCTTTGGCAGTGCAGTAGCCAACCAGTTCACTCAAAATCAAAATATGGTACATGACTATTTCTCAGAGTTGCCTTACAAGTCTCATCAAAGTTTTGTTCCTTTGCTCCAGTTATAGGATATATAAGACGGAAATCTCAGCCTTCATAAAACAGTTGTGAGTTCATTTGGTTCTACCATCCTGTTTCAATTACAGGCTCAAAAATACAAGACAAAAATAAAAACAAACAGCAAAAAAGCTCTTTATGACATTTAAGTTCATGTCATTATTCTTGCAGGTGGAGGATAACAGTTCTTGCTTACTGAGTGGTTGAGACTTGGCATACAAAGTACTGATTTTCGTGTGAGAGATGAATCTGGTAAAACATTTACCAGGTGATGCTAGTTAGCATTCATATACACATTTCCTGGGCTACACATATAAGGTCAAAATACAATCTGTACACCATTATTTGGGGTCTTGAAAAGACTGCTAAAAGACTGCTTGTAGCAGGGAGCTTACTCTGAATGAATACACAAAGTAGCATACCCAAAGGCTACAGTCATGGAAAGAAACATTACAGTCCCTATGTTCTGTGACTATGAACCATATCAATATCACCTACAGATACCAAGACAACAATTCTGTGCGTTATGTACTGTGTGAAGTAAGACATCATTCCTGCCCCGACCAACCCATTTATCATTAGATAAAACTGAAAGGGAAAGAAAGTCACTCAATGCTGCTCACCTGATTGTTCATTGAAAAGGAACAATACATAAATCTCACCAGCCACACCAGCACACTGGATCCTCCTGCCCTTTATGCAGGAATGGATAAAAGCAAAGGGGGCCATCATCAATTAGCCCTAGGTAATTTTTTTCCCCCAAATTCTTAGGAAAGTAAACGAAAGAAAAGATAATCAATTTTCTACACAGGTTTTCTACCTGCTTCATCATTTTCTGGCAGGGGAATACACACACATAACATAAAAAATGTCTAAGCAAATGAGTTGGAAAATGCTGTGACAAAATAGAAGAGAAATTGCATAGTGGAAATAGAGTGCTAACAGACAGGTCACAGAAGCACACCGATAGCCCAAATAATGGCCACAAAACTTTTAATTTGGGGAGACGCTTGGCCAAGATCCCCAAAAGCAGCTCTGTAAAATGTAACCCATATGTAGCCTGTACTCAGGGATCTAACCAAACACTGGAAGTTTCCCAGAATCACCAACAGCCCAGCACTTCCCCATACCATGAGCATCTTTTCTTGTTGCAGATGCACACAGGAGTGGAGAGCGATTTCCTTCCATGGTTTGTTCCCATCCCAGTACTCTACTTAGAGAGTTCACTGACCAATAACTGTAAGAAACTGGCAAGTATTCTGAACTGCATAATCTTTTGTTATTCAGTTTCACTTCTGTCAGATATTCCAAAGGCTCAGTTTCTGCACTTGGGACCAACTCCTCAAAAAGGTTCAAATGTGAGCTGGTCATGTAAATATGTACAGTTCAGTATTTTTACTACAAGACTTTGAGAAATGTTTGGACACTCAGTTGTACACTACAACTGACCTTTAGCTTTTTGGAAATTTTTTGTAACATCTTTTGCTAAAGATCCCCGAAAATTTATCCATCCTTTTTTTCTGTATCTAATCAGACCTGAGATTTACTGAATTCATTTATTTTTAACTTGCCCTTCTTTGAAAAGTGTGTTCTAAAGTCCATTAAGAAAATTCCTCCTCTGTTCTTCTACCAGCTAGGATACATATTCACCATTCAACTTCTTTTTAAGTTTTAGTATAAATCAGAAGGGACTTAAGTTATACCCTATGCTCCAGCTATTTAATTTTGTTCCCCCTTTGGTCTGTATCAGGTGATCGATCACCCTCACTAGATTTAAGGTATTACTGTCTGTAGCATGAATTCTCTTGCTGCTTTGTGTTTGCATAGCAAATGTAGTGGGCTCCTGTCACAAACCAGAGGTCTCAAAGACCTACTGTGAAATAAACTGTGAACAGCAAATCATTTGGGGGGAAAGGCCACAAAGCACCGTTCCTGTGAAACACCCTAGTGATGTTGAACATTTCTTCTTCTTGAAGGCGAATTCTCTGGAATTACTGATTTCCCAGAAAATGCTGCTCTGGGTCAAGGTACCACATGTGAAGTTCCCACCAAAAGGAGGGGAGAGAGAGTAGAAACAAAACTAAAGGGAACTCAGAATAGTCTTTGATTCTGGAAACCTGGCACAGTCTTTATTCATATCTCAAATGTTGTCACGTGCACCTTTCTAATTTTGTCTTTGAGTATAGATTGTCTATTTTCACACATTATTGTTTGTTTATTCATGTGTTTTACCTCTTCATGTTTATTTTACTTGGCTGATACAACAAAAGCAAAATAATCAATAACATTTTTATTTGCTCTGAAACCTGTTTGCCTTTGCAGACCAAGACTGAGGACACACTTCACCTATTTCATCAGAAGAAAGGGAGACACCATAACATTTGGGACCCATGGCGAAGAGTGTGGCAGGGAAAGGCAAATGTTTACATGTTCATACCACAGGGCTGGGCTTCATTATTTTTGTGCTTCATTCAAAGCTGACTGGGAGGCTTTTTGGAGTCCTTCCTTCTAAGTTAGTCATAAATCAGCAAAGGTACTAGGTTTGTGTCATCTATGAAATACAAAGGCTTTAATACAGGAAAATTAAAGCTTTGATGCATCTTTTCCCTTGCACAACCACCCAAAATACTGAGAAGCTGAGCCTGGATTATTTGGTTACTTACACACAGAACTGAGTGTGGGTTTTATACAATACATATCTGTGTACTGTAACAGTGAGCATCAGAGCCCACATTAAATGGCCAACCAAAATCTTCAAAAGGCAGCTGGAATCTTAGACTACTGAGTTTGGTTTGTGCTCCAGAACAGCCCTTAATTTGCCAAAACAGCCACTCAGTTTGAAATTCCCCATACTGCTAATAGAGGAGACACTAACAAAAATCATACAGCTGCAAAAACTTCCTTATGCTCCTTCTCCTCAGATATAAGTGTTGTGATTGCAGGACCTCTCACTTCATCCTATTAACCCTCTTTGAAAGTGATAAAAGGGTGGTGAATCTGCAAGCCACTGATCATCTTATTTGCTTATCAAAGATGGAAAATATTTTCCTGACACTGTTTCTCCCTGGGCACACAAAACTAGTGAATGGTCTAACAAGGCTTGCTCCTAAACTGATAAACCTTGGGAAAAAAATGGCAAAATTCTAGTTTTGGTTAGCAAGGCTAAAATAATAACAGCTATTTTTTCTGCCATCTCTCCCCATTGTATTATATTTTTCACCCCAAATGACCTCTTCTCAGTGTCTGTTACTCAAATCCTAAACAAGTCACCTAAGATACAGCCCAGACTGAAGAGGCCAAAGAGACGAGAAAACGGTCATTAGAAGGAGAGATGGAAACAGTTTAAAAACAAAAGCCCTAGCCATACTTCCTCCATGGAGGATTCCATAAACACAGTGCAAAAGAGCCCCTTCATGCTGCTCTCTGGGCTGCCAAAGTAGCAGACTGCTACTCACAGAAGTTTCTGCTGTGAATTCAGGCATGACTCCAGTGTTTGAAAATACATGATATTGATAGCAACCAACTTGTATATGCAATCAACTATGGTTCTCAACTTGAGCAATGAGATTTTACCTTTCTGACCAAAGTGACTACCTTTTCTCAATCCTACAGGATGTTTACCTATATTGGCAGTTACTCCCTCAGACTCTCTGGAGAGTTTCTATCAAGCTCAGTTAATGTTTCAATATTGCTATGACATGTTACTTGTGCTGTGCTAAAGACAGAGACTGACTCTACAAATGTCAGTGAGAATCTGTCATTTCTGCTCATGACTGAGTATCCACTTGGCTGTGAGGTTAGTCCCCTGAATTTCTTTTTACTAGCCATAAACAGAGTTGGTTAAAGACAAATTGCTATGTGACCACTGCCATGTCTAGCAATTTATTGAGGTCTCCTGCTTGAATCACAAGCATGCCAGAAAGCAGAGATCTCCTATCTTCAAGCAACCACACCAATTCTTCTTTACAAGTCTCCCATGACTACAAAACCTCTTGTTTCTGATGAGATTGTCTACAACTTTCTGTAAACTTCCATTCCAGATTAATCACTATATAACGACACATAACATTGTTATTACTTTAGTCTTTACATAGTTCTTCAGGGCTCCAGGCAGAAATCTTAGCTGCACCATTCACTCAAAGATCCTTCCAAAACCAAATGCTATTCATGTCTTCAGGAATTTTATGTTCAATTTTACAATTGTGCCGTTTTCTTACCTTTATCTGTGCTCTATGTAGTTTGTTGCTGTGCTGTTCAGAGTATCCTTTGACCTCTGCATCCCCTGGTGTCAAAAAGACTCTTAATTGGAATTCATCAAAATGGTTCCTGAACACTCCTCAGAAGACAAGCCAGAGGCTTCCTCAGAACCAGACTCTACAGGTCACAAGAACACAAGAAAAAGATGACAACTGATTAGACTAAAAAGCAGCAAATTCAAAGCTGATTACAATTTTTCCCCAACAGTTTGTATTTTGACCAACTGAACTTGTAATTACCATGATACCAGAAAAGACAGGACAGTTTTATAGGCAGAAAATAATCCAGGGTTATGAGCATTCAACAGGCATTCTGGAAAGCTATGAACATTTCTGGGATTCATCCAACCTGCAGATTACTTGAGCTCACAACAAACTGCAGATGGTTCCTGTGTCTGCCCACTGCACAGTTCCACCTTCCTCTTAAGAATCTGTTGAGACTACTGCTAGAGATGGTCGACCAGTCAAAACACAAGCCTGGCCTAGTCGTACAAATCCTATACTCCTAAATCCACAGACTGAGCATTAAAAGTGAGGAAACTCAGCCTGCAACTCTGGCTTACATTTCTAATCATGGAGCCTGCTGCAGGAGCTGCATATTGAATAATTCCAAGTCATTTGTCTTGCCACCTTAGCTACCTACTTATTATATCCTGTTTAGTTCTAAATGCAACCTTCTTGGTGCTTATTTTGGTTCATTTTGTGTCCACTGTTTTATGCAGAGTTCAGTTATGAAACATTGCCTCTTCAACCACAGGAGTTTTTTATCTGTATTTCACAATACAGAAACATTTGTATTGTTTCAGGTTTTACTCTCTCTTTTCAGGGATAATTTTTTTACATAACAATGTTTGTGTTTCTGTCTCAAAGCTTCAGTTTTTTAAGTGAAAATATGCCCATTTATTCCTTTAATGTGTCCGATGTCATGTTCACCTCACTGGCTCAGGACAGCCTGATCATAACCATTTTTCTCAGAAGCTTGACTTGCCTTCTGTATCCACCACTGTCAATCATACCCCTAAAGTCAAAAGAGTTACATTCATGTAAACAGTGCATAAGTGAAACTGGAATCAGGCATTGACTTTTAAGATAGATGTTTTCAAGTTCATTGCCACAGTTACCCCAGAGGAGACTCCTACTGCACTGTGATCATCTTGTCTGGTCTCTGATATGAGATACTATAGGGCTGCTTTGAATTAATTCCTGCTGCGGGTCCAATAGCTGGAGCTGAGCTAAGGGAGTCTGTTTCTGAGGAGCATTTGCTACCAAGTATAAAAGATCAAGTGCTGGAAAGTACATTGAACCCTAACTATAGTATTTTGACAGCTGATTACGTGCACTGCTGGAAATACACACGTTATTTCTGGCTGAATTTACTGGTATCAACTTATAGCTGCTAGAGCTTCTCAGATATTTGTACTTATCTTGCAGAGCCCTTGCTACCAAACCGTATGTTCTTCATTTTGGTTCATATTTATAAACTATAATACTATGAATCTTATTTTTAATGAGGAAAAAACCCATTTATAAATACCCTGAATTTAAGTTTTATATCTCTGTGTGAAGTCCCTCTTAATAAAAAGACACTCAATTCCTATACAAGCACTTTCTTGTTATCAATCAACAATGTTTTTGTTCTGTGGGACTGTAACCCACCAGGTTTGCCCAGTTCAGACTGGTCCTTTCCAAGCACCACATACATCTCCCAAGTTTTCTGATGAAGCTCTGTTTACATGGCTTCTGTGCAGACAAATCACTGCTCAGTTATTACTGCCACTATTGTCAATTTGTGTAGGTCAGTTCCTACATGTATTTTTGTTTGTTGTCTTAAACTGCAACAGAGAGCAGGTCCCCGCCCCCCACTTTATAATCCCATATAAACATTTGGTACACTCATGTATTTTCTTCTTAACTCGCTATCTCAAGTCACAATTGCTATTTTGGATATGGTCATCTCTAATGATGAGTATTTCTAGGTTTTTATATGCTTCACTATAGATGAATCTCAGCTTTATTTACCTGAGTAACTAAATACAATGCAAACCTGTTACAAAAGCCTTTAGAAGGAGCTGTCTGCACTGTTTCCTTGAAGTGATCATACCAAGAGAAGAAAAATAAGAGTGCTTGAAAATAAATCTTCCCTCTACCCAGCATGCCTTTGCCAGGCTGTTCTTTCCTGTACACTTGCTCTTACTGAAGTAACTTTAACTGGCTTTCTAAGTGGCAGAAAACTTGGGGGCCCTACAAAAAGACTCTTAAATCCTCCGCAGTTTTACTGCGACAGCTGCTGACTTCCTACATTTCCTCACCCTACTTGCTCCATTTTAGCACTCTAGAAGATCTGATGTTCATATGTTCACAAACAGGATGGAGGGTAGAGGCTTGACCGAACCCAGGGTAAAAACAAATATGAAGACAAACATAAACAAGCAGTCAGTCTCCTTGATGCTCAGTTGCGTCATATTTTACCAGATGAGAATTATACTTGCATTTGCATTATATCTGACTGAACAAAATAACCACCCCTAGTTTTGGGCTTGCCACTCAAGTTCAGTTCCATTTCCAGGCTGTTTATGATATGGGCACTCTTTTTGTCAGCTGGACTGATTAAACCTTTGGTTCTAAGACAGAGCTGATGACTGAATGCTGGTAAACTGAGCCGTAGTCCTCTGAGAAACAAAGGCAGGTTCCACTAGCCTGCAGCTCAAGGCTCTGGATGGCCATTTCAGAAATGCTGAGCTCTGACTTAATGTTGCTGTCAGTAAGATGAGCAGGAAAGCTACTGGTGACTCTTCCACTGATCTCAGCACTGAGTATTTTGGAACATCCCACTCACAGTGTAGGGAAGTCTGGGGGAGGAGACATAGGTGAAGATGACACTAATGAAGCCTGTCCTCTCCACATGCATGCAACTAACACTTCACAGACCTACCTCCCTCTGACCAAGTCTTTAGTACATCTCTTTAGAACACTCAAAGATTCCTAGAAAAGACATTGTTTAAAAAGTCTATTTAATATTTATGAAAATACTTTTGTGTCATACAAATTGAGTTCCTTTCTGTCTTTGGTTGGTTTTAACATTATCCATGCTATAGCACATGCATTTGCACACAAACCCACACTTACGCATTCAGAAGTTGTGAATTCAGAAGGACTAAAATGATCATCTACATTGCTCCAACTAGAAACTGAATCCATATGCTGGAGACATGACATTTTAATGACAATGTAATTATGATGCAATTTTATTATATTGGGAAGTCCCTCCATGTCCCAATCTTGGGCGATGTGAAATGATGTAACCTGGGATCATAAGTGTTTATGGGACAGGCACCCCTTTCTGACCCATACTGAAGGGAAACTGGGAACCTAAACTATGGAATTTGCTTTGCAAGATGTGATTCCTCCTTGGATGTCCTAAGCTAGAAGACACAACAGATACCAATGCATCATGAGGTGCTAGACATTACTCGTACCTACTGAAACAGTATTTGGGCACATATCAGCATTTTGTGGGTTAACCAGATGTGTGCCTAGCTTCCCATTCACTTTGGTATGAGGGAGAAATAGAGATGTAGACATTACAGGTGGAGGCTCCTGGCTGAGCCCCAGAGACACCACATAACAACAATGAGCTTTTACTGTTGGGATTTTTTCTTTTTTTTTTTTTTCCTTCCAAGCCCTGGTGCAAATTGTGGAAAAGCAGCATCGTGACCCCTGTCATGAGACAAGTGGCACTCCCTTCCTCTTCCCTTCCTCTCCCAATCGTTCTTGTGCATTATCCTTTGCACTGAGCTGTAATGGAGGGTGCCAAAGAGGAACAAATTTTTTCCTCTCTCTTTCATTTTGTTTTTTTAAACAATCTCCTCCTCCACCTCCCCTTTCTTCTACTCCTCCTCTTCTTCATCCTCCCACCCACCCCCATCCTGTCCATCTCCCTCATCCCACTCACACACCACTCCCCCCCTTTACCGGTATCCAACACTGTCAACCCAAACACATGATAAATTGCCCTGTCAACAGAATTCATTCAGGGACCAATTAATTCCACAGAAATGAACCAGGAGCCATCAGTTGCTGAAAAACTCCAAGTGCAGGGAGCGAGGAAGCTAGCTTTGTGTGTGTGTGTGAGAGAGAGAGAGGCTTGGGAAGTTAGTCTGACAGAAATTGGTCATTTAATGCTTAAGTGCACCGTAGACAGCCCTGTCATAGCAGCCGGCATGGCAAAAACTCCCCCAGTGCTTTATTTATTAATTATGTGGAGCAGCACGGGGGTCACTTCACTGTCTCAATACAGACTCATCAACTTTACTTCTTGTCACTGGAAGAGATCCCACAGCATGCGGGATAGAGGGCCAGGCCTTATCCTGGCTCTGTCTCCTGCCATCCTGCTACAATACAGGCTAGAAGCAAGTTTGCAACCTGTGCCCTCAGTGAGAGTGGGCAGCGGCAGGCAGGGACACAAGAACAGTCAGAAGTGGAAGGCAAACCATTATCCTGCTGCTGCCCAGCCCCAGAGCAGAGGTGGTGGGAGCCTGGAGATTTCATTTGCAAAGCTTCCTCATTATCCTCCTTCAAATTCTCCTTAGCCATGATGCCTGCAAAAATCTGACAGCAGTTAGGCTGCTGATGTATTATGAGTACTGCCTATCCTGCTGATCAATAGCATCTCATTGCTCCTTTCTGTATTCCTTCAGCTGTCCATACTAGCCGTTGCTTCTTGACTCATATTTGTAAGGTCTCTGAGGGCAAGACCATCTTTCTCTCACATACAAGTACAGCACCAGGCAACACCAGATTCTGATCTCTGAGAAGTGCCCCTCCTCAAATGGTAGTAACAGAAATAATAATAACAATAATAACAATTCTATACTTTTACAGAATCACAGAAAATATGGCTGAAGTTGACCTTAGGAGATTGTCAAGACCATGCCTCTGCCAAGGCAGGATCAATCACTCTTAAAGTACTAAGCCCTTTTGTCCGGCCTCTTTTTAAGAACAACAACAAAGGTTACACAACCTCCCTATGCAGTCCACCCCAGTTCTCCACTGCCCCATTCCACTCTTCACCCCACTGGGGCTTTAGGATTCAATTCGGTCACAAAAAAGCATCAAGCCAGGCCCCAAGATATATCTCCACCTTTAAATAAGAGACAGAAGTATGTCTCTGCCATATGGTATAGATTACAAATGATGCATGGGCTGCTCTTCACATTCTCACGTCTGCTTGGAAAACAATGGGATGCATTCTGATTTAATCCAATATAACATGTATTTTTCAACTGGGTCAGTAGAACCAGAATTTCATCCTCCATTTAAAAGCTGCAAAACACAAAGAAATCCTGGGAGTCGTGGTTTTGCACTGGCATGGCAGAGTTTAGGCCTGTCTGAGAGTTTAGCTGCTCATTCATGTGCCCTACTGAAGAAGAAAGAACTCCTCCTTCACGCATGAAGTCCAGCGAAGAACTGCACTGTTGGAACCCTTCCAGTCCACATTATTTCATCTGATGCCTGAAGAAGCAGAGCTATATTTCAACGTTTTGGGTTCCTGGTCTGGATTTTCCTAATCTTTGGGAATATTCAAATATGAGGCTTAAGTGCATTTCTTCTGCAGATGTCTCTTCAAACAAACACCTGTCCCTCCATGCTTATCAGTACAATAGGGACGCACAAATCACAGCAGAAGTGTGAGTTGGTGAACCACTGCAGTTCTATCTTGCAAAAAGCTGTTGCCTTTACCTCTCCTAACCCCAGTATGGTCTACTGCAAAGGGGACAGAAATTCTTGCCCTGCCTATCACAGTACACAGAGGGGAGAACACACCTAGAAGTTCATCAGATGGCATTTTAGATTTCGTTAAATCCCACAAACTACAAAAACGTATCCTCATGATTTGGAGATACCAGTCAGATCCTTCCAAAGCTTGGAGGGGATGTTGGAGGGATATACTAGACTGCTTCCTTGTACCCATCCCTATCCCAGAGGTAATCTTCCAAGATTACAGCTCTACAACCATCTTATCTATATGTATCTATGGTTCCACTCTCTCAGTACTTGCTCAGTAACGGGTAAATTTTAGTGTATGGTGGAAGGTACAATCTGATCAGGAAACTCATTTGACAAAGGACTATTTAAGTCACATGGGATCCTTATAAATCCCTTCCAAGATTAACCATAGTACTGTTTCTCAATCAGGCTTTAAGTGATGCTTTTTAGCATCTGTTTGTTGCTAATAACCAATGTTTTATAGAGGAATTTAGATGAAAAAAATGTTTTCTGTTCCTTAATTTCACATAAGAAAAGGAGTAAAATCTTTTATTTCAACTAATGAGTAATTTACATGGGCAAAGATGATTTTAGCTGATCTGTAGAATGTACAGTCTGCAATAATCTTTACGCCTGACTCTTAGGTAACTGCCTGTGGGGCAAGTATTAGCATGCATGCAGAAATAGTAACCACTCCCTTCCCTTTTTGTAATCACTACAATATAGTGCTAGTCATAAAAAAACCAGTCATTTTCTCAAGGGGAAAAAACCAAACTCAGTGACCTCAGAGATCCCTGCTAGTTCTGTTCATTTCATTCCTGTGCTTCAGCTGAAAAGTGATGGGGAAAACAATTAATTTAAGAAGTGAAACTTAGATATACAATGGTCATTTTTTGGCCTTTAAAAACCTCGTATTTCAGATATTCAGAAAAGGGATCATATTAAAAACTAATTTTCTCAAGTTACAGATAATATTCAGAATGGAACATCTGACTACCGTAATTTTCAGCAGATTATGGCTTCTTTGTAATAGGAACCATGAATGCCAAGAAATCATAAGTATTGCTGATGTCACTCAAATATTGTAGTGATACTATAAATAACAAAAACAACGATAAAAAATTATTTAAAAGTTATTGTACTTGGTGCTAGAAATAAATTACCCCTTCACAGAGCAGGCATGACAGAAGAAATCAGATTATGAAATAGTTTTGATAACAATCAGGTGAGAAGATTTACTTTTGTCTTGGGACAGACTTTCTTAAGGAGATTCTGATCACCTTTATTGTCTAAAAAGATAGGCAACAAAGATTTTGTTTTGTGGAATGAAAAGATATTTTGGGCTTTCATTTGTTTACCCCAAGAGACAGCCCCATTACAGGAGTACCCTGTATTTTGCTGTTACAAGTTTGCTCAATACTTTGTCCTCAAGGCTGAAGAACTCTGTGTCCCTGCACTGCAGCTTCGCTGTGGACATCGTTCTGTATAATCACTTCCTCTCTGAAGCATGCATTTGTACTGAAAGTGTCATCTTCTGGCAGTATGTGGCGACTTACCTGCCTAAGCTAGAACACAAACAGGTCATCAGTTCCTAGTGTGAAACTGTCAAACCACTCTCTATTGGGGAATTATTCTGTGATGCAGCTGATAATGATTTATGAGGAGGGGTCTGAGGGTGTTTCAGGGTGTACAGACCATCATCATCCACAGTTATCCACATCAAGGACACCGACCTTGCAATATAACTAGTACTGACAAGTAGAGAAAAGCATCTTGTGATTCTAGGAGACCAATGTAGACTACCATAAGCACTAATATTGCTGATACCTTTTCGTGTAAGAACAGCCTGACTCTTTAGATCTGTAGGCTGCTAACTCAGTCAAGAGCAGAGGATGAAAAGTGGTATTTGGCTGATGAACTTTCTGGCAATGGGGTTTGCTAACTGAAAGTGTTCAGCAAGTCAGAAAACAGCATTAAAACCTCAGAAGCAAAAAATATCAGAGATGACTGAGGGTTTCCATCTTCCTTTTAATCCTTTCACCTTCTCAGTCACATGGCTAGTAAAGCACCATCCTAAAAATAAAAGTTACTTTTTAATGTAATCATTTGCCTCCTGGTGTTGGCATTTAAAAGAAAACATGCAACTAAAATATTACAAAGACATCACAGTTCATAATGCCAGACTGAGTAATCCCAACCTTGGATATGCAGAGGGCTTAAGATGCAGAAAGTAATATGAAGGCTGTACATAGTCTCTTCTTGTAAGATAGCTGCATCTGCCCATGATACCAAAACAGCTCTTCTTACACAAGGATTGCTGGACTTGCTCCCCAGAAGAGGAAGTTATTGGTATCTTAAAGGACAGCAGAGAGTTCTGACTCTGTCTCATTATTCTCAGGCCATTTTTTTCTTTTAAGCTGCTCTGTGGCACTGTCTGCTGTGTGCTGCTGCTCTCAGTCTGGGGATCAGTGCCAGGGCCCCATCACTTTAACAGAGTGGCTGCAGCATCATGGCACAAAAGAGCACACACCACCCTTGCCCTTCAGGAAAACTCAAGTTTGTGCTATCTTATTAATATATTTTGGCTGAACCTAATGTTATTCTCACTGATGCAGCTGGAAGCACACAACACCATCCGGGTGAGTTTGCCAGTAGTTGTTCTTACAGTTGCACCTATTCCCATATGCCCAACACACTGGAGAAGGCAGGATCAATACATCAGTTCAGGACTGCAAGGCTGGGCTGAGTTAGATGCAAAGTACCTACTGAAACCTGTAAGGACTGAAGGTCCGCACATTTGAGACCTATATGTGAGAACCTTGTGTAAGAAGAAGAGAACTCCTGCCATAAAGGTGGCAAGAGCCGCTGCCATTGTGTAAGCAGGGGAACCTTGGTTTGGCCCTGGAGCTTACAATGAGTGCTTGTTTTCCAGCAGGTAAAGCCAAGCCGCCTTCACTTTCTGCATGATGAGAGTTTTCAAAGAGCACCTGAATAATTCAGGCAGGCTTTGATCTGAGTGCAGACGGACACAGGCATAAACTGTTTCCAGAGTCAGCTGGGAAGCAGTATTCCTGGCACTTCTCACCTCCTGCCACTTCTCCTTGACATCCGATCCTAGGCCAGCGGCTCTCCCAGCTCCCATTGTACTGGCAGCTCAGTGACATGTTTGGTGTCAGTGGAGACCCCACAGTCTCAGAGTGTGCTACTCATTTACCACTTGAGAAGCATGGTGGGGCATGAGAGTGCATGCTGCTCCACAGGTCTCCTTTCAAGGATGGATGAGATTGCCCTTGGGAAGAAAAGGTCAATATATCCACACTGCTGCTTGGTGGAAATTGCCTCTGATGCAGAGGCAAAGGTCTCTTCAAGGGATGTTTGGGGTCTGTTTTTGGGTTGGGACAAATTTGGGGCAGATCTTTTGTGTGCAGCCATGAGAGAAGTTTACTGTCTCTGGGGTCTCGCTGTTACTCCCTTCCTTTTTCAGGTCATTCTGTGTCTTGAGCAAGGCTTTATTCAGCCTGCTAGGGTCCACCCTGACCTGCACAGGATCATCTGTGATATATATCAGTCCAACTAGGAAAAGAATGTAGTCCTTTAAAGCTAAATGGCATATGCCTTTCATAGTGCATTTACAGTTTTTGGTGTAATAGTGACTTGATGCTACAGCAATGACTTAAGTACATGGAAAACATACACTGAAAATAATTTTGTTCATGTTGACTTTAACAGAACAATTCTGGATTTACACTTGTAAATCCATAAGGAAAATAAGAGACAGAGTGTGAGCAGATGCATTCAGCAAGACAGAGGATTTTTTTTATTTGGGTTTTTTACAGTCACTTTCCAATGATTCCTCTTTAAAGTATGCTTTTTGTCTTTTATCTCTCTTCCTAAACTATACAATAACACATGACACACGGAACTTTTCAGATTTCAGTATATCTCCCTATATTGCTTTGTGGGCCTGGACCTTTGTAGTGCTGAGGAGTCACTCTGCAGTTCTACCTTCCACTGAACTGTGTGCATGTTCTGACCCAAAAGGATGGGGATGAACCGAAAAAAAAGCAGAAGTTAATAAAACTAGAGGGTCCCTATGCAGTTCTTGTCTCATGGAAAAGCATGGCACTGTCGTACAAACAAGACACAATACAATTCTTCTCACTCACAGTAACTGCCTTTCTAGCAGCTTTCCAAGGACATCTTTGAATGGATCCCACCACCACAGTTCTGCACAGGCATTGCTCACTTTGGCCCCAGACTAACACAGGACTTCCCAAGAACCATGCCCATTTTACAGCTGGGGAGCTGAGGCATAGGAATTAATTACTGTGTGCATGGTCACACTGCAACTCATAGCTCAGCAGAGAATCGAAGTAATGTCATTTAGATGCCACTTAATGTCACTTATTATTTGATGCGCTAGACTGTTCTTCCCACAGCTGATCACTCTTTTGTATGTAAATCAGCCACTAGAGCTGGAGGAAAGGCACTGTAAACTTAGATATTGAGAGAGGAAAAGAAGCTGCTGAAAAAAATGTAAACAGAGAAGAAACTATCTGGCAGGGCTTGCAAAGGGGAAAATCATGCTGCGAATTATGCTAGCAGTTGAATGAGCAGAAGTATGGAAACTTTCTTTCATAATGTTGATGGCTCTGCTCACTATAATTTTCTATCACCTTTCAGCCAAGCAGTGAGAATGTCCTTCAGGACAAGGACTGTATTTTGTTGTGTGTTGTGCATTGCTTGTGCAGTGGCACTCTGGTCCTTGCTTTTTCAGGAATACCAGAAGTGATAACTTGGTGGACAGGCTGGATACATCCAGTTCTGCAGTTCCCAAGCCTCTTTTCTGCTTCTGGATTTACCCAACATGGAATGACCAGTTTCATGGCACAAGGACAAGAATTAAATTGGGTGCTCTGAGAAGAGAGGAAAGGTTATGTAGGAGTTAAGGGATAAAATGAAAGAAGATAAACGGTCCTGGAGTGCAAAGGTGCTGGCAAGCAATATTATCTGAATGTGCTGTCCCAGTCAAGCCCATAGGTCTATTTAAAGGAGTACTGTTACAAACACAGTGTTTGCAAACTCAGGCCACGATTAAACAGCAATGACATGCAGCAGCCTATGAAGGAAAGCAGCGGGTGCTAAAATGCTTAGCTGTTTTTCTTTTGAGAAATCAAGTGTGCTTCAAAGATAACAGGCCATGAAGATTAAGCTGCTACCGCACCAAAGGAGAAAAGCAGATGGAGCCACCAGCACCGCCACAGACGAGTACACAGAGATGTTTAAAGGCTGAAGATTTTATCAGCCCCTGCTCAAGGAGGACTGTAGGTTTCAGCTGTGGAAGGTGAAGAAAGGCAAAGAGGAAAGGAAGGGGAGGAGCATTAAGTAGAAGGATTTCATTAATTAAAAGAGATTAATTAGCACCATAAAAGCAGGCACCATGGATTACAGAACTGTCAGCAAAGAGCAGTGACAGCTGTAGCAGAGCTGCCCAGCCACTCCCATCCCCAGCCACTGGCCATCTCCCCACCTAAAGCCATTGGGGCAGTGCAGCCAGCCAGCTCAGAAATCAGAGTGCTCCCAAAATGAGGGATCTTGGAGGATGGATCTCAACTGGACAGTGGAACGAGCTGGTGCTGGTTTTTTGTACTTTCCATGTCACCTTGAGCAAATCACTGATCTTGCTATGCTCCAGTTCCTGAAATAGGGAGATAATTCTTCTGAACTGCCAATTTAAATTGTAAGACCTTTGGGGCAGAGAATAGAGCACAGCTATTATATTTATAAGGGATCAGTAAGCATTAAAGAAGTGCTGCAGTAATGAGCCAGTTGGTTGGTAACCAGAGTCTAGATGCTCAAAGCTAAAGTTAAAAAATGCTCATGCACTCCCCTTCCAGCCCACAATGTATGTTTCATATCAATAAAGTATTTCATAATTTAGCCATGCCAGAGGTATTTTTAATTAAAAATCTGGAACCAAATATTACCAGCTTATTTTCTGGTAAATGTTTATACTTCTATTGAAAGCATTTGCACTTTAACATTTTCTTCTATTTCTAAACACCAGAATATAGAAAGACTCTAAAATTCATACCATCTTAATTTTGCCAAAGTTAAATATTTACATTGCTATTAAAATTACTACATTCTGTTTAGTCAAACTTCTCAAACTATTCTGGATCACAGAATACTTTTGATGTATTAAAATTCCTAAAAAACTGTATTTACGACTCTCTTTATAACTACCTCCAGCATGTTCCACTGCAGCACCGCAAGTAACACACTGTTCACATGTGAAGCATTTTAGTATTTGCTATTCAGCATCTATTAACCCTGTAAAAACAGATTTATTTAGAAGCCAAATAAAGTTTGCTAGTTCAGTTCTGCATATGCACAGCACTGGAAGATCTGATCTCCACTAAAGGTCCCATTTGTTCCTTAAAACCACAGCATGTTCTTCTGTTCATGTCAGGCTAGAAATCTTGGGGGAGGGTGTTCTGGAGAGACTCCTGTTCTCAGCTTTCTAACCCTCAAAGACACAAAAGAGACCTTGCAGAAATTTCTTACCTTCCCAATTGCTTCGGTTTCTCCATATACAAACTGGAGATACTACCTAATCCAACTTCACAATATGTTGTAGGGCAGATATATTTGTCTCTACCTGTGGGGAAGACAGAAGCTTGTGAGGACAAAACAACTGAAAAACAGTTGGTATCTCTTAGTAGAGAAACAAACACAGTTCCTTTTCCAAAACCTCAGCATTCTAGGCAGACTTTGAGAATCTTCAAAGACAGAAAACTAAACCCCAGTAATAAGCTGGGGGGTTTTCCTGTGCTCTCAGCTGCCACTGCAAGTCACACCCATCATTTGGACTCCAGCATGGGGGATAGGAAATGTGAAAACTGCAGGTCCATTGCTGTTCTCACCCTACTTGTTTGGATTGTAACTTGTGAGAGACCTGTTTTTGGCTCCAAGCAGAGGGTGAAGAACTATGAGATGAAGTTGTAGATTTATTATGTGACATTGATATTTTTCCCTTCTCTCAGTTTCCCCAATAGCAAAGAGGAGAGGAAAGGAGGTAAAAGACCTACCTCCTGGAATCACTGGAGGGACATGGTTCACCCTCATCCCAAACACAGAGCGTCTGCCAAAAAGATGCCTCATAACCTGATTCTGACCTGAACTCTCTGCTATCCATGAGAACCCCCTGCTCCTTTAACGTGCTGAAGCCAGTGGTCCTGTAAGACTCTTTACCTGCCTGCTATGCTCACAGCTGCCATCTCAGCACAGAGAGTCAGGCTTTGGGCTGCTCCAGTCTATTTTATCACAATTTACTTGGTAACAGGTTACAAATGTGGCATCTGATGAAAATAATGAGCCTTGATGTCACTTAGTGCACAAGGCTCCCTGCGTGTGTGCAGGGAATACCAAACAACAGCCAGCCTGGTCTCCTCACAGGTGCCAGCACAATTGGTCCCATGGCAGCATCCTCCCACTGTGCTCTGCCTCAGAGAGCCTCACCCACCAGCCACATCCAGGCACCATCAAAAACTCACTGCAGCACTGAGGTCAAACCCAAGGCAACCCACAGCAGGACCACTCTCTACTGTGACAGGTCAATGCCCCTTGGGAACTCACTCAGTGGCCAGCAGGCCAGGTGTCAAGGACCCTATTTATGCCCCCAGATGCATCTATGTCCCAGTTCCAGAGGCCCAGGTCAGTCAAGGGCAGGGACCAGCCCACTGTGAGGAAATGGTCCCTCTTTTCATCTTAGCACTGTTGGTATGGTGGGAAGAATTTTCAGTGAAAAAATCCCACTGAAGGGGAGGATTGTCCAGCTCCTAAGTGACAAAGTAACCCAGGTCTTAGGGACTGGTCAAACCAAGCTGTACCAAAGGCTTGCTAGGTGGCTCTTACCCAAGTCCCTTTGCTCTTCTGACTCTTGTTTTTTTCTGCTGCTGAATGGTGACAAAAGCACTCCTATACTCCATGGGATGGCCTTGATGGTAAATCTGATAAAGACAGTGTGGGGCTATACACAAAGACAAAGGCCCTTGCAGCTGATGGGGAAGAGTACAAGCAGCTGTGATAGAGAGAAGAGAGAGGTGTCAGAGAAGATGGGATAACCATGGAAAAGATAATGAAATAAATGCTAAAGCAGATATAGGAATGGAAAGTAAAAAATGAACAGGGAAGGGCTGTGGAACAGAGCCATGACACAGCACTTCACTCATACTCCCAAGTTTTGGCATCTTTTTTTTTAACAGGTTGTGATATACCAAGATGCAGGAGGCTCTTGCAATACCAGTGCTGGACTAAGGGGCAAGAGGTCAGGGTTGCAGTTCTCATTTTGCTTCTCTCTGTGGGTTCAAAATCCAATACTTGATTTCCTATTCGTGAGGATACAGTCTTCCCAAATTCCAGATCATTTGGATTACAAAGCTGAATTATTATGTGCTTGCCTTTTTTTTTCAAACAAAATACAAAACCTATCATGCCAAGGGCTCTGATCTCACGAGAGCTTTTCATTGCTACTGTAATATAAACACTAACCCTACTCCTCTCATTAAAATCTCATCTTCTTCCCCAAAGCTTCAACAGTGTTCACAGTCAGGTCACTGAACATAGCCCATGTGTAAAGGGAAGTGGCAGCAGAACAAGAGAGGGTGGGTAAGGACATGCTGAATAGTTATGTTTGTTGAGCTGGTCACAGCGACACCTAGCTTTTTTTCCCCTGAGTTGACAGCATAAGGCATATAAGAAATGCAAATGATACTTTTTGGTGTGCATAATCTTGCACTGAATCTAACAAAGAAGTATCTGAACAGGGAGAAAACTTAATGCATAAAAGGGCTTTTTTAATCTAGCAGAGAAAGACTTAACAAGAAGCAGTGGCTTGGAAGTTAGCACACAAATTCAGATGAAAAATACAGCCCTCAGGTTTAATTTACTGTGATTAGCTATTTGAGGAACGTGTCAACTGAAATATTGAGTTCTTACTCTCTTAATACAATCTGTGCAACATGTGCCTCACTCCGGAGGTCAAAGTAGATTATTTCAGGATTCCTTCTATGTGTAAATTTATTCTTTGTGTTACCTACTTGTCCATTGCTGTCAGTCCCTCACAAGTTCCTTGTCATCTTTCCTGATCTTGATCAGCAAACAAACCTTTGTCCCACCTGCAAATTCCTCTTCCCTTTGTTTATTCCTTTTTCAGGTCTTCAGCAAATATATTAACCAATGCTGGTATTGGTACAGATTGCCTGTTTTGCATGAATACTTCTTTCAGCAATATAAGGGTTCTCACCATACCCTTGCCAATCTGCTTCCAAATGGACCCTCATATTTGGAGAATTTCTTTTCTACTACCACTTCAGTGTATGTGAGTCTTCAGGATGTGGCAGCCAAGACAATTTCTGTAAATTTCTGTCCAGAGTTATTTGAGAGTTCCCCATCTGTAAGGAAGTCTAAGCACTCCTGTTTTGCAGATGTAAAAGTGTGCCACAAGAGACCTACATCCAGATGCACAAAGCCTTTAAATGACTAATTCTCACTGATCTCAGTGCTGAGTTACCCTTATGGCTAAGATCTCAAATGACTTTTTGGGGAGAGTGCTCTACTTAAAAATCCAATGTTTTAGCCAGACTGCTTTGGAAGTACAAAAATAGGCTCACAACTCCAGAGAGCCTTCATGCACACACAATATTGTACAGGCAAGAAACAGATACATCAAAGTCAACATGTGAAGTAGTTACTGTCCTTCTTCACTAGCTTCAGTGTCCAGTTGTGAAACCCATAGCCAGGAGCCACTGGGAGCAGCTCTCCAGATTATATGGATCAGCTACTGGGACATGGAAAGTCCTGGCCAGGGTGATGGCCTGTACAAGCAACTGGAGCAGGGCTGCAGCCTCAGGAGCCTTTGTGTCAGCAACCAGGGACACTGGGATCCAGAGATGGCTACTGGGCAGAATATGTGTGGAAGTTGTTCCTACCAACAGCAGAGAGGGTGAAACCCTTACAGCCCAAACCATTTTATGATACTCTTCAAAATACCTGCATAACCAAGGTCTGCTCAACTCTGCACCCAGAGAACAGCCTTCTCTGTCTCTGTCTCTACATACTAGAATGCCTAACCCCTGCGGCCTGCTGACTGCGACAGATAGAAAAGCTCTCTGCAGCAGTGTCTGCTGGAATGTTTTTTAATTATCTCTGGAAAGTATGGACTGTGTATCATCATTAACTGGACTAAACACTGACGGTCAGTGAGTCAGGTACCAGTAAACGGTGCAATTAACAGCCAGAGGAGAGAAGTGTATTCAATCTGAAAGCTTTCTTTCTCAATCCATCTCCACTCATCACCCAAAGTGCTGAGCAGCAGACTTTTACTTTCAATTACATTAATCAGGTTAATTCCAAGTTAAAGTCAACATTTTAATCAAGAGGCAGGGAAGTAGAGGGCTGAGGGAAAGAAAGGAGGAAAAAGAAGGGCAAGAGGAAGAAAAAGGAGAGAAGGAAAGAAGGAAGGCTGGAAGATGTGGGAAAGAAAGCAGGACATTACAGTTACAGGCACCACTGAAAAAATTAACTGTGATAAGTAAGGAATAAGCATTTATGTTGGACCTCTAAATTAAAGGGGATTAGTTTTTACCTCCTGTGTAACTTTGGGATACTGGGCTTTTGCAGGGGGAAACTGGAATGTATATCAGAGCAGCCTCAGGAACGCTGTATTTTATGGCAAGGACTGTCCATAGAAATATCTCTTTAGAAGCATCTGTAATGACCCAAGTCACAGACCCATTCCACTATGACTTCTGTTTGCCCAGGCATAACTCTCTCACATGCCCTGTAAAGCAAAAAATCATTGTATGCCTAGACACCCTACCATGTGCTCCATCACACTGAACAGAAATTCCACCTGTACCCATAGCTGAATCAATCGCATTAGCACTGCTGGGGAATCCAGTATCGCAGAGACCAGATACTAATGACTGCAGAAATATGGCACTAATTGTTTCAAAAAAACCTGCTCTGATGAGCCCATTGTATGTTCCTGCTAGAGATTTTTTTAACTAAATGAATGGTTAGAGATGCTCATCTTCCATTGGATTTCAAAAGGACCTGGGAGCTTTATTTCATTTAGCTCCTTTGCTGGTCATCTTTATAGATGATCAAGATTTGCAAAGGAAACTACAGAAGGGTTGCTGGAAGGTTCATCTGGGCTGAAGGTCCTCACTCTTGCCAGGGAAAACATAACGTGTGTGGGGTAAGAAGCAGAGATTTAAGAGTTTTGGTTCTGGGCCATCATACCCTTTCTTTCACAGTTTACAGAGGAAGTTCAAGGTGCAGCTCATGTTCTGCAGAGCCCTACTGAGTCCTGAGGAGCAGTCTCACTGACTGTGCTGTTTCATGACTATCTCTTGGACAGTGAAGCTACCAGTGCTCAGACTGAATTGCAGAAGGCACTCATTTTGGGCCTGAGCAAACTCTATTATTACTCAGCTCACAGCACAATGCCAGTTTCTTCTCTTGGAGGCTTGAACACGAAATCAGAGGGAGATTCAGTATATGGAAAAACAAAAGCTGGAGAAAAATACACTTTCTGGAGGAAGAGAGCACATGATCCAACAGATGGACTACCAGGAACATTTATTCACCTCCTGACTCTAGTACCAACTCCTCCCATGACCTTGGGTGAATCATTTCTCCCAGCTACAATTTATCCATGCAACGAGGACAGCAGTATTGCATTGTCTTCCCAAAGCACTTTGACGAAAGAGCTGTAATTTAGCATTATTCTTATTATTATATTTTATTATTAACTGCAATTTTTAATCAAAACCCACTCAGGACCATGTCACACCTTTGAGCCATCTGGATAGTATCTTTAACAGCTCCAAAAAATAAAGAATAATCATATGTTAGGAATGCAAAACAACAAAACAGTGAAAAGGGATTGAGGGAAAGATATATGCAAAGTGAGGAAAAGCTCACAACAGGAAGATATCTGTTTGTGTTACCTACTAAAATTCAAGCTTAGGGGTCTTTGAAACACCAGCAGGCATTGTGGTTCTGTTCCCATGCTTGTGAGGTTTGATAGCATAATAAGAACCACAGGCCCCAACCGAGCAGAATGGTACCTGCCTTTGGAAGGGAACAAGAGACAATGAAACATTGTAATCCATTTCCAAAAGCCATCAGGAGCAGAGCTCCAGGACTTTCTCCCCAGCGGGAGCTCAGTTCCAGCACTTCTGAATTTAAATTTTAAAAAGTTCCTTGCTGTTTCACTTGAACAAGAAAACAAGTGATGCAAAAATAGAAAGACTGGAGTAAATAAAAAAAGAGCAAGCACTTAATTAGTGGGTCTGATCAAGAATGCCCTGCCGTGCTCATTCTTCCTCCCAACATTCCCCACTCCCTGCTCTGTGCTCTGCTCAGAGCCACACTGCAGCAGCAGAGGCCCCTGCACTGCCTGCTCCCCTCACCTGTGCAGCACAGCTGAAGCTCAAACATCCCCCTGTGCCACCTTAACCAGCACTCCTGAATACCAGTATCCCTAGAAACATCTTATTCTTTTCCGTCCCTTTTCTCACCATCACAGCCAGAAAGCACAACAGGTTTCAGTAGTGGCAGGAAAACACCTCTTTCCCCCAGGAGTAGGAGATAGGAACGCGATGACTTAGCAGATTGGTTTGGGATCCCAATAGAATAATAACTGATAAGGAAAGATGCTGCCAGGTCAGTGAAAACAGCAAATACCCTTTGTCTGAAGGCAACTTCCTGAATCAGAACCACCGCTAAAGTCAGCCAGGGCCACCAAAAGCATGAATTTAGTCACAGGAGAGCTGAAGCTCCAGGCACGTGATTCTGCTCCTGGATGCACTGCTGAGCTGTTCATAACTTCGCCTCAGTCACTCTGCCACACCTACTGTTGGACTAAGGCTCTGCAATGACCTTTCCAAGGCTGCACACCTTTCATAGAGCAACTCTGCTAGCTAGGATTTAAACTGTGTTCAATTGATGGCTGGCAAAACCACACCTGAAGATGCAATAACAATTGCAAAAAATGGAGTTATAGCCATAGTTTGTTTCACTTGGATTCCCTAGGAAAGTACACAGCTCAATGAAGCTTTCCAGTTATGGTTGCAAAACTGGTACATCATCCTGCTATTTCTACATCATTAAAATCTCTGCATGTACATATGGCTTTACCATATGCCTGCAGATAGCCCAGTTCTTGACAGACTGATTCTGTGGGCTACTGAAACTCTAATAAGAACAGGGCATCTTCATAAATAAAAAATAATCCCTATCCTGAGTGCTGAGGAACTCTCATATCCACCTCCATATGGCAGGGCAGTCCATCACACCCTATTGCAGGTAAGGAAATCAAAACACAGAACAGAAAAGAGTGATTTTCATAAGAAGACTCAACTCTTCTGATCTCTTCTTTCCATTCAGCAGTCCTATTCCTCAGCATCCTCAAAACAAGGTTAGGATGCTGTGTTCACTAACCTAATTCACTGCCTACTGTGTTGAATTTCATGTCCCACACTATGGCCTTCCTGGGGCTCAAACCTTCATCTTTAGCCCTGAACATACACCTCGTGACTTACACACCTATCTTACCGTGTGCTTTGAAATTGGATCCACACTGCCATGATGCCTGCTGATTCCTCTCATCCTGAGGCTTTGGGAAGTGATGTGGAGTGGAAAGTAGAATTAGTGGTCCTGAACCCATTGGCAGAGCTCCCATTTCAATGTAGTCCAAGAAAAAACTGTAAATCGTAGCTCCCAGGCTATGGGAAATGTCTGGGAGGTCACATTCTCCTCTGAACACACTGCATGAACCGAGGGCTTCAGAGCACTCAAAAGCCTGCGTTCCTCAGTGGTGTGGAAAGTTCTGGGGAGAAGAAAGGGAAGTCTCCTTTTCCATTCCTCTTTCCTTGCCAAGAGGCTCTTGTCAAAGGATGGGATATTGATTCCTCTCCCTCCAGCCTCTCCAGCAGCACAAGGCCTTGGCCGGATGGAGTCAGACTCAATCATAATTGCATTTGCATAATACATTTTACCTTTCTCTCCTCTGCTGTAGTTTTCTGAACTTGCCAAGTTGCAAGCTGACCCTGCGAGCCAAGGCATGATTAACTGAGAAATTCACAGCAGCGCCACTTTAATCAAAGGGGACAGAGGTTACAACAGCTCAATATTAGCGATAACCAGCCTTTGATCCACAGAGCTAGGCCAAGCCTGGCAGGCAAGCTGTGAGGAAATGCACCGTCAGGGCTTTTGTGGGGAAATAATACCTTATTAACCCCTTCATTTAACCTGCTGTGGGTGAGCAGAGAGAATCACCAGAAAAAACTCTCCTCCAGAGTCTTAATTACAGCCCACAAGGCTGTTCCTCCTTAACACTACACCTAAAGGTGTTAGATTCCAACAAAGAACCATCTCCATCTCACAAGACCTATAGACTTGTAAGGGCGATGACAATTTCTAAATGCTCGTACTTCTGCTCTAGGCTGACCACTGCTATCAAGCCCAGAGATGGACTGACACAGAGGCAGGCTACTGGCTTTTAGCCATTCCCTACAGGTCCACACACACAGGCTGTGTTCCCAAGTCCACTCCCCACTGCTGTGAAGCCCTGGCTGAGTCACTCAACCCTCTGTGCCTTTCCTTCCCTTTCCTTCGCTTCTGCTCATCTGCCCTTTTTCACCTGAGGAAAAGCCATTTCTTAACATGCAGTTCCTGTAGGATCTAAAATAATATAGCTAATAGGATCAAAACTTAATGCGGCCTTCAACAAATAATTAGAGATCATTCTCATAAATCAGGCTGCCCCAAAGATAATATGAAATCTAAACAGTGGGAAAAGTACCATTTGATAAGAAATTTGTTAAATTCAATATGTAGACCTGAAACAGAAAACAGAATCCCAGGACAGAACAGAGTCCCAGTTATGGTATCTATAGAGATACTGAAAATTCTCATTTTCTAAAAAACGTCCAATTTTGAAATTTGTTTAGCATGGGACCGGAAATAATCCACACCAAAAAAAATCTGTCATAGAATAAATTTCCTGGCAGAAACAAATTTGAGTCAATTAAAATGTTTTATTCCAATAAAATACAGTAATTTTTTTTTCAAATAATGTTCTCATTTAAAATCCCTCTGAATATTACAGAATCAAACATTTTTTTTGTTTGAAATAACAAAAGTTATTTCAGAGCGAAAAATACCTTTTGCTTTCAAAGGAGTGAAATGGAAAGTGACAGTCCTACCTAGAGGCTTCTGTCAAAAACTTTCTTAAAACAAAATCTCAGTGAAACTGACATTTCAGACAGAAGTTTCTTTTTCAGTCTTCTCTGGTAGAAAACAATTCCCTAAAACCAATCCAATCCCTCAATTATCTTTTTTTGAGAGAACACAACTAAAAGGCAATTCCATCTTCCTGAATGCTTTTTATTCACCTACTCTTGCCATCTTCCCTCAAACAAAGACTTGGACAGAGAACCAGGGTGAAGCCTCACTTTTGCACAGACCAAAAGGACACAAAGTTTTCCAATCAAGACCTTGGTCCAACATTCTTTAAGTGAGGGAACAGCCCTCCTCAAACTGGTGGCCAACAAAGGTGAAGAAATTAGTTCATGTAGTCCCAAAGAAATGTGTTGTGGAATCCAAGTACTCTGCCACTGAAAAACAGGCTTTTCAATACAGTCACATTATTATTTTGGGTCATGATTTAAAAAAAATAAATTACTTGGGCTAGTTTTTTGAAGGATTGTCTTTAGACACCTCCAGGAGTCCTCATTTTTGAAAAGCAAGAACTACACATCTTTCCCAGACTACTACTGTGGCTACAGACAGCTGCAGGCAATTGTTTAACAGATGACCAAAACCCAGCAGGCCCTCTGCAAAGGGACACCTTAGCTGGAGGAAGTCAACGCTCATCATGCAGATCACAGTTCTACAGGTCTCAGCTCCTCTCCCACCACTTTCTCCTCATCACTTCTTCATGGACCATCCTCTGCTATTCCCATCAGTTCTGTTTACCTTCCTTCTCTTCAACACATTGGCTTTGTGTCTCATTCTCCTCTGCATTAAATATCTCTACGAATGTGGAAGGAAGCAGCAACAAATCTCATTCTGACAGGAGGAAAAGCACTTCAGCAAAGGCATACTATATACCAAAAGCCTGCACTGCAGTTTGCAGCCTCTCCCTTGTACCTTGGCAAAACAGGCATCATTTACCTATAACATGAACCAACCCTCTCACCTGGCAAGTGAGGGATGCAGCCCTCTGGCAATGCATAACAAGAGACATCACACCAAGCCCACTCAGCACATTGAGCTCTGCTTGCTTATATGCTAGCAGGAGGCTTTGGCTGCTTCCCCACCCATTCTTCTCACCCCCCTACGCATCCATTCATTAATTGATCCCTGATCATCTCACAAATATATTTCCCTCTTTCCCCAGGGCAGGTCCACCCGCTTTTCCCTGTTCTCTGCCATTAAGATGGGTCTCACATCACCATGCACAGCGGCACACGCACAGCTCCAAACACCTCAGGGCAGGCACATCATTTCCAATTGTGAGCAAATGCTGTTGGTTTTCATTAATCTGCAGACACTATATTTGCCAATTTCTCCAACTTTTCTTTCTCACTCTCTTTTTCTGCTCCGAGGCAGGTGAGTGCATCAATTTTCTTCTCATCTGTGGCAGTTAAATTAAATGGAATCGGTCTGATTGCTGGAAATCAAAGAGAAGGCTGATAAAGCAATTAAATCCCTCTAATTCCTCCCCTTGAAAAGGTGCAGCTTGGATCAGAAGCTAATTAACTTCATAATGAAAATCCTTCTTCACCTTTTTAGGCTTTCTTTCCTTCTTGTTTTTGGTAGAGGTGGTAGGTTGCCTCTAGAAGGGGGATGTTATAGTGATAAGCACGGCTTCCTTGAACATGGCAGACAACTGGGTGTATGCATCACATCATAGTCTCTCCAAGAGCTTAATGTGAGCCAATTCTGCTATATAGGACAGAATGTGCTGTAGTGTTTGCTCTGCAGTTGTACAAAAGCTCTCAGGATAACCTTCTTGTCACTAGCTTTCAGGTTTACCCTGTGCCCAGCCCGTGAAGACTATCAAAGCCAAATCCATTTGTAACAGCTTCAGCTACAGCAATTGCAAGTTTTATCTCTGGGATTCACTGAATTTCTCATATGATAAACAGAACAGCAGCTTTACATTAGACAGTTCATTCTTCTTAAGTGTTACAGTCATAGAAAATAGGCAGGTGCAGATCTTTAGAACCATGCACTCCATCCCCTTACTCCACTTCTGTTTAGCATTTGGATGTTTGCTCTTTCCCACTTCCCTTTCAGTGGGAGTTGGAAGGCTCTCTCAGATCTTAACAGGTATCTTTCAATTCTCTCACTCTTTTAAGTAAGAGACATGTCAGCCCATGCTATGCTATGTTCTGGTTTTTTCTGAGCATGCTCCTATTGGTACCAAAGTACCCCACATCATTCTAAGTCCAGTCACAATCCAGTGTGCAAGTGGGATCATACTCCCCCTGCTCCAGGGCAGTACAGCCTAGTCGTGAGGCTCCTACCAGTGATGTATTTCAATTTGAGTCTCTCATACAAAGGGAGATTGTTGCATCAGTACTCTGGCATGCTGATTTCCTAGGCACAGCCTGGTCCTTCACCAAGCCTTAGTGCCTTTAATTTGTCAGCATGGGAGTCAGTAACTCCAGTGAAAAATTAAATGGGCAAATCTATCTTATTGAGGATTGTGTCACTTTAAGTATATGGAAAAATACTACAAATGTGTAAGGGGAGGACAACTGGCTTCCTCAGTTTATGACACATATCAGTACACACTGGCATCTAACTTCCCATCAGGCAAATCTGTATCAATGTTTCTACTTTCCAGACTTATTCCTGCTATTAAAACATCTGTGCTTCAGGTTAAATTCACAACCCCTTTTGTCGTAAAATCAGCTTCAATTTTCCAGGTTAAATAACTCCCACTAATTTTTGCCAAGCACAAAATTATTGTATTCTGTATATTGCCATTCACCAAATTTTTGCCAAATATAAAGGGAAGTATATTCTATTAATATTAATGGCAATATCATATCACCCCTGGGAAAAGCTAATTTTGCTGTTACGTTTCTCTTTTGTTCAGAACTGAAGAGGGAATTTTGCTTCCTAAAAATAATTAACTGACCTGTCACCTGTCCCTGATGAAACTTGCTATGGGCTTTTTAATTACCACAAATGCTCTGATCAATGCTGCTGTTCCATACGCAGAGAGCAGTACTCTTAAAATAGTGTAGAGTACCCAGCAAAGCCTTGAGACCACCTTTTGTCTATAGTAAAAAGAGTTTTCTTTTCGCATTGTAATTGGGACCAGCTGATAGAAATGCTTTAGAGCATAGAGCTTAGACTAGTACTGGTTTTTACCTAGTCTGGTATTTGCCAGGACCTCATAACACTGTATAAAAAAATATTCTGTGCACCCCTTCTTGATTCCTCAGAACTCTCCTCTCTACTCTCTGGAGGAAGCATTTCTGAATGGACTCGAGCTAAACCCCAGTGGCTAAGTCCCATCCTGCTTGGTTTGCAACTCTAACCAGATCACATCCCATCCCAAGGTGGGGTGGCCTCAAGCTATTGGCATCCCTGTGCTATCCTCTCTTTGACAAACGGTTTATTTTTGCTGCAGCAGTAAATCTGACAGCCGTTGTTTACTCCTCTGTCTATGCACTCGTCAGCAGGAATGTGTGCAGCTCCACAAACCCCAAGCCCTTAGCTAACAAATGGCTGTGCACTCCATTAGTGCTCACTCTCCACCATGGAAATCCCTGCTCACAGGCATTAGAAGATATGCAGAGAAGCCTCTGACCCTGTGTCTGACAAATGGGTACAGAAACTTGGGTTCACAAAGCCCAACTCATCAAGGAGAGCAGCAGTCGCTGCCTATTGTCCAGTCAAGAGAACAAACCTTTTCAGTTGTATCCATGTGAGACCCCATGCTTTACTGACAGCCAGGATTTTGCTTTTAACATCCTAGAAATTTGCTATTACCTAAGGGAAATCCATCACATGTTTAAGGACATATGGCATGTTTGTTATCAGAAATGTTAATACTGCTAAAGAGTGAATACTTTGTGATTGCCAGTACCACTTAACTACAGGGATCTCTATTAGGAATACCAGCTCTCTGGCATCTCTGTAAGGTAACCCACTATCAGTTGCCATTCCTGCAAGTGAAGGAGGCATAAACATTTGTCAAGGTCACATAGGAAACTAGTTGCAAAGTAAGGATTCAGTTGTCTTGATTCTAAGCGTTTATGCTAATGAGAAGATAAAACAGTTACACATTCAGTCGGCCACAAGTTAAATAGGGTATGGAAGACATAGAGGAAATTTAAACAGTTATTCTGTAGTAAGGCTGCTGAAAGAGGAGAATAATAGATCCATCTATAGGCACATGTGTGCATCTCTATCTGATGCAAAGTTTATCTTGTTCTACATGTGTGATCCTGCAACCATTTTCCCTAGAAAATCTACTGCTGACTTTGACAGTAGAGGACCAGATCTTCTGTTTATCACTGGAAAAAACATATGGTATGCTTTAGAAAGAGCTGCATGTCATCAAGTGTATACTGAATGTTTATTTCCCTCTTCTTGTAATTTTTTCCTTCCTTATTAGCAAGGCATCCTTTAGGTTCATCTAAAACTCCAAGGTTCCTTTTTAGGCCATTCTGCTCAAAGCAGCACAGAACAAATAGACACTGTCAATCACCTGCCTGTGAACTGCAGGAATGTGTCACACCAAGGGGAAATGTGCAACGTAATGAGACCTTTGCACACCCTTCAATACCGGTAAGCAAGAGACTTATGAAAGCATCCTCACTGGAATACACATACACAGCTGAGAGGCACAAATACACACAATCACTGGCTGCATAAAGGCAGGCACAGGCAGAAGCATACTTAAAACCCAACACTTCAAACACAGAAACAAGACATAAACACACAAGACGGATACACACACGTAAACAGGAACACACAAACTCAACCCTCTTGAACACATAGACTCTCACAGCATGGGAGACATAGAGAAATGAAAAGTACCTGCGTTCACACACAGATACAGAACCAGAGCCATATCCGAAGACTGCCCTGCACACAGACTGAAGAAGTCACAATGTAGCACAGAAAGAAATTCACAGCCATTTCCATAATCTAGCAATAAAGGTCTTTTTCATCTTTCCTTTCTCCACTGTAGGGAGCAGTACCTGGGATGCAGGATTCAAGACTACAGTGAAGGAAGAAGAGTGACATCATTCAGCTTGGGCAGCCTCAGCCAGAGAACGGAGCACTGAGGGCATCATAGCCTAGGTTAGGCATTAGGGAACATGCCTGGGATGACTGAGGAGGAGAAGGTTTGTATTTCAATAAACCAGGGGCTGTAAAGTCTCTGAACTGAACAGCTTAAAGCCTTGTTAAAAGCAATGGTGCAGCATTCTAACCGGAGGGGCCGTGTTGTCATACAAATGAGATGAGTTTATTTTCTGAGCAGTACCATTTGTTCTGACAGGCAGGGCGGCTGTAAAAGCTGGCGAGGGCACAGCAGGGGGCCCGGCTCTGCGCACAGCGAGAGACCGAGGAGAGGAGAGGCAGAGCTGCACCAGAGTTTGGACCCAGACCAAGTCCCTGCCTCTACCTTCTGTAAGCAACAGCCTTGCAAAGAAAGAGACTGAGATGAACCAGCCGGCTGTAATATTGTGGAACAAATGTATTCTAATGAGAGGTGCCTGGCAGCCCCAGGGGCACTCTACACGCGCCCATCTCCTCCTGCCCTCACCATCTCCTGCCTGGCTGCTCCACGCTGCCCAGATCTGGTTTCCAACAGCCAAAGATGCTGCATGGGACGCTGGGGCACACAGTGGAGAGCACACCCAACTCAAGGGCTCTCCTGTGTTGCTTCAGGCCAAGATGCTGTGAAATGTTTACCAAGATGCCACCTGTGCCTCCCTGCTGGAGTGAGACAGGAAAATCTCCTGGATTCTGCCTATGTCATCTGGGCTGTTGGTGATCCTGTGGTGTGTTTCCCACTTCCAGTGACTGTATGAGAGGGTGTTGGAAGGCCCCTTCCATTGCAGGGACAAGAAGCAGCTTTGCAAAGAGCAACAATAACTTTATCCTTGATTCTCTAGTAGAAAAAATAAACTCCTTTAGCAAGGTGGCTAGTTTGAAATCTGACAATGAGCCAGAAAGTCAGGTGTCTCTTACTAAAATACTAGAGAACACAGATTGCTTACTCTGGGAATACGTCAACCTGGCAGCAATGGGGCTGGTGCAGGGTACACCACAGAAACTGCCAACAGAGACTTGGAAAACACAGGCATGAGCATTCCAGAGTGATGGTTATAGCTCAGAAAGCAACTACAAGCATAGCGATTGCAGTTTCACTTGCAAGATGCCATTCGTATTGAGACTACTGACACTAACCAGGGAGTTTTTATCACTTCCCCTCTGACCAGCTTGCCAAGTTTCTAGAGCAAAGCTTTTCCATGCAATGGCAAAAGGATGCTATTTTCTTTTGGCTGCTGGGGCACCATTACAACCAAACTGCTGCCACTTTCTCCCACTCATCAACAACAGATACACAGAAAGACAGGGAATGCAGTCATCATGGAATTTTTTTAGTCACCAAAGCAACAGTTCACTGTTTAAGAAGAGAGAATATAGTCCTCAGATCTGGAAAGCAACCGTGCCCTGGAAGTCTCACTCTGTAATCCACAGCTTAGTCTGTCCTCTATGACTGTTAGTAAAAATGTTTACTTTTTTGTCACATGTAGAGGTCAAAAACTATGCTCAGCTTCCAGCTCTTTAATTTTTGCACGTCACCAGTCAGGCTGCAGAAATTGGGAACTTGTGTTCACTGGCATTAGCGGGCAATGATAGGAAGCAGAAGATTACCTATCCCATCACTGGTTCCAAGAGACACTTAGCCACCCACAGTAAGGAGCAGACAACAGGAGATCGGGGATATTTCCCCTTTAATGTATAATATTTTCTCTGAACTGTTTTAAATGGGTGAGGAGTCTTTCAAGAACAGAAATTTTAAGTTCTGGCTGCAAAAAATGATCCAGATCTTTTCTAGATGCCATATAATGAGCAAAGAGACTGCACTAAAGTTGGCACTATGAGGATAACCCATGTGTTAGAAGTGGTGTGGTAGGGATAACAGCCTGGAGAATAACCATGAGATGGAAGCACCTCATCCAAACAACTTGGCATCTGCGGTCAGACTGGGAATATCCATTAAGCCAAAGGCAGGGAGGTATGCCCTTTTGGTTCCTGAGAGATTCTCATACCAAACTTTCAGAGTCTACTTTTACTATCACATTAAATGGCTACAAATAGGCTTTCTTACTTCAACCCTTTTAACTAACCCCTTACCATCTAAAATGTGAATTAGAGTAAGCAAAATAAATGTAACGATGGCTTCTTGTTCCTATTTGTTTTAATTTCCCATGCATCTTCTGCAGTACAAAAACATGTAGATGTGGCACTTAGGGACATGGTTTAGTAGTGGACTTGGCAGTTAATGGTTGGACTCCATGATCTTGGAAATCTTCTCCAACCTAAACAATTCTATGATTCTACAGAGCAGACTTCCCAGTCCTGGTACTAATGAGGAGTTAATACAGCCCTGGCTCTATGTTCTTTGTGCAGTGATAGTAGCATAATCCTGATCAGCAGTTTGGATCAGGTCTAAGTGATGGGAGAATAAGTGAACTGACCATTCTGGTTGCACTCAGTTGAGTTCAAAGGAGGGGAAGTTTTTGGATCATTTCCCCATTATCAGTCCCTGGCTGCTCCACCTCTTCTCAGTGTGCCAACACAACTTTTTCCAAGGCTTGTTGGGGTGGGGGATAGAAAGGGAGAACAAGGCAGACAGCCAGAGGATGGTCTCAGTCCTAAGGTGTCAGAGTGTAACAGCCCTGTTTGGCCAATGCCCTAGAAAATGAATTCAAGATGTTCAGGGCTAACAGCACCCAGTTCAGCTCTGACACTCTATACATCAGGTACAGTGGGAACATGAGATGCACTCATCTCCTGGATACACATGCAGACAGTACCTGCAATTCCTGCCCAATGCAGGCCAAAAGTAATATGTACTTCAGACCCCAAATCTGTGGCTGTGCTGGGACAGAACTAGAGCTCATAGCAAGTATTTTACATATCTCTTCCACTAACATACTACTCTTAACTGCCCTGTTGCCATTGAACACCTGCAACATCAAGCACGAGAGCAGCTTATTTCCAGGAGCACCCCCCGCCAATCCCCACGTACTCTTGGGGTCTATTTTCAAAGAGAGATAAATGGTGCTTTTAATTAGCACCTTCCATTTTCATTTGAGCCTCAGGGTTTTTGGAGCTGGTCCCAAGAGAGAGACCAGGAATCTCAGGAAAATCAATCTTAATTCAAACCAGTAATAAAAAGCAGAACACTTGCTTCAGAGGGCTTGCAAAGAATCTCTTCAGCGTAAACTCCCCTTTCATAACCTTTGGCCTCTTAATGCAGTGAGGAAGAGACTCTTAGACAGGCTTTCATTCTTGTTTCATTCTACCTTCTTTACATTTCCCATCTGAACAGGTAAAAATAGAGAACAGAAGCCCATAATGGTTCGATCTGGGCAGTGAAAACTTCAGCAGGAAACCTGAAAAAGTGAAAGAATAGTCCAGGGGACTCTAAAAAAAATGCCAGCAGCTGAGCTATCTATGATGCTCAAGATGATGATGGAAATACTGTATTCTTCCCTGTCCGTCCATTGGTCAGGAAAAAACACCAGATAGCTGGAGATAATATAACTTAAGCAACATAAACATGGCTTTGTAGTAAAATTACATAAAAAAGGTTTTGTGAAGCTTATCAGAATAATCTAAACACCTTTCCACATATGTAGTGCCAAATGCCAGCTCACAGCACGCTGGCAAGTAAACTGCTCCATAGACACCTCCTCTACTCCTCTCTTGCCTCTTTCACCCTTCAGAATCTTAGCACATTGTACTGTTCACTGTATAACTGCAGTCCTCTTACTACACAATGCTGCCATTTCCACTTCACAGCTGAAGAACTGAGGCTCAGACAGACTCATCTCACTGGGTTTCTGCCACAAAATCTAGCCATAGTTTCATCTATTAGACCCTCTATAGACAAAGGAGAGAGCATTAACACACCCAGATGGTAACTTACTCAGTCTAGTGTAGGTAAATATCTTAGAATGAGATGACTCCCAGGCATCTAAAGCAAGGTGAGACAAACCCCATCTTAAGTATGTTTACTCAGAATTACATAGGAAGTCTGTGCTCAAGTAGAAGATTGCTTTTCCTTACCTGGTGACAGCATCCTGGCCACAGCTAACCTGCTGTAGATGCCCAGCACGCAGTGGGAGGTGCCAGGAGTTCCACAGTTTTAGTCCCTGTGTTCTGATTCCATCTTTCTGGATGTCACTAGCCACACAGACCTGTTCAATACTCTCAGCAGTGCCTGCCTCAGCCAGACTACTCGAACCTGTCCAGCCGTATTACTGAACATGCCTGCCACATCCCTCTGCCATCTTTCCCATAGTGCCTTTCAGATGCAACAAGCAGTCACAGCCAAGCTCTCGGTATGTCTAGTCTTCTTGATGCCAAGGGAGGTGAAGAAGTAAATAATGCCATTTCAGAGTGTGTAAAGCCCCTTAGCCATCTCAAATTAATTTTAATCTATAAACAGTACAAGATGAAAGCCGTCCGAAGAGACTGACAGGACTCTCAGAAGCCTGCTAGTTAAGAGCTTCTTGTTAAACTGAATGCCTCCATTAGGTCAACAGTGCAGCAAATACCACCAAAAAGTTATTATCTCAGAATCTCAGAAGGAATGTTTATTCTCAAATGTAAAACTGACATCAATGTGTGGGAAAGCCAAACTTGAGGACCAGAGATAGTGACAATGAAAGAAATTTCCAGACTGGTCCTGGTCCAGGAGATTCACAGCTCTGCAGCTGGGAAGCAGCAGCTCAGACAGCAGGTAGGGCTGTAGATCTGATTCCTCACAGACAAGAAGAAAGGATACAGTTGGTATCATTACCCATGCTGAAAATGCAAAATGTCTCCCAGATACAGAGGAGTTCAGATATAAGAACAGACCTTCTGAACTTGTTGATCAAGAGTGAAAAAAGAGGATGCCACTAAGACCTCATTCTGGAACCTTTCCCAACCACTAGCTCTGAGCTGCCACAGGCTCCCAGACTGCTGGCTCCAGAACCCACTTAGGATACCAGAATCCTGGCTGTGCAGCCTGCCACATGCTTGCAGAAACCTGCTTCCCTGATTTAATGCAAGCTTGTAGAGTTTTGTTTCTGGAACCTATCCTGAGCAGCAACGAGGAACTGCAGTGGGACTGGTCACAAGGTCTCACTCCGTGTTCTACCATGACCATACACCAGCAGTATCCTGGTTCTCAAGCCCACTGTGGATGCAGTCAGAATGCAGTCTGTTAGGAAATGTAGAAACACCAATCAAATTCTGCTTGTAAAGTTCTGTATCAGTAAATCCCTCCAGATCTACCAAGGACACCGGCACTGAGTAAAAATATTAATTTGGAACCCATCTCCAAACATTTGCAAGATTTTTTAGGAGGCTGCAATGCACAGCAGTATAACTATTCTTTTTTTCACCAACCTGAAGTGCTGACTTAGCTTAAAACTAAAGTGCAAAACCTAGAGATCCAGTGACTCTTTCTTCAGTGAAGAATTCCAGCGGATGTCCAGAGGGCAGATCTACACATACATATCTGCATCTTTAAAGCTGCTTAAAGAAGAGAACAAAACAGCAGACAGCACTGGTCTGGGATGTACCCAGCTGGCCAGCCTTTGGGGCCTCTTCAATAGGCTTTAGAGTCCAAATGAGGTGTAAGTTTAATAAAAAAGAGATCCTATGCACAGATCAGACATCCTCAGCAGGGTGCAGCCTGTCCCTTTGGGGCGGTCAGTTTCTCTCCAGAGGAGCATCATCAGAAAGAAAGGACAAAAGGAAAAGAATATCTTCACAGAGATCTTACTGTGTCTGTGCATCAGGACTCTAAACATTCTCTTCTGCATACCTTGCCAGTCCAGTATCAGTCGTAACAGGTCCTACATCCACTCCGTATGTTCTTCCCATCAAGTAATATTCCATCCAGGCCTGGGGAGCACAACAAGTTGGAATGGCTTCCAAGTTTTTGTCATGGGCTCTTAATGAAACCACAGCTGGGCATTGATACAGCGCCCATGACTGCCGCTTGTGCCTACTTAGACTTGGACTAGTTCTTTAACCTTGCACGTTATTGTATACACAGTGTGCAACAAAGCCACTTAAAAATAAATAAAAGAGAAGGAAGAGAAGAGGAAAGAGGAAAAAAACCCCAAACCAAATCACATGACACAGTTCAAATTCCAAGACAGGAGGGAGAGCCTTCTATCTCTCCCTAACTCGCCTTTATAGCCCTTACAGGCTCCTGCTGTTGTAACCTGTGGGAGAAGGTTGAGAGCAGCTGTAGCCAACACAGCTAGAGTGTTTCAGAGGCCAAATGCTGGGGCTTTGGCTGTGCTTGCTGACTCGGAGGTGAGTATACATTTTAGCTGCCAAGTATTTGAGGTAGACAGACTATTATGGGTGCAGCTACACTGTGGTATGTAACTGGGGTCTGGCTACAGATAGCTCCACAGCTGCAAAGTACATGCCTGCTGGCTCAGCAGGCAAACAGAAGTTTCCCATGGCAAATGTGAACATCCCAAGAGGTAAAGCATCACTATTGCAGCTCCTGTGTAGCCACCAGCCTCATCACTGGCACAAGGAGTCTCATCAGGCCAGAAAGCATGAGATAAGGGCACTGCTGAGCACCAGCCGCCCTTGCCCAATAAAACTAGCCAAAGAATAATTTCCTGACTGCTGACTAGGTCTCAAAATTTGTGTTTCTTCTAAAAAGTCATGGTTTTATTTAGGTAAATTTTACTTAGTCAGAGGGGACATGGGGCTCTTCAGCTAAATCAGAACCAGGGTGAAAACTGGACTGAAAGCGGCATATCACTGCAGAATATTTCCACTTCAGTTTATTTCAAGGAAATTACATTGAATCTAGCTCTAGGCAGAAGAAGCCAGGCCACAGCCAGCAAAACCCCAAGGCTGCTCGAGGTGATTAATCCAGGATCAGGGTGGTGGGCTGCAACCAGAAAGGTTTACAGCTACCTTTATGCTTCCATCCTGAGTTTCAGCTAAGGCAGCTTGGATGGAGCCCAGGATCAGCGCCTATTCTCTCTCCATGTATCTCCCTCTTTCCCCTCCCTTTCTCTTTCTCTCTCAGTAAATCCCAGAGGGCACGTTTCCGTGCCAGAATAAGCCTCTTTGTGAGGAGCGAAGGGAATGCACAGAGCCGCTAATGAGAACAAAACTGGAAAGCAAAACCCCGGGCTGGGAAGGGCCTGCCTTCCTCCCTCCCTCCTCCGCACCGGGGCGGCTGGCGCGGCACCCTCGGCGGCTCGGCCTGGGGAGAAGGGCTCGGGGCTGGGTGCCCTGACCCCTCTGGCTCTCCTGCCCGTCTGCTCCAACTTCCCTGCCTTTTTAAGGCAGGCGGCAGAAAAGGCAGCAGAACAGCCTTTATCATGCAAATAACAAGAGTAAATGGGCAAATTCCCCGGTGGGCACTTGAGTGAAATGCAGAGCTTCTGGCAGCGGGGAGGGGGGTTAGGGGAGGGGGTGCTTTATTTTCAGGTCTCTGTTCTAATTTAACTGCAATGGCAGCTAAAGGAGACACCAGGGACCTGCTCTCCTCCTCGGCACTTTCCGTCGCCTGCCAGGGCCACAGACAGGGAGCGGGAAAGGGGGAAGGATGGTGAGTGGCGCCGCGGTACAGCTCGCTTTGAGGCTCCAGGGCGGAGGGCTGCAGCACCATCGCGAAGACGGGATGATGCCCTCTCTGCTGGGCACCTCCCCGCTCCCGGGGGAATCCTAGAAGAAGAGCAGGGGGAGCGTAAGGGAGGGCTCCAGAGGGAGACGCCTTTTATCCGCTCTCTCCCAAGCCTCCAGGGAGTGCCAGCTTCACCCCGGCTCCGGCAGCCCTGCGGGTCGGCTGCCCGCCGCAACGCCCCCGCCAGTACCTGCAGCGCAGCCGCCGCCGCCGCTCCGGCTCCGCGGGGAGGGGGCTGCAAGGGACTCATCAGGAGCCACCTCCTCATGGCAACAAAACCCGTCAGCTAAAGGGTCAGTGTTCACTGCCGGCACGATCCCTTAGGAACGCAGGTCGGGGTTATGTGTCCAATCCAGCCGAGCAGCGAGCCCGACAGGATGACAGAAGAAATCGGCCTGGCATTCGAATAGCTGATAACCTACCTGCCGGTGCTAGTAACACCTCAACGAGCTTACAGGTTCACAGGAGTGAGAACTGTGTATTAAATCACTTCTTCTGGGCTGCGACCAGAGACTGATAGCCCCAGACCACTTTGAGCCATGCTCCCTTCTGCAGAATGGGAATAGTACTCCTTTATGAGGACACACAGAGCCTCATGAACTGGGTGGGTAGTGAAAACTGTGCCAGTTGTACAAAAAATCTTTGGGAGAACACCAGAGAACACACCTCAGAGAACAGTGGAGACAAACACACTGCAGAATGAATGCAAATGAAAAGCAGCTGATGTAGTCAGTGCCGGGGTGGGAGTGGGGAGGTGGGAGAAAGGTGATGTTAGGGAAAATCCACAATTCCAAACTTTTTCTCCAACTTAAAAACAAGCCCTACTATGACTGGTGTTGAACCCTAAATCATCCTCAGCGTTTTTCAAAGGATGTTTGAGAGATATTCAGCCCATCGACTGCATAGTTCAGAGCTTCAGAAGCATTCCCACTTTTCCAAAAGCTAAAATTGTTGATGTCTTTTCCCATCCCGGCTTTCACCAGCTCAAATCAAGGATCTCAAAACATTTTGCACCAGTTCTCAGTGTGAACCTTGCAGCTGCATGGGGATGGTGGGAAAATGCTTTTCTGTCCTTCAGACAATGTGAGAAACTGAGACAGGCAGAAGCTAAGTGACTGAGCCAAGACAATGTGACACAATCCGTAGCAGAGCCAAAGTTAAAAGGCGGATTTCCCTGCGTGAAGCCACTCCTTACGATCTAAACTACAAAACTCTTTTTTTCTCAAGCTCTGGCACCTAACCTTCTCTCTGCCCTTCCTATATCCAGAAAACCGAAACAGTGGAGCCACCTGTCCTGCACACAGCACCTCTCAGTTCCAGTGGCTTGCCAGAACCGGCACACTTGGGAGTGAGTGAGGACGCCCAGCTGGCTCACTCCAAGCAGCCCCAGCCGAGACCGAGGGACCCTCTCGCTGGCCTCAGGGAGCGCTGGGGACAAGGCGGCAGCCACGACTCATTTGGCATTCTGAGAGGCTGGTGCGCAGCATCCCCATGCCGGCAGGGGGTAAATGAGAGCTCAGACATGAGTTATTGGAGCACTTACGTTCCCAGATTCTCCAAAACGTCGGGAAAAGGACAAACTGTTTAGTTGTAAAGAGCCTGGGGGGTGTGAACGGGGGAGGAGAAGGAGGAGGGAGCTGTGTCAAACTAGTTTGAAGAGACTTAGATTGAACTTATAGGTGCTATAGACAAGGAGGGAGAGGGAGGGAACCAACCTCCAAGGCTTACTCTGCAAGCCAATAAGCCTCCAACGTGGATTCTGGCAGCAAACTTGGGACTTACCTAGCACCCCTCACTACCAGCCGGTGGGATCAAAAGGCTGGGAACAACACAGTCAACAGTCAACTGCTACTACATGGCTGCCTCCCGGACTGCATTATTTGGGAGGCAGCTACAGTTGTTCAGGAGAAGAAAAAAGAAGCTGAGAAGAGGGGGCAGCACTAAGTTTTGTCAAAAAGGGACTGTTTGTAGGTACCACAAATATTAGAGTCACCCCAAACTTTTGATAGACCTGAACCACATCTAGACTTAACTATAAAAAGCCTCAAACAAGAAGTCTTTAACTAATTGGTACTACTTGGTTACAAACTAACTAGTTGCACAGTGGGGAGGTACCAGCCACAGCTGCATGCAGTAATACTCAGGAGATACAGAGTGAAACTCAGGACTCGGTATGTCCAGACATGCACAGGACATCTTAGAGGAAACTTGGACCTAGTTCAGTTTCTACAGCTGAATCTTCTAGTAGTTAGAGATATATAACAGTGGGTCAGAAGGATCCAACTTTCCCATAAAAGAGCTATATACTCCCCAGCAGCTAGCCCTCCTCATGGCAATCTCCATCATCCCAAGTATAGTGCAAATCAGATTCGTGTCAATTGTTGGACTGATCAACACAGTGACATGAGCAGAACCTGCCTGGCATTCTCCTATTGAACAGGGCTCAGAAAAAAATACAAAAAAGGGGAAGAGGTATTAGAGAAAGCTTGCTTAAATTATGATAAATTTCTTTGTGATGTTCTGACTTTTGATTTGTATCATTGTGCTGAGACATGTATCCTGTCATGATGAAATTTCACTGGCAGCATACTTCTCAGAATCACAGGAAATACATTTCCCTGAGCCTCACTGACCAGTTCTTTGGACTCAGTGAGAATTCTGGTGAGTGGAGTTTTTTTATTCTGGACTATAAGCAATGAGGATTTTGATAGTGTGCTAGGAAAAATTTCTTATCAAAAAGTACATTTTCAGCTCCTTCTGACTTCTCCTAACTTCTCAGTCTTTCCAGGCAATGGCCTCAGCATGGCACTACCACATCATAGCACTTCCATCCCACTGAGGACCATGTCCTAGTCACTGAAGCAGCATCTTTCAAAACTTGCCTTTTCTGTGTTTCCCTTGGCATATGCAAAAGGAGATCCCCATCAGAATGAATCCATGAAGGTACACTGGATGTGCCAGGGGGAAACTGCCCTGCTTACTGACGTTTTGCCAGGCAAACTTATGGTCCTCCACACTTTGCAAGATCATATCCTGGCTGAAAAAGCATTTAGAGTGAAAGTCCAGCCTCATCACAACTTTGGGAAAAGCTAGGTTGAAGAAAGCAATTTCATAGGTAGAAGAATATCCTTCCAGATACTACTATGATCTTGGTGACAGTCACTTGCCATGGGAACTTCGTCATCATCATGTTACCTTTCTCAGGATACCCTTTCTCAGGAGTACCACACTGGTCACAGCACAGGAGAACCCAGTTTTATCTGGTACATTTCCCACAAAATTTTTCCTGGGCCCTTTGAAAAATCAAATCAAACAATCAGTTCTCTTGGTTTCACACTCATTTCATCTGTATTTTCAGATTAGTTTTGAATGTCTTCCTAAAATTCTGCTACTATCCCCACCTTGTCTACTTCTCTTCCTTCCTCTTAGCACCATTTCCCTTATTTTTTTATCTATTTTCTCTCCACAGTTTTTCTCTCAAATTTTCCCTACTAATAAATTCCCTCTTTCATCTCTTAGATGCTTATAAAAATAGCACATCTTGATTCCTTTTGCCCCAGCCCTCCCTTCCCCATTTCACCACCATCCCCCAATTCCATCTCCCAAGAACACTCCCCTGGCCGCACCTTCAAAACCTCCTCTTCCCACACATGTACCCCACCCTGCTTGCTCATTCATTTTCCATCTGCATCTCTCTCCTCCTGGATTCTTCTCTAAGTCTCGGTGATAAAAGTGCCAGATTGGAGTTGCTGTGTAAAGAGGGTTCATTTGCCATTTGCCACCATATGGGCCCAAAAGCAAAATCGTCAGCTAAGCGATTAAATCAAGTATGTCGAACAAAATGTTATGAACTGACATTATGGGTATATAATTTTATGCCATTTGTTGCCATCTGTTTATCTAAACAGCCCCCATTCCACACAAACACACAGAAGTCTCTGCCACGCTCACAAGGCTTCAGCACCCGGGTCACAGTGCCTCCCTTTTCCTCCTTTCCTCTTTCTCTTATTCTGTCCTTACATTCTCTCTGTTTGTCTGTGTTCACCATCGACTTGGACTTGGAGTCTGGCCATGGATGTATCCTCCAATGCATTCCAGCACAGATTTAAAGGAAACCACCTCATAATAATCAAGGAGTTTGCCTTAGAGAATGAGGTGTGCTCTCCTGCCTTAAGACTCATGCCAAGTTCTTTTCTATACAAGAAAATTAAGAAAGTATTTGACCAGAAGAGGGGGAAGGAGAGAAAGAGATCGGGGGGAACAAGTGATGGTCAGCAATTTAGGTGTTAGCTGTTGATCCTTATCTGGGACAGAGCAGGGGCAAGAGAAAAATAAGCTCTGCCAGTTCCTTGCTCAGCCAAGCTTTCTCTGCTTCATTTTACATTTTCTTGTGTCTCAAAGTGGATCACAGTCTATTTCAAGGTTAGGTGATGGTTGTGACAGACTGCAGACTAAAGTAGTGAATGCATAGCCATGCTGCTCCCTGAAGGATGTGTAGGCACCTACTTCTCTAGTAAATGCTCAACAAGTATAGCACAGGATGAAACCATAAGAGCTCCCCGTCCTGCGGACTGAATTGTTTCCTAAGTTTTAAGACTGTTCTGAGGAAAGCAGAGTTAGATATCAAATAGACTGTATGTATGCAAAGATTAACTGTTTCTTTCAAAAAGAGAGAAGCTACTTTTTCTACCAATTCAGCCAGAACAGACAGAAGATCCAGCATGATATTTCAAGTCCTTGGAATAGAGAATGCCCCCATTGGCACCACTTTTTGAACCCCAGTTTCCATTATCCACATTACTGGTCATGCAGATGATTAAGTGGGCCACCAAGAAGACAAGGCAGTAACTATGTCTGAGGCAAGAATAGCTCAACGTATCAAGTCTGTTCTCAAGGGCTAGCTCATGAGTTTAAAGAGGGTATTGGCAACCAAGCAAGGAAAATATCTTCAACCACTTACCAGTGTGTGGTTAGGGCTGTCTTTTTTTATGAACTGCTCTGACGGGTGTCCTCCCTTTCCAGATGTCCTTAGTCTTTAGGGGAAATAAGCATATCAGTAACTGTCCCTGTAGTTCTGAATGTAACAGGGTGGGTGGGGACGTTTAGCTTTCCTCCCTCCTGAACAAAATCCAGTCTAATGTATACCCTGTAAAGAGAGCCAGCTTCTCCTCTGTGAAGCCCTCTTTCTCCCCCACATAATTTCAGTCAGTTTGAGGGTTCTTTGGGGAAGAAGTGTTGAAGAGGAAAATGGAAATCTCTCTTCACCATCTAAATCTCCCATCCTTGTTCATGGTGCTACTGAACTGAGCATATGTCTCACAGCATGGTGTAAATAGGAAGGTATTATGACTTCAATACAAATGAAAAACAGTGACCAGGCATTTTTCAAGTGTCTGGAGCACAGGTTTTGCTCAGAAGCCAGCACTTGGCCTTAGAAGTGTATGCATTTCCCACACAGTGGGTAGGTTTAGCTACAAAGTGATTTGGCCATGAGGTATCCCTTTATCTTGGTTTCATTCACCACTGACAGTGCTATATTTAACCCCCCAGGCCATCTGACCTCTGTATGCTGGTGCCACACTGGCACATAGCAGGACTCAGCTGTGCAGCCTCACACTGGAACATGGAAAGCCACTGCTTCTTCTTCCCAGGGAAACTTCACATGCACAGGGAAAACTATACACCTACTTTAAAAAGTTCAAGAGATTCCTACCGTTCTGGTGGATTTTGGATAAAGCCCTAAATATTGGCAGTTCACAAATGATTACACAGCAAGGCCATACTAATAAACAGGAGCTCCTTCCTTTCCAGTGCCACTGCTGATCTTCAGCTGAGGAACTTCAAATACACAGCACTACCAAGGAGGTTCTCAACACGTGGTAGCAGCAAGTCCTCTAAGCCGAGTTGCCCTACTGGAAGCACAATGTACTGAGAAGTTCAGGTGCCCTCAGGTCTGAAAGCAGGTAGCTGTCTGCCCAGCTATTAACACAGCTTTGCACTGTGTGCTTGGTTTCTATTTCTGTCCTGCAATAGGAGAGAAACGGTGGAACACCTCAAAGACCCCTGGAGAGCCTCAGCTAGTCCAGGGACAGCAAGTCACCTGCTTAGAAGAACAAGCTGGCACAAGCACAGCCCACCTGTCCTCTGGGTACTGTACCAGCTTCCCATCTGCTCCCAAGTGCATCTGAAGGTGGTAATTTTAATCTAATAAGCATTTGATTACTCTTTTTCTGAAAGGCCATCTCTCTGCCAGCACATCCACAACTACTCCCCTCATCAGATAGGCCCCTTCTTACAGCTTTTGTGACTGCTAGGTATGGCTGTCATCAGAGTTGTAGTAGTCAGCTGACGCAGGCAGCTACATTGCTCTTTGCCCCCAAGTTTGATTTCCAATGAGGTTTAGGAGGAGAGAGAAGAGTGAATGGCAAAGTAGCTGGTCAAAACTGCTTTCCAGTATAAGACACAAGAATTTTGCTACACTGTATTTGACAGGCACGACCATTGTGCTGCTGTGATGAGCTCTATCATCCCTGCTTTCGTGCAAGTGATGTGTACCCTCCCACTTGTGTTTCAAGGCTGGCTATGATTCAGGCTACCTCTAGTAGCACAGAACCACCATGTGGCTCTGGATCAGTCCTTGCAGCTGATTAAGCAGCCTTCAGCAACAGGCAGGGACAGGAGCATACCAGCAGAACCCTCCAAATTCCTCCAAGGTGGTATGGACGCAACAACGTTTAAAATGAGTGCTCTACCAGCTAGAGAACAACTAAGACATTTAATAGTCTTCACCTGGATATCTGGGCTTAAGCCAATATATTATCAAAACCACCATAAATAACTCCTTTTAAATGCCAGAATAAGAGAAGGGGGGATGCAAAGGCAGGATCATATAGAAAAATCATAAACTGAAAGGGATACAACCTTCAATACTTACTGTAACAACACCAGGGAAAAGAGGACCTGATAATGGATGAAAAAGTATATTATGATCTGGATATCATTCAGCAAATAGGAGAGCCAGGAAGCCAAAACTACCAAAGAAGAGTCAAAGATGTATTACAAGGAGTCAGAATGAACACAGTAAGTAATACAAGTGGAAAAGCTATGCTGTCTCAGATTCTATGACTACTAAATCAAAAGCTAAAATAAACTGTGAATCATAATGTAAACAGAAGAATCATTAAAAATGAGGAAACTCCTTGGCTTTTGTAGGACAAGGATGAAAAATCTTTTTCTACTGTACAGAGCTAACAGGTAACTAACAATGTAAAAAGGAACATATTTTATTGTCTACAAGAAGTATTGGAGAAAGATTGTCAAATCTTTTTCTACAGTGAATACATCAACTGGATTCAAAAAACAGTGCTCTCATTTGTGCAGACTGCACACTCGTCTAGAGCAATGCTGTTTCTGCAGACTGCCATTTGGGTTGTTACTAGAACAACAAACTGTTGATGGTATCATTACAGATGGCATTTTAAACTGGGGTAAAACAGCAGAAGAAAATGATCAAAGGCTCAAGGCAATTGGGAAGAGAGCAAGAGCTGTTGGGCTGAATGAGCATGAAATATGTAAATCCCATTTAAGAGAGATAACACACCCTCCAGCAAAAGCAGAAAAGCATTCAGGTAGATCATGCTAAAGTTGAAATCACCATCAATGTTGATCCTTCAACATTCAAAGTGGTGCCAACATATCCTGAAAGGGCAAACTGCAAGGAATACATGCCCAAGCTAGTTGTATTATCCAGCACCCTATAGCACCACTCCACAGAACTATCTAAAGAACATACAATGAAACTCTCAATAAAATAGCATGAAACTGAAAGAGCTACAGGTAGTGCTCCTGTAGGCATTAGGACAGTTAGCACAGAGTTAATGTGTCAGAGGAAATTTCAAAGAGGGTAGTGACATCGTCATTTTACAACATAACATTGAATATCAGAAAGAGCAGCACATGCCTCTTTGGCAGTAACAAAAACTAGATGGATGCAACAAGATGATGGGACAGCATGCAGTATTTCTTATCTTTCTCCTTTTTAATGTATTTTCTCTGAAGTAACCAATAATTGCATTTCACCATTGCCCCAAAAAACCTTTTAAAATAAAGATATACTTTCAAATGAAAGCAGAGGAGAGTTCTGCTGGCCACTGACCCAATCTCCAGGGCATTTAACAGAAGTCTAGAGCTTCACTGTGTGCATATCAGTCTCATTTTAAAATTAATAACTAAATTAATAACTTTGCCTCACATTCTAGACAATAATCTCCTAGAGAAAAAGCTTCAGTTTGTCTGAGATGATTAACACAGAGTTTGGGAAAGCATTCTTCCAAAACACTAGTACAGTTTAAGGTAGTGCACTTCCATCGCTAGAGGAGATTCTCTAAAAGTGGTGTTTCCCAAAATACTGTGCTGTCTTTATAATTTCAGTATTGTAATGGTCATTTGGGAGTTGAGAAATCTTAAAAGCATCTATAAATTATTTTATACAGACCACAGGTGAGCAGAATTCCGGGAGGGGTAGGGAAATCCTGTCACAAGCATTGTCACATGGATGATATGGAATAACACAACAAGCTTGTAAAAAGTATTATGTTTGAAGCCAAACATTTCCACTTCCCCCATATAGTTTTATGAGAATGTACTAAAGCTAAATGTTCATGTCATAAGTAATTTTTCTAATCCTGGTGTACCTGACTTAGTAGCATCTGACAGGAAGCTGTGGCATTCACTGAGGAGGGATCACAAGAATTCAAGCACTGTGAAGTAAAGTACCAGGCAAGTACACAATGCATATTTCCCCTCAATTCCAGTCCCAGGATGCTGGAAAACAACATCAACCTAATCAACTACCTGTTGAAAAAGAGTGAAGACCCAGATGCCAGCCTGCATTTAACTTTTCTTTATTACTGGATAGCATTGGTAAACAATCTCATTTTACCTCCTGACATTTTTTGCAGAAGAAAGCCTTAAGAAAAGGCATGATGAAATTGATATTACAGGACCTCAGAATCACAGATGTGTGAAATACATACATAATTAATCTGAAACCCAGTATAATTTCCATGGAGATGGTTTTCATTAAATTAAAATTTTTATAATTTCAAAGCAATTGCAATAATAATTTCAGTCAAAATGTGAACAACAGCTCCCACTAAAATGATGATAGTATTGGCAAGGCATTGTGAAATGCATTGGGTTTGTTAGGCAAGCAGTTGAAAAATCAATAAATGGGAAGTCTGATTGACACTATCGGATGTCTTCTTCAGACAAACAGCAGATCACAATGAATACCAGCTCATACTCAGTGGGTTTTAGAATTCTACCCCAGGCCAACAAATAAGGACAACTTCTCTTCATTATTAGCTACTTCAGATCTTTGGAAAAAGGACAGTTACCTGTAAAGAATCGATCATATACTTCAAGGGAATTTTCTCCAGACAGAGCACTTCATAAGCTCTCTGAGACAAGACTATCTTTTCTTTTTCTTCTATACATTACTGGTGATAGGAAATGCATGGCCAAGAGTCAATTAGCCTTTTATGGCAGCACAGATGAGAATGTTTCTGAAGACTCGCCGAAGCCTTCTCTTCTATACACAGCATCCAGTTTACTCCTGCTGACTTGTAGAGACCCGAATTCCTTTCTCCAAATTTCTCCTTTCTGACATGAGGTGACTCATACACCTCCACTTCTAGTGGTCATGACCTAAACTATTGAAGTGCCACAATCATGTTGTAAATACTTCCAGTGAGATCCAAACAATCAACCATTTCCCAGGACCAGGGTAAGATCTAAACAACTTCTGAGCTCTGGAATTTTACACAGATGGATGGATGAGCAGATAATCCCATTCTACAATATTCATCAGGGATCTAACAAAATCATCAGATGCAGTAAATGTCCTATCTTTCCTAATAAAGTCTAGGTTTGTTTACATCCCACCTTTACCAGGAAATACAGGTGGAATCTTTTGGATCTGATAGCAGGGACCATCTGTGAATACATATACTTGGCACATGCAGTGGAGGAATACTCTGGGCTAAACTCTTAAAAGCATTTTGAAGCAAAATAAATAGCTGATAGCTCTCAAAGTCTTCCTTCTACTTCAAGCCTAGCAGAGACTAAAACTCAGATCCTCAATTGTAAGTTGGCATGAAATTTGAATGAAATGAGAGGAAGCTAGGAGCTAAGCTTAGGAATCAGGGAACAAATCATCTGCCACTCTGTGAGAGACAAGCTGTTAGAGGTCTACAGGAAACAAGTTTGAGAGGTGTCTGCCCACTCTAGAGCTGAATGAAATCCAGAAAAATTGACTCACTTGGAAATGAGAAAGAACTGAGTGGTGAATCTAGATCTTTCTTATCCCTTGGTCTCTCCTGTAAAACAGTGCAGGGCACCTGACGCACCACAACTGCTGAGCATTTGATTTCACTGCCTGTTTCCTGCATATTGGACTACAGTTCTGTCACTCAAGCCACTCCTATTTCAGCAAGAATTGATTCCAGCCCTATTCTTCCTTCTGTGGCACTGGCAGACACTGGGGAAATGACCCATGCTGAAAAGGACTATATATTAACCTTTCCTTCAATGCTATGGGGGTAGTACAAAGAGGCTGGGTTGGCATTTCACAGAAAGCAGGGGTGCTCTGTTTACACAGCAGCAAATGAAAAATACTTTGCTGCATGCAGAGACAACAAAAGAAGGGACTAAGTCAATACCCAGATGGTGCCTAGCAGCTACTACTTACTAGGACTAGGCCTTAAAACAGATCTAGAACGATCATTGCTTACATATGCAAAGTCTAGAGATGCAGGTTGCAAGCAAAGTATCTTGCAGTGCCTTTCAAAGATGAAGCTTTGCTCCTGCAGCTCAGCAGAAGAAAGAATCCTATCCCTCTGCCTTCCTCCAGATAAGGAAGAATCTCCATTGTTGCTCTACAGATGTCAAATGAATACCTCATGCATCTCTCCCTCTCTCTTTCCAGTAGGAACAAAATTGCATTCTAGCCTGATAGGAACCCTGAGTGGAAGGAGAAAGGATCTAGTGGGACAGATGGATGAGCAGAGATGTAATTCCAGAGGAAAGCTGCTGTCATCCCATTAAAGATGAGGTTAAAGGTAGAAGCAATGAAAGAGTGGGAGATATTTCACTGGGGGAAATGGAGTGGCACTGAGCTTTGAAATTGCACTGCGTGAGAATATTAATAAAAAAGTTAATGACGCAATGTGCTTTTTGCTCCACATTAATTACACTTTTACATTCCAGTTTTTAATGCATTTTACACAAGACTTTATTTTACATTCCAGGAAGGGGAAAATATAATTGCCGCTTTAATTTCTATAGCCAAACCCTGATAAGATCACAGCTGTGAAAATCTCATAAAAAGCTTTAAATTAAGTTAAAAAAACAGTTCCCTTCCCTCCTCCTCTTGCTTCTCTTCCTGCTTGAGGTGCTATCAGCAGACATGGCAAAAATGTTGGTTCAAGGTAGTGTTCCCTGGCATGGAGACCTTTTCTGCAGTCGGCACCAGTTATGAGGCCTGGACCATCCAACACCACATACACTGCTGGGTCTCCGTCTACCTCTCTGGGCCATCAGTGGGAATAAACCCTCTGCCAAGACCATTTGAGTGTGCAGGGCCCCAGATGTAATATACATAGCCCTGGTTATTACCAAAGGCACAGTTTTTGTGCTGGGGCTGCATGTGCACAGACAAGACTGAAGAGATCACACTGCTACAGACTGAGAACTGAGGCTTGATGAAATAACTGGTTTACATGAGATAAATGAGAAAGTCTATGTGAATGACAGGAATTTCAGATTATTGTTTGAATCCTGTCAGAGATGCCTCCCATCCCTGCAAAAACAGATCAAATGAGATATCATAAACTGAAGTAGCCTGGTGTTCCTATCTTCTTCCTTTGCAAGGGACAGGTTCTGGCTCTGTCCACAGAGTGTCTTCATAGACAGTGACCCCTCTATAGCTACACACTGTGTCAAGTCCTAAGGAATCCCTCCACATACACCCCTGCCTTTGACTCTGGCTCTCTTTTCACTCAGATGAAAAATCATAGCAGGACTACATTCCTACATCACAACCATCCATTTCCTTTAGAAGCATGAAGAGAGGCCATCTCATGACTTTGCCTATAGCCCATAGTGCAGCTGAAGCAACACAGCCTCACTGTGTGTGCACAGCACTCATACTGATTTGGTACAGTGGTGTACAAGTCTGTATGTGCTCAAAGCTCTCTGCTGATATTCCCCTATCAGGAACTGCATGTAGTTATGGAGATGAGTTGAGACTTTACTTGCAACAGGACAAAACCAAAGGAGAATCAGACCTTCATCTATTCTTGATACCAGTCACCTACAACTTGAAATAGTCGAGCAACCCTATCCATCCATTTCCTCTTTGCTATTCATGCCGGTGATCCTGCCACATTACTTTGATCTTCCACATCCTCATCCCAGGAACTCCAGGACAAGCCACTGACTTCGTCATATATGAAAAGGTTTCTCTTCCAACGTAATGTCCTAAATTTGTGGATCCCCATCTCAAGATCCTTAACATAAACTATAGCATCATAAAAGTGAGAGATCAGATAATCCATCCTCCTGCCCTTGAAAGGCTCGCTTATGCAAGAATCTTCCCTGACATATGTTTCTATGTGCACCTAAGTCACTTCTGGAAGCCTGTGACCTTGCTGAACCTCTTCTCCTTGGACTCTGACTTCTTTCCCTCTGAAATGTCCAGACTGGATATCCCTGTTTTTTCTTTCCTGAATTCAGACACAGTACTCCAATTAGACCAATCTCTGTATTCCTGCCCTACCATTGCCACCTAGGTCTGTTCTTGTGACTTCATTGGAGAAAGATGAAATCTCACCAATGAGCTTCTGCAGCAAAAGGGACTACTCAGAATACCCCATTCAAAACCCCTGTGCAGACTGGACAACAGAGCTTAAGAAAGGTTCACTTCTCCATAGGTTTTGTTGATCATCTTGAGCTCCTTCTCCAGGATAAGTTCCCAACTTACACCTCTGTAAACAAAAGCAGAATCCATCACTCACACCCATATTATTTTCCTTGATTGTTCCCTGCATGCAGAAAGCAGAAGAGGAATGTGTTTTCACAAGTGAAAGACAGAGGGAGAGAAGAAAATAGGAGAGATTGAGAGAAAGAAAGAGAGAGAGGCTCTAAAACCTCATTTTCCTGGTAATTTACTCTTCTATTCAGTTGAGTCCTGCTGCTTGTAAGCCTATTCCTGTTACAATATTAGATATAAACAAGTAAACTGTGTAATGGATCACATTAAGCAGGCCCTGCATCTTGAGGCAGGATTTAATTTGCATGGCAGATTATCTTGTCTGCAGTAGGAGAGGCACCCTGGGGCACTGACTGCATTAATAGGATCTAGTCTCTTAAAATCCATTAAGTCAATTGAGTGGACCAGTCTATAATCTCATTTCAAATCCAGCGTGAAAATGCTTAAACACTAGCCCTATGACACCGACAGCAGAGAAGTGACTAAAGGGACACTGGAGACCACACTGTGCCATATTGCCTGCCTGCTGGGAGTAGGAAGAGATGGAAAAAGGGTAGAGCTCATTCTCTTTTAGCAAACTCCATTCAGAAAGATGCTGACAGGAGGAGTGAGTTGAGTAGAGGAGACAGGAACTATGTAAGGGGAAAGATTGTGGAGTTTATCCCAAGTAATGACAGTGAGTTTTTAAACAATGTTGTCAATTGGCTGATGACATTTTGAATACCTTCTTGCTCTGACACAGTAAGAAATACTGGACAGTGAAGGGGGTATGCCTTTACAGGAGTGTTCTACTATGAGTCACAAGAATAGGGACTTTCAAACTGTCCAGAAAAACAAAATTACTCTGGGAAAGTGGAGTTGCAATTAAAACACAGGACCAGAATATAAGAATGTTAAAGCTGTGGAATCCTAGGCTTTTGGCCTCTCTGCTCTGGACTGCCACCAGCAGGAAATGTTCTTGAACTCAGATATATTTGCACAAGGTTATTCTTGGCCTAGCTGATCAGAGTAAAATTTTCACAGTTGCCCCAAGGTAGAAAATTAGACAAAGGGTCAATTTATCTTAACCTTGTCCACAAGGTCCCCTAAGTAAGAACAGTTTTTGGTTTGGATATATGTAAACTATTTAGCATAAAGGGTCTCCAGTCAGAGGTCTGGGTACCTTGACCACATTACACTAACCCTGTAACCACAAATAGCAAAAATAACTGTAGAAAACAGACAGATAGAAACTCAAAAGGAAGAAAAAGATATAATAGCATGACCTAAAAACTGAAGGAGTAAGAAACTTCCAGGACCAGATGGCATTTATGCAAACACTCTAAAGAAATCAAAGTACAAAGAAGTTACTAACAAACCCATTCAATTTATCATTAAAAACAGCCACTCTCCCACCAGGCTGGAGGGGAGCCAACACTCTGCACTTCTTTTAAAAGAGGTGCTAAGGGTAATCATGGGAATTACAGACCTCAGTGAGCCTTACGCCAGTACCAGGAAAAATAGCTGAGAAAATCATTAAAGACAGAGTTATAAAGCATCAGGCACAGTGGGTGTAATGTGGTAAAGAAGCAGCTTGGGTTCTCCAAGCTGACTTTCTGACCTGCTAGTGTTCCTTGGAAATGTCAGCAGCTCAGAAGAAGCAATGATAAGTAGGAGGCACCTAGCTATTAAGGATTTAACAAAAACCACATTCAAAAATTTTAGGGCTCCACTCCTGCTAATATGCATAAGCCCTAAGGGTGGAATTTTACACCACATCACTGATTTGAAGAAAAAAAAAAAAAGGAAAATAGAAGGATTAAAGTGGTACTGAATTCTTGTAACAATCCCATTCCTCATAAACTGTGGCAATGTGTCTAGGAGGGATCAAACTTAAGCACTAAAACCAAAGACAGGCCTCTCCCACACAGGCTACAGGTGAGCTGTAGCAGTCGTCTCCAGGAGGCTGGTGAGGTGCCTGGTTCCTGGACCACACGAAGGACTACATTTCCTGGATGTCTGCAGTGGATGTCAGATGACCATACCAGGTACGTCCTCAATACTGAACCATGTTGGGAATGGGCTTCTGCTGAAAGGGCTGTAGCAGCACTGTTCAATAGGCCACTGTTGGAGTGGCAGAATATTGGGCAATCCCAGAGTCATTCCATGCTGCTGTGAATGGGGCTACCCCATGATCCCACAGGATACAAACGCTCAGAGGCAAACTGATCAAGCATTTTGGCAAAACGCAAAATGGCGCCTGTAAAGAAAACTTGATCCACAGCCAATAAATCACCCACTTTCAGTCTCACAATTGTGTGGTTTTGCTCTGATGTATTTACAGGGTCTTGAATCTAGTTGATTTACATGCTTCCACTTCTTATTCCCTCCCAGCTGGAGATCTCCCAGTTTACCATGCCTGGCAGCACTCACACTGTTCCAAGTCTCAGCACTAGTCCCTCCTCTGCCAACACACAGCTTCTCCTTACTAGCCTTTTAAATGCTGCCAGACCTGCTGCCCAAAGCAATTGTGTCATGGGAGCCCAAGGGACTGATATTAATCCAGTGGTGAATACCAGTCATAATGAGTCCAATATATTCTCCATTTCAAGAAATCTCTCAACTCTGATTTCTAGATGCTATATATCAGAGAGATCACTATATACCCATCCTGTTCTTATTGCCTTCCCTAAATACTCACTTCATAGGCAGACAAGATTGCATGGAAGATGGATATTCAGTTTGATCTGATGCAGTAGATTTTATATTCCAAGCAACGGACTCTTGCATACAAGTTTTCACAACATTGCAGAGGCACAAGCATAGCTCCACTCTTTTCCTTCAGAGCTGTTTACTCTGAGTGCCACTCTCCCCAAATGGACACAAACATTCACACAGCAGTCCCTGCTCAAACTCAACATTTTCTCAGCAGTCCTTACCCAAACTGCTGAGCATAACCTCCAGAGTCATGACAGTTAATGGCAGTCACGCTCCTTTGAACTCTAAAATTGCACTAGGCAGCACCACAGGACCTCTGACAGGGTAGGTGCCCGCAGACAAATATCCCTTCTACAGGCAAGTTGATATAAGAAGGGGGAGCACTTCTGCCTGGGGTAAACAACTGCTTTATGCCCTGGAGAGGTGCAGAAGGAAATTTTCAGCACATAGGGTTTTATTGCTGGTTTTGGGCCATTCCCTGCTGCCTAAAGGAGGCTTGTGGCTTAAAGACACAACAAAGGCTGTCACCTTTTCTTAAAAACATACCATGACACTGGTGAACTGCAACTTTCACATCATCCTGTGTGCTCCCAATTGGTCATGTGACATCCTCTGTTATCACAGATCGACACTATTCCTTTTCTTTGAAGGAAAGAGAGAACCATCAGCTGTTTTCAAACCACAGCATCAGCTACCTCTCCCACGCAAACCACAGATCAAAGGTTTCCACATTCCAAACCACAGAGAGGTCCCAGGGGCCCCAAGAAGCAGATGTCTAGCACACTTTCTACTAGACAGTCACATGCAAGACTGTGCAGTCTTTGCAATATGTGGTAAAAGGGAAGAGGTTTCCCTTTAGAAACCCCAGGCACATATCCGAGAAATACAAAATCACCCAGCCACTGGTACCTGCCTATAGGGAGGCACAGCAGAAACTAAGAACTGTTACACAGAGCTAGTGATACACAGCTCCAGTGTGGAGCACTGGCTTGTAAAATGGGTGCAAACAGCACAGCAAGGAGAAGAAATGAGCTTCTGTACCTTGAAATTACAGTAGGATACACCAGGAATCAATTTGACACCACCCATTTTGCTCTTCAACTTCACCTTCCATGTTACAATGGAGCAGCTTGCCTCCACCCTGAGCACATATGAAGAACTGAACGTGTACCCTTGCTGAAGCCATCAGTATCTGCTCGAGCCTGACAAGATATTGAAACAACAATTCCAAGAAGCACATTCATCTCCCTGAGTGGCTCACTTGCCTCCTGATGACAACCTGCTAAGTATCTCCACTTAATTAGTCCACTGTTCCTTGAAGCAAGTAAGAATGCAATGTGAAGACTGTGCTAGGACTATCTTTATATAAGCTAGACAAGAAACAGTTCATTTTGTTGAAAAGAGAGGGATGCCCCAACTTATCTTTCCCTCATCAAGAACGACTCAGATTCAACAGGCCCAAAAAGACACCAAGACAGACAAAAAACTGGAAATCACAAAGTTCTTCAGGGAGCCCTTATAGAGCCCACAGTGTGACTGAGTGGATGCTGTGGGTTTCTGGTGTGCTTCAGATAAGGCTCTATCTGCATTTGGTTGGGAAAAAGGTCACAAATTGCACTTAAGGGAGGATGTGGAGGAAATATGCAGTTTTAGAACACTGATATGAACATTAGTGAGGTCTCTGGCTTGAAGAATTGAGGAACAGAGAACAAAAAGCAAGGTGAGTCTCTCTTGTCAATTTAAGTATATATATACTTAAACAGAAAGAAATAAAATAAAGGATAAATACAATAATTTTAAAATCTTTGAAAATAAGTCTAATATGTCTAACACTACAACCTAATCCAGAACTGGCAAGTATGGCATCAGTGTGCAGTGAAGAGTGTGAGAATAGACAGTAGGATTTGGCATCTATGATGTGAGCTTTATTTAACACAAAAAGAAAGATGGGTTTCCATGGGCCTCAGCAAGTGAGAGACGAAAGATGAGCTTCCATCCAATAACGAATTCATTAATTTTCCTTATCAAATGTGCTGAGCCAAGGCACATCCCCCAACTGGGAAAAACTAGGAGCTGCCATTTCCTGGAGTGTCACTGTACACTGGTTGAGCTGCAGACAATCACTAAAGCCTGACAAGAGTATATCTGCTGAAGACTAAGGACTGGGTGATCAGCAATTCAATCCTCTCTTTGGCAGCCCAGTGCACTGCCAAAAAACGGATATGAAAGCTGAAGTGTATAGGCCAGACTCATCCCTTGGTAGGTCCACAGAATTTAAGTGCCTTATCAGAAATGGCTTTTGTCCAACATGTCTGTGACAGTCAAATGTAGGCATGGTCTACAAAAAACTTTGGCTTAAACACTGAATGGAGATCATCTAGAGCGCCTTTAACTAAAATTAAACATGAAGACTGTCACCTTCAGTGAGTGCAGAAAAAAGACCTCAGCCAGAAGGAGAGAGGAAAACTGTTAGGAGAGGTCACTTGCAACCCATCCTTCATGTTCTGAGTGGTGGCATTTGTTTAACCATAACATTGATTCTTTCCAATTCTGTGCTACAGCATAGCAATAGACTCCCTTTCTTCCATGTATAGATGCCTTTGCATCCTATCACACAGAGTACAGTTCTGTATTCTCCAACCATATGGAAAACTAACTGTACATAGTGGATATTTTATTTGAAAGAGAGAGCTCTCCTAGAACCTTCTCTTTCCATGCAAAATGGCCTAGAAAGATAACATAAAGGCAACATAGAGATAAGTTTTATTTGCTTGGTAATACAGAGGTTTTTGCATGTACTAACCTGTTTATGTACTCCAAAGCTCAAGCAGTGGCATCTAAAAGAACATTCTGCACTGAGATGTGCCCATCTGAGAGCACAAGCCCTTTTGGGTCTGTATCTAGGAAACACGGAGAGCCCAATTGCACTGAGGGATCAGGCACCAGGGTATAAGGTGAGGAAGATGAAAGCAAACATTGATAAGCAGCTGATGAGGGAGTCCCACTCATTCCTTCCCCTAGGTGCTGTGTCTACCTTCCTATTCTGTGGTCTCTACAACATGTACGTGTAAGTCTGAAGCCTTCAGTCTTCCCTACCCACAGACCTATAGACCTTGGTGGTCCCAGATTCCCAGGGAAAAGGACTTTCAATATGTGGCAAGGCAGCAGTTGAAGGTGCTTAAGCTGTTTGTCTTCTCAGTGCTGCAGTAATTTCCCAGCTGATTTCTGAACTCCAGAAGAAAGGACAAGGATGGAGGGGAGGAGGGGAGTCAGAGGAAATGATGACTTCATCATTCAACACGAGTTTGTGAGAAAGCAGGTTATGTTGGGGGACCACCAAACGCGACGTCTTTCATTGCCCCACCTCCCACAATGCAAAGGTGCAGTATTACCTCTTCTCCCACCCCCCCATCTCATCTACCCCCAGACAAAGTATTCCCGAGCTCACCATATAATGCAGTTTTTCATGGCATGCCTGCTTATCAGGACTCTGAAACTATGTGAGACATGCATGCAGACAATGGGCCTGTCTCTCAGCCACAGAGGGCTCTGAAGGGATCCCTTTCAGCGCTCACAGATTGCTCTGTGTTCCCTTAATTGACAGACCGGCCAAGTCTGACAGCAGTGGCGTGCAGCTGGTGCAGGCTGCTCTGTCTCAGGTAGGCCACCTTTCAGCAGGGAAATTGCTTTTGATTGGCTTTATTGGAAGTAGCTTCTCTTATTCAGCTGGCAAAAAACTCCTGTCTTTAATGGCTGACAATTTAGGACCAAACTCTCTTGCCCAAAAGGTTCCCTCTTTTCCCCATAGACCTAAAAATGCTATCTCGAAAAGGAGTGGACCTCATCCATAAGGAACAACTTTATTTGGTCAGAATTGCTGAGGCTCTGAGATTTTCTGGAGCCCAGGCTTTTTTATTTCTCAAATCTCCAAGATTTGGCTATGGCCTGAAAAAATTAAAATCACAAAGCAAGAGTAGAAGAGCTGACAAATGCTAAGAGGAAGTTCTTGATTTTAGTGCTTACTCTGGAGCTTCAGTGTGAGTCTAGGCTGAAGGAGGCCTGCAGAAGTTGGTCTACCTTCTCCTAGTAGTTGGTGGAGGATGGACATGAAATTCCACTCAGAATATTTTCAGCCTCAGGTATTTGTGGCACCAGTTATTTACAAAGAATCTTTAGCATGCAAATTAGCATTTCCTGGTGGGGAAAAAAAGAAAAAGAAAGAGACTGGTATGCTCTTTTTAAGTTGGTAGCCTGAATCTGGCTATCCTATCTTTTCTTCCACTTTCTGGTATGATAGATGAGGCTGTACAAGTTAAGATGTCATATATTTCATAGCCCACCAAATGCACTCCTTAGTTCTTTTCTTCTTTCAAGGAGAACTAAATAAGGCTTCAGCTTTATCAGGAGATGGTGTAAAAGTAATCACCAATACCTTCCATAGCCTTTTCAAAAGTTTTGTTGGCCTTAAGACGTTTTTCTATTTTTTAAATAAATTTTTAAAGCACTTGGCTTTCCATCGCGTTTTATTATAGCACTTCTGCCTGGCTTTGCTTGACAACATATAGAATCAGGTTCAATCTTTAGGGGTCATTAGTAAAGATCACTTCGAGAACCCACTCTGAAACCTGGGAAAATTGAACTAAACTACCTTGGCACTCAATGAGTTATGCTTCTCCAGAAATGATTACTCCAATGACCTAACCAACCAGTTCTTCAATGAATGGAGAAAAGAAAGAGAAATGGAAAGGAAAAGCATGAGTTCAAATAATTACCAACTGCACCTTTCTCAAAGTACAGCAAGAAGAATCTAAAGCTCTCCTCTCAGATTTCCTGGTACAGGAACAGCTGGGGCAGTGAGTGGCTTCCTACTGCTTGCAGTAACACACAAGCCAGCATGTCTGTGCCAAGTCTCAGGACTTTCTCACTTGCTCTCCCAGGTGGCACCAAGTTGCAGCTGGATGTGTTGCTACACAGACACCCCAGACAACTTCTCCCACCCATTCCTCCTTCTCTATCCAGTCTTGTTAGCAACTGTTTCCACCAGGCAAGTGGTGCCTTCCTAGACAACACTCTTCTCGTCAGTGTCTCTCATTTGCTGCTTCCTCATTTGTATGATACCTGTGCTTTAACCATAACGTGCACTTCACAAAATGTCTGATTTGCTCGATATAGATTTTTAAAATAGCTTCTTTCCTACATACAAAGGTTTTGCATTCTAGGGTTGTAAGGTAGAGCATCCACTCCCGTAAGACCCTCAGGCAATTCCTTTGTTCAGCTTCCTATACAGTTGTATTGGTTCTGGCTGAGCTGGAGTTCACTTCCCCACAGTAGCCCTCACAGTGATGTGCTTTGCATTGGCAACTAGAAGGGTGTTATTAACACACCGGTGTTTTGGCTGCTGCTGAGCACAGCATCAGCACTGTAACATTCCTTCCTTAGTTGAGGGCAAGATCCTTGGAGGAGACCCAAGTAGACTAGCTAACCCAAACTGACCAAAGGGATATTCCATACCCTATGATGTCAGCTCAGATATAAAAGCTAAGGCAAGGAGCAGGAAGGCAGGCATTCATTGTCTCCAATGGCTGCCTGCTGAGGAATCGTCACATAAACCAAAGCCCTGCTTCTCAGGAGTGGCCGACCATCGCTGTTCATGGGAAGTAGAGAATAAACCGTGCTATCTTTCACTTCTGTGTGCACAAGCTTCACTTTACTTTTTGCTTTAAATAAACTGCTTTATCCCAACCTACAAGTTGTTTTTTCCACCTTACCATCTCCCCTGTCCTGCTGGGAAGGGGAGTGACAGAGTGGCTGGGTGGGCACCTGGCATCCAGCCAAGGTCAACCCACCACAACAGTGTTGTGACTACACAATTTTCTCCCAGTTATGACAGCACCTTTTTAAATTGAAACAATGTGAATTAAAGAAAACGTAAAAGCAGGTTAAAGCTGTGGCAGACCTGCACACAGATCCCTTTCTCTCTACCACAGGACAACATGATTTTCTTGTGCTTCAGGGCTCCATCCTTCTATCTCCTTCTAGGAAACACTCCTCTTCAGGTGTCAAAATCCTAGAAAGAGGATCACCCAGGCCCTGCCTGTTCAAGAGATGGGGAGACTCCAGAGGAAGGCACAGGTGCTGTTGCAGTAGACTCCATGCTTGAGAGTCATTTCACCATTTAGCCAGTTGTGCCCCCTCTGCTCAAGCAGACAGCAGAGGTGAAGACTGAGGGGACTGACACCCACCATCAGATACAATGACTGCATGTTTATTGGTCTCGCCCTGTCCAGGTCTTGGCAAGCAAAAGCTCGTTATGTGATCAAAGCACCAAGCTAGATTTGGGGACTGTGCATTCCCTTTTAACCATGACATAAGATGCTCTAAATTTCTTTTCAAAAATTCCAGACATTTCCCTGAAAAGTACAGACTACATTTGCTACGAGACTTTAAGTTTCTGCTGCTACCTCTCAGCTACGTAGGGTATTTCAAAACAATGGTGTTTAATCCTTTCTATATTATTGATACAGAGAGAATAGAAATTTCCAGCAGAAGGTCCAGACATTAACTATGAGAAATATCACAGTGTTATGCAAAACATTATCATAAGCTGTTCCCATAAATATTGCCTCTCTGGGCATTTTCTATGTGACACCAGTGAAATCCTTCTCTCTCTCTTCTGCATACATCTCTGTATGATATTATTGGTTCTTAGTTCTTGCTGATTTCACAGAATATATTCTGAGTTCAAAGAGACCCACAAGGATTATCAAGTCTAACTCTTAAGTGAATGGCTCATACAGGGATCAAACCCACAACCTTAGTGTTACCCAGCACCATTAACTCTTGGGTCTGATGTTCCTTTTTTTTTCAAGCAGAGAAGAATTTAGACTTTTTGCTAGGTGGACTGACATGCTCTGGGCTAGGACAGACATCAGAGGCACACCTGCACTGTCACAGACGTTATCCTGATACTTAACATCACCCCTTTGGCAACCACAGGCTTATATTTTGATTTATAACCCAGCAATCTTTCCCAGGGTTTATAACATTCTTTCAGTACGTGACAACACATGCCACTGGGTCCAGCAAGGACCCTTTCTCTAGGGCTATTGGGACAAACTAAAAAAAAGTGGCCAGGAAAGCACTAAGAAAGACACAACAGTGGCACAAATTCCAATTGAAGGGGGATCTATCTGCAAGGCTTTTTTTCTCCATGTGAAAGCTCTTCACTGGGAAAGTCTCCAAGCCCAAGGGGAGAGGCCCAGAGGGAGGGAAGAATAAGAGGCCCTGCGGGCAGCCAGCAAAAAAGGTTTCTGACTATGCTAGGTGACACTTGGATAAACAAAAAACACTGTCATACTCTGATGCTACCTGGGGTAGGCAGGTGACCAACCACTCAGAGTCTGAAAGGCCGTGAAGTCACTGTGCTGGTAAGTCCAACATTTTCATCATGACCACTCCAGTGGGAGACTGGAGTAACTATGTGAGTTACTATGACATTTCAAGCAACATTTCAAATAACTATGCTTGTAGCCTGAGTAAGGTTTTGCTAAGCTCCTGGTGCTGGCTAGCTAGGCAAGGGCAGGAAGTCCAAGGGACATGGCTCATGAGGCGGAGGCTCTGGGCCTCTCCCAGTCACTGAGGGCAGAGAAACAGAAAGGCTATGAAGGAGCACAGGGGGTGGCAAGGAAGAGAGATGTTCCAGGGCTGTATGTAATGACTGCCATGGGGACAAGCACATAGCCAGGGCTCTCAAGCAACCCTTACGAGGTAACGTCAGTCATTTTCACTGGTGGGGGAGGCGAGGAAGACAGCTAGGAGAGTAGCTCAGCTGCAGCAAAGCCACACAAAGTTGGTCTGTTCGGCTGCCTTTGTGGCACTGTTGTATTTATTGAAGGCAGCAGCAGTTTGTTCTGTCCTTTCAGTTACTGTACGGGACCCGATCGGGGTGCAGATGGGACTACAAAGCAGCCCTTGTTGTCAGTAATGTGACTCACATGTCAGGCTCTTATTTGCTGTCAGTGGCTTTATTAAAGTCTACAGTTTCAGACCCTAGACCCTTGCCTATTGTATCCCCTGGCCCCAGAGATTCTCTTAGGGAGCACTCACAATTACCAGCTCTCTCACAAGAGCACACAAACACACTGAGCTGGCATAGCAACGGCGCACTCAGGGGTGATGCCCAGGCTAAAGCCAAGCTGGGGCACTCTTCATCTTTAAAACTAACACATTTACAGAAATGGACAGGACAGAGAAGCAAGCATGTCTGGCACAGGATCTCTCCCTCTAAGACCATCTGGTAATGTACACATTCACTTACATACATTTATTCACATGTTCTGCACTTGGAATACTCACACTCATGCTCACATACGCATTCATGGCTATGTTCTCCCCTATGGTAACATACACATTCACACGTGTGCTTCACTCACATGCTTGTGCACCAGCATAGATGCACAGATGGGCCAACATTTGCATATTGCACACCACGCACAGTCACATGGACAAGTCCCCCCACAGGTACTCACAGCCCTCAGTGTCACACAGGCAGGTACACTGACTCTCACCACTACATTCTTACACTCAGCTACGCACATTTCACAGATTATAGTCTCATATTGATCATGTTCTCACAGACTCAGCGGGCACTAGTGTGGCTGCACAGTCACTGCTACACACAGATGAGAATTTCCACAAAGGCACTCACATCTTTTCACTTACAACTGCTTCAAGTAGAACAAAATTCTCATTTCAAATACTCAACTGAAGTTAAAGACTTGTTTCCTAGGCAAGTCTTCCTGTAAAGGCTCAGGCTCTGACCTCTCCATAAATGAAGAACAATTTCTCTGACTTTACTAGACATTAGTGTTGCTGTGAACAGAATCCTCACTTCCTTCTGACGTGAAATTACTCTTCAGCGTCATGGTTCTTCCTCACCACCACAGGGTTCTCTTTCTAACCTTAAACTAGACCGCAGGATACTTGCCACCGGTCCTGCTACAGTGCACAAAGTCTGTCCCTCTGAATCAGACAACTGTAGAAAAAAATCATGAAACAAGATATCAAGAGTACTAAAAACTGCTAGAATAAGAATGGAGAAAAACAGGACATAAGCAGCCAGGAAAAAATCTTGCATAAAGAGAAAAAAACAACAAAACAAAAAAGCCAAACCAAAACCACGTAAGTTTGAGAATGAGAATGTAAATGCTATGATAACAAAGGAGGACTGACTTGGACTTCTGTAACGGATTGGACACAGTGTCTCACTGTTTCTGTTTAAGAGTCACTTCAACAGCAATGAAATAACCATCACAGATACATGTGCTATGCACCCCAAGTCAGAAAAGTCATATAAGCCCAAGCTTAGTCTCATTTCTGTTCAAAAAGGGCTTATGCCTATGCTTAGCATTAAGAGCAAGCTATCTTCAATGAGAACCAAGTCCATGATTCCCTGCATAAGGCCCCATATTATAAAATGACCACAAGATAAATATATTTTTGTCAAGGTCACAGAACAGTCCTCCTGAGTCCGCTTCAAGTGACTTAAGCGCAAAACCAGCCTCCATTCCACACAAGCCCCAATTCCACATAGCCATGACAAAACTCATGAGCTGTGATCTGCAATGGCAAACCTGACCATCTGTAGGCTTTACGGATCTTAGATTCTGCACGAGGATCGTGATGTCAGAGCATTGGATTCTTCACACTCCAGCACAAACCACGTTAGTCAGCCACTTAAGAAGCTCTGAATGATTCACTAGCTTTGGTACTTTTTATTGCTTGCTGTCAAAATTCTGTGCTGTTTGTGTACTGGTGTGTGCTGACACATACAGCATTTTACTCTACCCAAAGAAAGGTGAATTTGAATGATCGGCTGATGTCAAAAATGCTTTAGACATGAATGAAAGCTATCATTTTAAAATCTGCCCATTAATACTACAATTGTCATTATTGTTGCAACCTTAATCTCACAAGAGAAATCCTTTTACTGCAGAATTCACATAGGGTATTTCAAACCAAAATACCTTGTATTTACAACTCTGGAAATAGATATGAAGAAAACAAATCCAGAAGAACAGATGTATTGATTAGTAAGGGCTCTGGATCCACACAGATTTATTCCCGCAATTTATTTTATATGTCTAGGCAATTATTTTGAATTCAAACTAAACACATTAAAAAAAATCTTTTCAGGATTGAAGGCAATAAATATATGTCAGGTACCTGATATTTCAGAAAAGGTCTGTTTCTTAAAGAATCCAAGTCTGCGTTTCTAAACAATACAAATCGTGTTCCAGAAATAAACCCTAAAATAGGGAATACAGAGAAAACAGAAAGGTACCAAAATAAAAGATAAACCACCTTCAGGTGCTACAAGCCTATTTATTGCTATTTCATATCATGTGGAGTGAACCACACAGTTATAAAGCACTGTTATGAAACACAAGGATCCTTTAAATCACCTAACTACAGAAATACATCTATATATTTGACTCATATATATGTACCTATTTCTTTTCATTACAACAATACAAAAGCCGGTATTTTTGTTTCCTTCTGGAATTCTGCATACTTCAAAACAACCCTACTTGTTACAGGGCAAGCTACATGGGAGTGGGTCTGGACTAGTAGGAATGGTTCTGTATTTGTAGCAGCATTAAGGAAAATGCTATATAACATTTGTAAAAGGAAATCAAGGCTGACAATAAGTGCAAAATATCAATTAAAGTCATAAACTTGTACAACTGCACTTTTTTTTTCAAACTGCTTTACAAATTATTCTTGTTCTGCTATTGTTACATTAGATGGTAGCCCCAGTGAACTTGATCAGAAAACAGTAACTCCCCAAGCTGGGCATAACAACAATGCTTCTCTATATCCCAGCCAGAGGCTGTAATCTGACCATGCCAGAAGCTGCTTAAAAATTGCAGTATATTTAAACATAGTAGATCCTGAGATCCTGCATGTTTACTTCCTTACTGGTATGCTTTTACCCCGACTAAATAGTTTGACTACATGCTTCTATGTAAGGGCCTTTTAAGATCACTTTGACCCTACTTGCTTGACTTGCATAGGTAGTTTGGCTGCACATCATATTCAGGTCATACCAGATTATAACAGAAGCTAAAAACAGAGTATGAAGGAAGAGCCTCTAGATGACCCAAGACATAGATATAACTATGCAGTCCACATAACCTCTAAGTTTTATAGCCATCACATCTCTGACCTGGAAACTTTCTGTGTCTTTCTGCTACGTTGCTGTACAGTTGACCTTCCTAGGCTACATGTTAGTACACCTGCCCTCCCTTCATACCTCTCTGCTTTTTCTTTCTTTTACACAGCAATCAGAAGCTACTTGTCTCCCCTATCAAGGACTTCACTGCTACCTATACTCAACATCTCTTATTTTAGGCAAGAAAAGAAAGCCCTGCCTCTAACCCACCTCTACTCGCAAACTCACTGTTAATTGCTGGATCTTCAAATCTGTGTCCTTGTGCCCCCCACAGGTTTGCCCTTCATGAAGGAACAGAGCTCCTTTTAGATGCCCTTAGGTTGTTTCATTGGTCTCCATCAAAAGCCCACCTATAAGGTCCTTTATAATGAGATTTTCAAAAAACGTCATCCCATTTGTTTACGGCTACTTCAGGCAACCTCCATACATAGCCCAAGCCATGTCTTATTCTCATCATCTATTGTCTTTTATCTTACAGCTCCTCTCTGAATCTATGGAGCAAAAACTGCCTTTTCTTCTCTGTTGTCTGCAGCTATTCAAGCAAAACATCAAGAGTTAGGGGAATCACCTTGGAAAAAAGGAGGATACTACTGCTGGTGTCTTACTCTGCCCTTTCACTTGGTAGCCTTTGCTTCCTTCTCTAGTGATGGATCTGCTTACCACCAAGAGCATTTGCCACACATGCAAAGTGTTACAAATTAAAGATCAGGTCCCACAGGTCTGATTCAGTTTATAATCAAGCAAAATTCCCTCTACCATCAGACAACACCCCAGTGTGGGATTTAATCCCAACAATCACACCCAGATTATTATTCCAGATATCAGGCTGCCTATTTGGATTCCCTGGCCCCACTGTCACCATGCAGTGAGACCAGACCAGCAGACTATAGATGCTGGTGTAAAAAGCCCCTTGGGGTAACTATCTCACCATCTCTGGTGGTAAATAGGAAAAACACCAAAGGTCATCAGGCTGTTACAACCCCTACTAAAAAGCTCCATCTTCTAGCTCAGGAATTAAAAGGTCCAAGATTGAACACTGACAGCTGACAACACATCCTCAGTATGGCATTATATTAGCTGCATTAAACTGTGTTTGTGGAAGTGCAAGAACTGCAGGATATTGAAGTGACTGGGAAAATAAAAGAGCATTTCCCCTAATTCAGGCACATGGCCCAATCCTGTAGATATTCTGCCTTAAGGGTTTTTATCTACTGACATGGCTTAGAACTGTGCTGGCTCTCTCTTCAACTTTCTATCTGCTGGCTATGCTTGCTAGATAAATAGCTATACTCATATAGAAAAACCTGCACTAATAAAAATGTAGACAGCCAGAAATCTGCTGCCAACAAGCAAAATATCCTATATTTCACTGCTCTGCCATGGGAGAGTCATATCTCACTGAACAAATATTCATTCCCAAACACTGTGCTAATGCATAAAAGTCTCCAACATATCTTGGAAAAAATATGGAAAAACAAGGCAGCCCAAGCTTCAGATTCTCTCCGCTGTTTCGCCTCTCCTCTTTCCTACCCATACACTTAAGACCATTTGAAGAGATGATGATTTTAGATTTTTCCATGGGCTTTTGTTCTTTAACTCTTCCCTTTCTACAAATAGGTCAACTGGATCAGTATTTTGGCCTGGGGTTTTTTGTTTGTTTGTTTCTGTTTGGTTGTGGGTGATTTGTTTGTTTGTTTTTGGTTTGGTTTGGTGTGGGGGGTATTTGTTTGTTTGGGGTTTTTTTTTGTTGGTTGTTGCTTTTGGGGATTTTTAGCCAAGTTCAATCAGAAGCAGAAGCACTGGCTTCTCTGGTGTCGATTATAATCATTTGCCCAGGTCATAATCTCCTGTCTTAGACTGCTAGAGCTCTAAAGCATGCAATCATCTTTTGTTTGTTCTGCATTCGTATGTTGCCTACCATGGCAATGCCTTCAGAAGTAATATGGATCCTTGGCATTCCAGCAATACAAATATATGCTAGCAAGTGAGGCTTGCAGCAGTGAATGAGTGGTTTCCCTGATTTAAGTCAGCAAAATCAGAAATTTTTCCCAAGTCGTGCTTGGACTTAAAGCTCTCTGGGACTGTGTTTTGTGACTGCAAGGCCTTAAGCACAAGGACATCCCTCAGTGTAAATGAATACTTGGAAACAATTAAACTCCTGGATTGTCAAGAATCAAGAGGCAGCCTCTGTCAAATAAATAATGAAGCCATGCTCTTACATAATTTTTATAGCTTGGGGCAAGCAAAAACTTTTTCTTTAGAATGACTAAATTGCAAGGCAACTATATTCCTAAATGCCTTTTCTGATTTATATCAAATAGATAATTCTTCTCTGCTTACTCACTAAAACATTTGTGTAATTCTATTGCAAACTCTTAAGCAACTTCCATCTTCTAGGCCAGCAGACGCTACATTTCTTAAGAAGAGTCTCTCAGCATTTATTGATGACACAGTCATATATACGTGTCGCGGTCGGGGTTGGTCAAAACACGACACGTCTTCTTCAGAAGGCTGGACCTGAGACCTTTATTGCAAGCGCTGCTGCGACTTATATACACTTTATTATCTACACATCTCCATGCACCATTGGTTTCTAGTAACATAAATAATTCTCAATTGGACACGTACACTGCGCATGTCAGACAACTATGAATCAGCAAGGACAGGCAGGAAATCCATTCTGTGTCACAGCTTTCCCTTCCGTGTCTGCCACCTTGCCAGGGTGCAGAGGTTCCATCTTTAGTTCCTACTGTTTCCAGAGACCCCAGACCAGCTGGGGCCCCCCACATATACGCATTAGTTCTCATCACTCAGGATGACTGTGTGCTTTGAGATTCTTCAGAATGACAGGCACAACACTGATAATGTAATTAGTTATTATATGGCAGACAGCATTTTTGGAAAGATGCTGAACCAAATGTTGCTTCTTTAGGCCTCGCTATCTGGAAAGCATGAGCAAATAAAGGAAGCAAAACATTTCTTAAAAAGCAAGCATTATTATTCTCTCACTTTCAAAACTCATGTTCCTGGCTGCATAGAGCTTTGGTAGGTGTCAGTACATACAGGACCACTTGGTATATAAGAAAAGAGAAGGAATGTGATATTGCCAGGATTAGAAAAGGACATACACTGCTTACCTATACCTGCCTCAGCTCCTTACTGGGGCCCTACAGAGCTCAAGCTCCACCTGAACATGGCTGTCAGGGACTAGTTCTCTGGAACTAGTCCTTGTCTTATCCAGCCTGTGCATGCAGCTGACACTTAGGTATTTCGGGTAGCATTAAGAAGGTTGATTCTAGCTTCTGTAGCTATCTGTGTATAGCAAATAGGATAGAGACCAATCTTGGATACATTAAAAGTAATAATGAAAATATCATTGCTGGGAAAGAATAAAAAAGGATCTTTTCATGATTCAGTTTTTCTAGTTGGAGTTAAGGATGAAAATCAAGTTCTCTTCCAGTCCCAAACAAACATAATTCCACTAAGAAACACGTTTCACATCAACAAACGCTAATAGAAAATGTTCCCCACTGCTCACATGAAACTGTTATGCAGATGAAACATGTTTCCTGCCAATAACAACGAGTTACCTGCAGTTAAAACAGCAGCTAATCAGCTTTACTCACCATTAAAGTGAAATGAACACGATGCTAAGTCTACAAAATGTTGGCTCGAAACAGCCATGGTGGTAAGTTGGCTATACCAAGTGAGGGGTCCTTAAGGCTTCTCTAAGCACTGCATAAGCGCAAGCCTTTGAAGACTGCTTTGCTTCACTAAGGCATCACTGTTGGAAGATGCTTATTCGTAGTATGAGGCAAGAAAAGAGTTATCTGAGGCTTTCACTTGCTCTCCAACTTTCACATGCATTTTCTTTTATTTTACCTTCAAGTAGCACCACCTGCTCACAGGGTTGCCCTATCCAAAACACGACAGCGACCAACAGCCTGTCCCACTCAAGCCTGACTGTCTACCAAGTTACGACCGAGAAGTCACATCAATCCCCAAAAGTGAACAAACAAATTAATGTCCAGTTAGGTTTCTTAGTTCAGCATTTTGGTCCAAAATTCATGTACATCAGGAGGCATTTTGTCAAGAAAGATGACATTTAATCACAAAAATTAACAGTAGGAGTCCTCAGTAAAATCTAATTCCAGTGTCCCAAGTTCCTTGCTATGGCCATTCATGTCACAGTTGTAATCAGCAGCACTGGAATAAGTCATGATCTGACATGTCAATGCCACTATATTTGATATTGAGTTAAAAACAGAGATACTTGCAGTTGTTCCTTCAACTTCTTCAAGCACCATGACTCCCACCTTATTCTCCAGCTGCTATTCCCATGTGCTAGCTCACACCCTCTGGCCAGAATAAAACATACACAAGCCTAGCAGAGGCACAGGTTATAGCCAACAGCACATATTGTTCATAGACCATTCTCAATTTTTACTCAAGAAGGCTATACACACACTTTGTTATAAAAAGTAAAAAAGCCTCAAAGCAGCATTATGTACTTTCTATTGTAAAGATCTATATGTACCAGACCAGAACTATCAGCTGGCATAAATCAGTATCAGCTCCTCTTGAATACATAGAAATTAAGTTATTTATTCACCACTCAAGGTGTGAAATCACTTATTTTTAGAAAACTGAATTTCCAGTTCTCTGTAGTCAAATCACTGAATACACAGATTATCTGTACACCCAGATTGGGTTAAGTAGGGTCATATCTCTGATGCAAGGCTCTCTCTTGACCATGCAAACACAGCACTCTGGTGTCAGTAGACTCAAATGTCTTATTCATTTTGAAGCAAGGGAAAAATGTTTGGTCTGTAGTAAAGTCTGGCATTTTTGTTAGGAACAAGATTAAAGAGATGTGGACAGAGAGCTGGATATTTGCTGAATTCTGCAAAATAAGATAAGGCTAGAACAAGTAGATTCACTTTGTCTGGTGGCAATGACAGTATAGTGTATAATGCTAGTATGTTCGGGATTTGAGTTACAATTAGGGACAGCAGGATCTGAAGAACCAAATTTATTACTGACCTCTGTCAGACCTGTAGAGGAAAGCCAAAGTCTGATACCACTAGATGAGAATGCCAAATTCTGGGTTTCTAAGCTGTCATCAAAAGTAGCATTAGAGTTCAGGATAAAGTCTGGAACAAGAGAGATTAAAGGGGCAAATTAATTGTCTGAATCTTTAAGACTCACAAAAGTGGATGAAAGTTAGTGTTGCCACAGTCAAATATTTATTCTTTATTTTCCACTGATGGCAAGTGTTTGGGCAGAGGTCAAAGCAGGGTTAGGATTGCAATTAGGCTCTAGCTTAGCATTCCAGAAATGAGGCTCTGCTAAACAATTTTGTTGCTCAATTCTGCCAAACCTGCTCAGGGATAAGTAGATTAAAATGTATCATTTTTAATTGTCAGACAGAATGGGGTTACTGAGCCATGATCAACGCTGGAGCCGGAATGGCATCATTGCTTGAGGTAAGATAAGTGGCAAAATCAGTATCAGCATATTTAAACATCTTCCGATTAACTTCTGGACATAACTGAATTTCTAGGCCATCACTCGTGCCAGGAATAAAGTGAGGACTAAAACTAAGATTTAATGTACAGTTCTGTGCAGTCAGGTTTACTGATGAATTCTGTCGAGCTTGCAGCAGGATTGCAGCCTGCCTCAGTGGATTTGAATTTTCCACAGTCAGTGTTCAGAGATCAACAAGTTCTTTAGCCATAAATGATACTGCAAGTAGCCAACATTTATGGTTTGGGACAGGAGGCTCTGCAGCATCATGTCTCCATTGCAGAACTCTCACAAGTCCTCAGTGGTAAGATAAAAGGCTGATGAGCTTCAAACACATGTTTAATTTCTGGGCAGCATTATATCCCTGTGTTACAATGATCAGTACTGTTACAGCTTGCAGGATTCACGATGGGAGGTTTTGGTACTTGTTTTTCTGGTCCTTGAAGAAAAGTTAAGGGTAGCTGTCAGAACGCTTAAATACATTATGCTGAATTATAAGGAAGCCATGGCTACCTTGGCTCTGGATAACCCTTGGGTTAGAGATGGCATTAGGGTTTGCATCTGGAGAAGGCCATACAGAGACAAGTTTATTGCTACATTTTTCTATATTCATAGATAAAAAAGAAGAGCCAGTATCAGTAAATCCATACACCTCATCCCTAAATTTCAAACACAACTGAATTCCCACACTATCAAAAAATCTTTTAGGTTGGAGAAGACCTTTAAGATCATCAAGTTTTGCCTATTGTATCAGACACCACTGTTTGGGAAAGCTTCAGAAGAGGACTTTGGACAGGCAGCTGTGTAAAACAAGCCTTGTGACTGAAACATCAGTGGTATACTGCTTCAATATGTTTAGCCTGAGGAAGTAAAAATGGGTGATGTCAGAAGATTTTACTATCTAAGCCTAATTTCCAAGCCACTCAGGCTATGAAAACCACTACAGTATATTTCATGCGTATTACTGTTTGGGATAGGATGCTCAGCAGTGCACAGGAAAATACCAAATTCTGCTTTGTCTGCTGTGGCAATTTCACAGTGAAATATGGAAATCTGCCTTAAAAACCAAACCAACAAACAAAAAAACCAAACCCTGCCTTTTCCTGCTCCCAGTGCCAATCACGCTGTTGTATTTGCTGAAATTTCTACCATTTTCTTTGGAGATGCATTTCTGTTTACCCATTTCATCTCCACCTCAGCAACTACTTCACAAAGCCACTTGTCTTTACAATATAAACATATGTTTATGCCTCTGTATTCTTTTCTTCAGTGTACAGTTCTTGAATTTGACACTTCGTGAAGGTCTTGTGAAGGTTTCACACACCTCACTGCGATGAGGCATTGGAGGACAGATCTATGCAGGGATCAGTAACAGTCTGGCTTACCTCTAGACGTAGAACTCATTTTTGCCTCGCACCCTAAGCTTTGTTGGGTTTCAGGTTAGGCTTTTCTTCCTGAGCGACTTGCCCGTGGTGCGCTAACGGGACCGAGCGCCATCGCGGGTTTGGGGTCTGGGCAGCGCGCACGCAGTGCCCGGGCTGAGCCGGCGCCGGGCTCCCCGCACCTGCCCGTGGGCGGACAGCGGGCTGCCTTCCTTCGGGCGGACAGCGTGCCCACCGGCCGCGCTCCGCGGCTCCATCCATCCCTCCCCGGCTCCGGGATCCCAGGAGGCTCCTCCGCCTCAAACCGCGGCCTGCGGCGCCCTCTGCTGCCCGCGGGGCCCGGCCCCCGCCCGGCCCCTCCCCGCCGGGCGGACGGCGATGCTCTGCGCCCAGCAGNAGAAAAGGGTCAGCGTACCCCCAAATTGCCTGCATCCCCCCACCCCCTCGCCCCATCCGCAACGCCCCCACAGTGCTAAAATAGCAAGTTTGCATGCAAAACCCCACCTGGCCCCATTTCGCCACATGCACATTCATTTCTATTCCTTTTCATTCTTCACAGAACATGTTATAATCTTTGATCATCATTTGTTTAAATTGTATAAGTAATCTGCCCGGTTTTAATAGGATTTTTCTATGAATCGGCAACAAACCATGAAATGTGATATTTTCACCATGACCGACCCAGGAAATTAGTCAACTTTGTCCTTGATTTACATGGGACCTGGCCAACTCCTCACACATCACAGTGGCAGCAGCTCACTGCCTGCTCCCCCTACATTTCACATTTCCATTCTTTCTTTCTTTCCTTCCTCTTTATAAGCAGGGTTATATATACCGCAGATGCCCAGACTTGCCATCCATAAACAGAGCCTGAATTTAGCAATGTCTCCATGGATGCCCAAATTAACAAGCAAGGTCTCACAAAACAGAGATTGGAGAAAAGCATCAGAGATTTATTATTATTATTATTATTATTAAACACAATACATGTGGGAGATCTTGTTCTCAGCCTCTTATTCTGATTCTTTTGAGGGAAATAACACCATTTCTTCAAGTTTTACATAGCCAGTATAAGAACAGCAAGCTTCCTCAAAAGAAAGCTAAGATTCTCAGTTATAATAATTCGTTCTAGGAGCTGGGGCTTACAGGGATAAACAATTGCTGTAGTACTCAAAATAAAATGGCCAGACTTCAAAATGTTGAGCCACTTTAGGGGCAATGTCTGTTAGAGCCAATCCTCTCCGTCCATCCATCCATCCATCCACTTGACTGTTTTGCATTATTTTAAATAACGTCCAATTTCTATCCTAGTCTATATGAAAATCACTTTTACTTCATTGTAATTTCAGGGTTTGGTCTTGTTTTTTTTATCCCGTTATTTGACAGTGTGTGCACACACAAGCTTTTAATAGAAAGTGAAGTTGCAAGGCAGTAACTTGGCATCAAGGCTGCAATGCAAAAACACCCAGCATGATCCCTGCTTGGGTGACAAGTTCCTCAGCTTAGGCACGCAAGTTCCATCCTCCCCATGAGGACAGATTGCCGGTTCCCATGCAATTCAGTTCTGGAGACTATGGCTGTATGGAGAAAGGCGATCTTCCAAATGCTTAAGGCTCATGAGCTACTTTCCAGAGATTGTGAAGACACTGGAAGGCAGAGGGGACAAACACAGCCTGCAAGAGTCTACTGCTAGCTATTTAAATAGGTGAGAGAAAGAAGAAAGCAGTGTTTCGACTGCATCCCCAGGCAGCTGCAGGACAGACAGCACATCTATGTTGAGAGAACGTTGCCCCTGCAATCCCACCCCAGCAGGCATTCTATGTGAACAAACACTAAGAATGTCAGCAGCTGCAACAGGTAAATATCACCACATTACAGAACATACCACAGTTATAAAGTTTTGTCCCATCTGTCCATACAGGCGTGGTCCCTGTGTGCATGTTCCCACACAGCATTTGTTCTGGATTCCCCAGGGCAGTGTCTAAGCCATTATGGAAACTGTATCTGTGATCTGGTAGATAGCTCACACAGCACTAGGGAAGTCAGGGTTCTGGGCCACCCTTTGTTCCTAAGCCACCATCTGACACCAAATAATCCATTTCCCCTCACTGCTTATTTCAGGTTTAAATCTCTTGCAGACAGGAGCTCTCTCATACTGCATGCATGTTTGTTACACAGCAGGGCAAGGACCAGCCTTCAGCTGGCTCTTGGAGTGCTCCTCTTGTCCCTGAGCTTTTATTGTCTCACCCCAAAAACCCACCATATCCCACATCATCAACTAAACCAAGAGAGCTGCTGTCCCTTCCTTCCCATGCTCAGCCTCAGCTCCTAGGAGCAGCTAGATTCTCTGTCCTGGAGGCATTTGTGCCCGGCTTTCCAATTCAGGCCTCCCTGCCCCCACACCCCCTACTCCCCAGTACGTCACCCCTCTCCACTCCCCAGCCTGTGAACAGCCCCTAAGGTTAGGTTTTATATTTCTTACCCACTGGCCCCTCCACTCCCACCAAGTCAAACTTCAACCAAACAAAAAAGAAAACAGAGGGAGAGAAAGGAAGAAAGAAAGGCCCCAAGAGGCTCCCGGTCGTTCCAATCAGGTCACTGTTTCCATACCAATTAGGACAGATGCAAAGCACATTATTAAAAATAGGTCTGCAGACCCATCTATGTTGATTATTGTCCTCCGTTTCCGTCCCCAGCCAACTCCGTTAATTAATAAAGAAACTGCCAGAGAAGAAGGGGGAGAAAGGGTGGCAGGGATTCCCCTGACTGGAGCCTCCTGTTCAGAGAGTTCAAGAGAGAAATTGGACACTTGAGCCTCTCTGCCATTTTCCATTGTGTGTGTTTTTCCTAATGAACGGTTTAGTGATGCAGGGCTGGAAGTCAGCTTTACCCCACCCCCACTAACCACCATCCATCATTAAGTGACCCAGTAAGAGGTATTTAGTACTTAACCCTCTCTAGAAGAAGTCAGATTGTTGTGTGGCTGGCTTTTCCCTCTCCAGCCACCCCTTTGCTCCTCATCTGTTTGTCTGCCTCTGAAAACATCTCTGCATTTTTTGGAGGGGATTGTTCTTCCTCAGAGGAACCCTAGAAAGAAACAGTGGTAGCCACCCCATAGCCAGCCTTTTTACAGAAGAGGAAGCACTCGTGGTGGAAAACCAGGGATGAGATCCTGGCTTTGTTGACATTGTCGAGGCCAGGATTTCACTCTCACAACAGTAAAAACCATCTGCCTCTGAAAGGGCAAAGAAGTTGAAGGGAGAGATGGCCCTGTAATCTGTGCAAGGGATGTTGCTGATCAATATACATGTTGGTGATTTGCAAGAGGAGAAAGAATACATAGTCAGTAAAAGTCAAGGAGGGCTGTGAGAAACATAAGTGATAGATAATACTTGCAACAGAGAGCACGCTTGTCTCCTTCCAATTCTGCTAGCCCTGCAGGACTCTTCTCCAGCCAAAACTAATTTATCTTCATAACCCTTCCTCAAAAAGCAGGACAGTGTTATTAGTGCCATTTTGACAGTGGGGAAACTGAGTCAAGGACAAACTAACCTGACCAAATCATTAAATGAGTCAGACAGAGCTAAAAATGGAACTGTGCAGTCCAAGGTTTCTCAGCCAGCGTGCCTTTGCTTTAAAGCGGAAGTTAGGGGGAGGCAGAGAGGTTAAATGAACCATTATCATAATTAGACTTGATGAAAGCAAATCTGGGGTTTGGCCCAAGATGGCAGATCACATTTACCTTGAATGAATGTATGTCAGTGCGTCTCTTAAAAATTCTCTATTAAAATGCCCTCGTGAGCTCTGAACCTGTGAGGTAGAAGTCCCAGATATAATTTAGAGTGCAAAAGGCCCTGCATGATCTTGGTCACATCACTTATCTCTAATGACCTCTAAAGGCTCTCTCCATCTCTAAAACAAGGCCTGTCACACCCATTTGGACCGTAAGCTATTTTTTGCAGGGTCTGTTTCTTACTAACACACTTTTACAACACTCATTTATGTGATATTGGGAACTGCTGATACTTCTGGAAAAAGAACAGCCACAAATTGCAGCCATCTCTGCACCTCTGAGCTGACAGGCAGAACACATTCACAAGCAGGAAGGAAAACTGTAAAGCATAAGCAAAACACCCACCTGCAGATGCCAGCAAGGCTGTTCATCTGCAGACTGACTGCAATTCCCAATTAAATACCAAGTTACTTTCACACAGTCTGTTCTTTCGTTAGACTGAAGGGTTTTGTTTTCCTTTTCCTGAGTCACTCTTTACTAGAGACTTTCCACATCACATGTTTTATTTTTCACAAGGACTCTAATGCACTGCATAATAAAAACTCATGTCATGAGTCCTGAAAATCCACTGCAGGCTTCAAAAATACACACACACAACAATAACAACAAAAAAGGATAGAAAAGAAGTTTGGGGTTTTTTTCAGCCTAATAATTTTAATTACATCCCACCACCCTGCAAATTGAATCGCTAGAAACATCAGGTGATTGATCTAACACTGAGGTGTGATAACATGCTTTCCTACACAACAGAACTGAACTTCTACTGTAGTATCAGGCCTGTTATCATGGAGGGAGGAGATCACAAACATAGAACCGCTTAGTCTGATATCCCCATTTCTGTAAGGATTACTAATAACTCAGGATACCAATAATTAACAGCCAGCACAGATACACTTCAAGTTCACCAGAGAAAACCCATATATTATGAGAAATAAGGCACTCCCAGAAATACAGAGCATCACAAAGATACCTTATGGGGAAAATGGTCTGGGAGCTGACTGCTGCAATGGGCTGTATACTGGAAGTAAAATCCACCTGTGTATAATGAGACACTGCGTACATAGGTAATAAATGAAACAAAAGCTACAGGAGGTGTTACGTGGCAAGAAGCAGTCTTTCGGTCCTACTGTACTAGGAACACTGTATTTCCATATTTTTGGTTTCTGTAGAGTACAAAATCCATGTGAGGCTGGGTACTTCATCTTCAATAACTATGTTGGAAATGTGCCAGCTTGGCCTGCACACCTGTGACTGAACCAAAGACACCTAGAATTAGAAATAGGACCTGTGTTCTCCACAGGTCAAGCCCAGAGAGAAAAAAAAATCTCTCACACAGAGGGGCCACAGAAACATGAACTCAGAAACAGAAACTGTCCCACCTGAAACATTCCAGCATTCAGCAAGTACCTTTTGCTCCTCAAACTTTTGAATCTGGACGCTGGGAGTAAAGAATGTATCTGACCCACTCTCTCACCACTGGCTTGCTGTATCATGCCAGTACAGAGAACACCCTATTCCTTTTTCTCCTTCCCATGACTAGAGCCCTTGTACTGCAACTGGGACACACATGTAGACTTTTTGTTGACTGTCCACAAGGAGCAGGACTATCAGAACCTTTTCTTCCTTGGGAAAACTGTCTTTTGTGTCATTTTTCCTGAAGCTGAGGCTCAGAGTAACCCAAATATGACCTTAAGTAAGTCAATGCAACACCCCATCAGCTGGGGAAATGGCATCACCCTGCCTCACATTTATCTCGTGGAGCCAATTTCAGAGGCACTTCATTTCTGAAGCACTTTTAGGCCCTGGTACAACTTACGCAGGGCACACTCTGCTCTCCAGCTAAGCAAACATTGTTTTGTTTTCTTTAGCCCTTGAGAGCTCTTGCCTCCAGCATTCCCCCAAGGGGAAAGGAGTAGAGCCTCTTGTGTCGGTTGAGTGCTCACATGAGAGGCTGGTAAAGCAAGTGGTCCCTCTTGGCTCATGTACAGAGGAAACACAATCCATGATGCAGCACTAGATGAGGAGCTTATCCTGTACCTGGACCTGCTCACTGTCTGTTTGCTCTCTTCCTCCTTTACCAATTTGTGAGCAAGTCTCTGACCCAATTGGAACAAACCCTTCAGCAGATGCTTCCCTAACTTCCTAAGAGGCATGTTGGTGGCTCCTTAGATCATGCTGAGAGCATCCAAATAAGTCTAAAGCATGCAGGAGGGCCCTTGAACCACAGAGAGCCCATCCATCCTCCAGCTGCTAAATAAATATAAGCAGCAGTGACAGAAAATCAGCACTCCACAAAATTGTTTATGGGATTTGCCAGAAAAACTTAATACCAGCAAGAGCAACGTAGAGCTGAGGGGAAAGGAGACTATTAGTAAAGGGCAAGGGAATGCTGGGAGTGAACAATGGCAAACCAGTGCTGAAGGGGCAAAAGCTGGCATGAGAAGATATTTGATAATATTGAATTTGCCTCTTCTCTGTCAGCAATTTGTACACCAGCTGCCAAAGAAAGACTCATGATAGGAAATAAGGAGAGTGCTAGAAAACAAACAAAATAATCAAATCCAACACAAATAGAGACTATTCAGACTTTACCTAAGGTAGGTCTGGTTAGTGCTGCATTCCAGAGCAAGAAAAGCCACAGCAAAAGAAAAGTCAAACTGGAGAACTGGCCAGCATCTAATCCAATGACTAGCACCACAACAACAAAAATAAACAGATTCAAAACAAAAAAAAAGCATGTGAACAGTGTTCAGTGAGATACAGGTAGAGCTGAACATGCCTTCATTCCCAAGATACTCCTTGCTTAGCACATGGAAGAGGTGAGATGACCAAACGTAGAGCCCATTATCTGCTACAAAGCATGTATATAGCTATTCAGCAGAGATTTCTCATTTTCTGTGAGTTTGCCCTTCCTTCAACCCAGCAACTTCCAGAGCCTTTGGTCTACAGTGCAAGTCTACTGCTTTGTCATCCAGAATATTTGATTATTTATAAAAAGTGGAAGATTGTCACCAAAAGCAATTTAAGAAGCCACACCATGGAAATATGCAACAGCCGAGTATTTATGGCCTGCATGCAGTTCTGAGTCCTGTATTCATACAGTGAGAGCAAACCTAAACAAGGGCATAAAAATATATATATATGTATGTGTGTATATATGAACCATACATAAACACAGGTATCTCTCTCTCCAGGCAAGAGGCAAGTGCTTACCTGCCAGACTAGACATCCCACCCTACTCTTCAGTGCTTCTCACCCACAGCTCCCCATTACCATGTACCTACATCTACATGTGCCCATATTTAACTCTGATGTCTGGATTTCACTGCAAACAAGCTGCCTGGAAACCTAGCATTGCCAGCTCTAAGCTCTTTTGTGGATTCCACCCCTAAACTTTGTGGGTTTTTTCCCCATCTCTGAAATAGGAATAGCAGCAAAGAAAGATGGTGAAGTGCTCAGGTACTGTTATAATGCAATGAAACTGAGTAATTGAGCTACCAAGTGTAAGAAGGGAAAAATCAAAATCTCTATAAAAGCAGTTGGAGGAAAAATATTTCCTGATTATTCAACCACACCACAGTCTTTGCAATGTACAGTCAAATCCCAGTTATATTCTCTCCAGCACTGCCTCTGCCACATACAAAGAACCACACAGTTCCCCACGCTATTCTAACGAAATTTCAATGACAAGACAACATGGATAGGAAACTAGAAGGTTTACTGAATGAAACATTACGGCATTGACTCATGACTCATTTTAGTATTCCAGTCCATAGAAATCTCTAAAGGCAGCTGCTTTCCCAACATATTCATGTTTTCACAGAATCCAATGCACCCAGCACATGCTGTCCTGTGTCTCAAGAATATTCATCCCTAGTTTCCTAATATAGTTTGAAAAATCCAATCCCTTTCTCTTCATAGTATGTACGAGAAACATATGAACAAAGTTGACCTTGCAGTTATGTCCTGGATAGGACTGACTTCAGAGCCCTGATTCAGATACCATGTGTAATAGCAGGCAGATGATCAAGTTTCAAAGCTCCTCAGAGTTAACAGAGATCCTACTATTGTTTCAGTGGTCTTTGAATGAGATTCCTAAGTGGTTTTTTCCACTCAATCTGCACTGTGTATTTACACTGTAAGCTCCCCAAGGCAGAGACTGTTTCTCATTTAACTGTGCCTTTTGTCACAACTAAGATTTAAGTGACACTCTAACAATTATGCCCTGGTCCTGCTACAGCATAGTGACTTGGGGATTGGGAAGGGGCCAAAATTTCAAAGACAGAGATAGAAGTCTAGTGGTCTAAGATCTAATTCCTGTGCTCAGAGCATTAGATCTATAACTTCTAAAAGAAATCTGGGCTTGACATTGCTGCTCGGAAACTTCAGGAAAGACCCGGAAGTGTCTAATGTCAAAACTTGCAGGACACAAGACTACAGTGGCCTTTGATTACTGTTGATTACAATGCTGATTCACTGCTCAAATCATAGTCCAGGCCTTAGAGAAAAACAGGTTTTGATCCTGTATCTGCATCTTTCCTCTTTGCTCTTGCCAAAAGCATGTGCAGTGTGCAAGGAGAATGAGCTCCAGCATGCATTACCACCAAGTTTATTTTAAGTAAACTTCCTGTCGCAGTATTATACCTTTTCCTCCAGAATTTTCCCTGTCTTTTTGCTCTCCTTCCCGCAAATATCCACACAAACACAGCTCCTAAAGTACTGCCAGGAGACATGAGGCTCAGTAAGGCATGGCCCACACAGCAAAGCCCCTGAATGACTCCTAGGCTTCATGCCACCAGCACCTGCCCCTGTGGCCCTAGCAAAGCTGGTGACATAAAAGCTGGAACATCCCCTAAATCTTCACTAATTATCCCAACAGACTTCAATGTCCTCCAAGAACCATGTGAAGGATCTTCCTAATTACTAGCCAGACAATGGAGAGCGGAGTCGGGTCCCTGGGATCCTCCAGCCTGCCAGCCCCAGCCATGCATGTTCCTGTTTGGCCTCTGGGGCTGACTGCTCCATATGGAGACCACCACCCCACACTTCCTCTCTTCCATCTCCACCCAGCTCCCTCCCTGCCCCCACCACCACCACCCCCAGCATGTGGATTTTATGAATGAAACTTTCTGACAGTTATGGGGTTGGCAGAGACCTATTCAGCAAGCTGGGGAATGTGTGAACACCAGGCTTCATTAGAGACTTCTCCCAGTCAGCTGATAGCTCATTAACTTAAAGTGGCCTCTTGTTTTAAAACCTGAGAGACCAGGAGGTGGGGTGTAGAGAAGAGGGGGATGGTTCTCATTGTTCCTCTTGCCTCTCTCCCCCTCTGCCCCCTGTGAGATTAGGCGCCCTTGGAGGGGAGAGAGAGAGGCTAAAACAACTTTAATTAGTTATTTTCAAAGATTTTCTCCCCCTTTCTTCCTTTTTTTGTGTGTGTGTGGAGCAGGGGGGGTCTCTCAGCTGGGTTTTTCTGCATGGAGGAGCTCACGTCATTATGCTTAAATCCAGCTCCTCCGTCCTTTGTCTCCTGGCCAACAATAGAAGAAGGCTTGTAAAAAGCTCCTTCCAAAACTCCTGGAGACTGTCTGAAAAGGAAGATGGGGTAAGGACTCCTCTCTTTCCTCCCTCGGTCACAAAAGTGACAGTCTGGTGCCTGTGCCAGCAGCTTTCCTGTGTTAGAAGCTAGTACTGGGATAAGTAGGGCAAACAGAGTGCTGATTCCTAAACTGCTGCTGTGTCAGATGAAAAGTGGAGCCCAGACTCACTTCACAAAGTGTCTGGTAGTAACTGTTCTCTGTGTGGATTTAAGGTCAGGCTGGAGCTCTGGACACTGAGGTCAATCTTAGGACTTTATTCCAAGACCTAATCCTCTTCTTTCTTTTAAAGCAACCATAAAGTAAGTGCAGCAATAGGAGAAACTCTCCTTCATGACTCCACTTTTGAAGAACCTGAAATAAACAACTAAATTGACATTTTTGTCACCCATAGGGAAATTGGTTGAGACCAGCACATTTATTTCTTATAGGCAACCAAACTACAAACAACAGTGGCTTTTAGCATCTCATGCTAGATGGAATTTAGCAGAATAGAGAAGGTGTTATCCCCTCACTTGTGGTATAAGGAGCAACAACAACAACAACAAAACAAAACAACCCCAAACCTTAAACAAACAAAAAAACAACACAGAAAAGAGTCTTTGTTCCTTGCTAGCACCAAAGCCCGAACAGTACCCTAGAGCAGCAGTTGCTACAGTGCCAACCTCCAGCCTCTCTTACAGTTCTTCTTTCAGTATTGCAAATAAACATTTCTTTCCATAGCTTCTCTTTGGGCCCATACACAAGAGATGTGTCTCTGAAGACGAGTTGAAGTTTCGCTGAGTAGAGGAGTTCATGTGTGAGGCAGAAAAATCAGCCATGAATTATGGTTTAACCAGTACATTTATACACTCTGTAAACCACACTTAACAGCATGTCCTTTGCCTGTTTAAATCAGGAGTTTCCAAGAATTTGGACTAATAGACTGATAGCTCTTAAACTTTATTCTTACATTCCAGCACAGACACAAGAACTGAGGTGTTGGTGGATGTTGTGGCTGAAGGGTGTTCCAAGGAGTAGTTGCAAATTGCCTGCCATGGCTTCATGAATCAGATTCAAAAGCAACAGTTTGGACTACAGGCTTTTCAGGGTACAGATTTCTACTGCAGTTTAAGCACTTAGTACCTGATTCAGCTCTTTTACCTGAAACTGAACAGCTTTTGCAAGTTTTTAGAAACAAGGACCATCACTCCTTTCTACCCTCTGCAAAATCAGAGGATAAACCTGTTCCCTTTCAAGTCCACGCATTCAACTATTGCCTTTCTGAGAAAACAGAGGGTAGGATTCTGCCCCTGTTTAAACACTGACAAGCCAAGCAAAGTGGTTTGGAGTCATTTGTGCTGTGATCCTGTCAGTTCTCATAAGCGAGCCTCGCTGGCTCACTGCTCCGCAGTCCTCCAAGGAGCTGTGCCGAGTACCGCAGTGCTGCTAACGCAGTGCGCTGGTGTTCCCAGCCGGCTGTCAGAGCCACCACCTGCAGGACTTAAAGACTTTCCACTAAAGCTGTAAACTAGAGGCTCTTGTAACATTTTTGTTGCAAGACTTTACAAGACTGATCTTTTTGGCAGTGGTTGTAAGGATGACAACTCGTTCCCTCTCTTGCATCCCTCCTATTCTATTTTTCCTGTCCTAATTTGACCCCCATGGTTTGTGGGAATTTCTAAAAGTTAAACATCTCCAATATCTCATCCTATAAGTGACTGTATTTTGAAAGTAGTAAACATGATTCTTATGAACCAATGAGTCAGAATCATGTTCTATCACCAGCTGTCTAATAAGCCTGGCATTTTTGAATTAAATAATCTCTGCAAGTATTATTTTTTATTGTGCTTTCATTAAAGCAAAGCAGTTTCTTCCCTTGCTGATTGCAAGGATTTTAAAACATAGATTCATTTGCATTTGTGAGAATTTCTAATTCTCTGCCCTCTACATCAAAGAATACACTACATTTTGTGATGAGTCACATCCGTTTTCACTTGCCACGAAATGGAAGGTCCAAATGTTTCCAGGCAAGGGCGCTCCCCAGATTTTGTTACATCATTCTTGAATTTAAAACAATAAAGCCTTCAAGCTCTTTGCTGCAGTTACTACCAGAAATGGCTGTACTCATCAAAATATTGGGTTTTCCCCCCAGGAAATCTTAAGGATTACTCACAGGACATTCACTAGTAGAATGAAGCCAAATTTACAATAAGAAGAAAGCAAAGATAGTACTACTATAAAGGTAAAACAGAAAGGAGAGAGTGCTAAAATACTGTGTTTTGTTTACCCCTCACAGATACAAAAGCATACCAACATCACAACACACCAAGTAATACCCATCTACAATTAAAAGATATGCTAAAAAGATACTTGAATACAGGTTGAGCTCCAGCCTTTGGGTCTAAATCCAGAAGCCTGCACAGAAAAGCTTAAGAGACAAGAGTAGCTCATCAACCGAGGTTGTGGCTCACTGACCAGAAAGGGAAGCTGCACCAGGCAAGTCTACGTTAGACCAGACAGAAAAGAATGAAAGAAGGGCTTGTCATCTTCCTCACTTTACAACTGGATAATGCAAAGACACAATATGTTACCCCACAATCAAAACGCACATTTGTAACAGAACCAGAAATAAAAGCTACACTGCCCGACTACCACCCCACAGACTTAATTTTTAAAAAGTAAAATAAAATGTTGTAGTAAAGAAAACAGAACAAGGTAGAAAAAAGGCCTGGTTTTCAGACCAATGGATATAGTGACATTATATCAACCTACAGACTCGTCTACTCTATATACTTAGAGTGTCACAAATGCATCAAAATACTGTTTCATTGAAAAACTGCATTCACCACCACTTTTGGAACATTTTCCATGACAAAATGGAAGCTGGGCAGAATCTGCATAGCAGTATGACAGCTCCTTTGAGGCTAAAAGTTAGAAAAGACTAAGCAAAAGATGGGTCACAGCACACCAACCATGGCAGCAGCAGTGGGCAGCACCAGTTTTGTGTATAGCAGTGGCATTCAAATAGAAATTTTCCAAAGACATACAGCACTGACATTTTAAACTTCTTTCCCAGCATGAAGGCTGCATCATGACATGATCCAAATTTAACCTCGACAGGCTCTATGCTGCCACAGCTGGGATGCTCCCAGTACCCAAGGTAGCTAATGCAGGCTTTACTGAATTGATTTATTTCTTGGCACCAGTCAGAAGCCCAAAGCACTTTTTACTTCTCAGTCTAATGCACAATTCCTGCCATATGGAAGGAAGGCATAGGGTGTTACATTACTGTAGAGACACTTTAGCCAAGATGAGGACCAACTCCCTAGCTTGATGCACAGATAGGAAGAAATAATTCTTTCTCAAAAAGTTTGTCATAGGAGTGGACTAAACAGGAAAAGTCTAGACAAATGAAGAGGTTAAACAACTTGCCAAGATTGCCGGGCAGGACAATGTTACACCTTGGATAGGGCTTGGTTTCCTGGTGTTTCTGCTTCTATATTAAGGTGTGCACGAACTACTTGCTCACTTTAAGATCTTTTTCCTTTTTTCTTGTACAGGACCATGGTGTCACAATCATCCCTTCCATGCATATGGAACAGACTTCACGATTAGCACACTGCAACATCACAGGCTGTGTATTATTGCTATGTGGTATTGTGTGTTAGGCCAGATAAATTCACCTAGGTATCAGTAGCTTCCTTAAGGCATGTTCAGGGAAAACATGCTAAAAATCTCCTACCAGCATCTCTCAGGACACTAGACTTCACTATAAGGGCTTCATTTTTCTCCCCCAACTTTTCAGTTCCAAATCACGAGTAAAAGCATATGAAGAAGAAGCAGCAAATTTAACAGCTGAATGAAAATGAGTGGTCTTGTATGACCTGTTAACTGTCCTGTGACTTGCTAAGGCTACAAGTATTTGATTTTTAGTTCTCTGCTTTCACTGAAGCTTTGAAAGTGTCCCAGCAGATGCTGGTCTTAGGTTTACAGATACTGTCCAAATCGTCTAAATAGGAATTTTAAGGCACTGAGTATTATAGCTTCCTTTTTTCTTTTATACCAAGATATAACACAATCTCTACCTTTTTTCCCCTCCCCTCTCATTCAGCGATGCCCAAAAAATAAGCATGGTACCAATCAGCATGAATCCTTCTATATCAGAAAGTGCAATATATTCATATACCCTAAAAATTTAAAAGGATATCTCATCCCAGTACTGGCTGGAGAAGGAAGATGTTCTGCTCAGTGGAGCATCTCCTGGCTGGTGGAAAATGACCTGCATTCTCTGTACCCAAAACTACATGAGGATGAACTTTTGACTTCAACCCCTGCCAGCACTGAAGAACTTAAAACTTCTTTGTCTTCTCTCCTTGTAAAACAATCCCTTTTTACTGTGATGTCTGTGTGAAGGTGGCAACTAAGGTTCAGCCTTCTGTCACGGCCAATATCATTCCAGATTTAGCCTGACATCATCAAAGTTCATGCTGAACTGCCAACTTCTTTCCTTGTTTTCATCAATTTGATGCTTTTTTTCTAAACATATCCATATGTCACAATTCGGACAGCATGCCTTTCCTAGCTGTCTTTTCCTCCTCCACTGTCACTATTTCATTTATGTATATAAAGATTCCTAGATCAAATACAGATCACTCAACATCCTGACATTCTCAAGAGCTAGCTATGAACTCTGATTATCACAGAAATTTTTCCTAAAACAAGTATCAAACAGAGTCTATTTTCTCTTCTCAGTGAAACCACAGCCAGCATAATCCCGACGTGGAACTTCCACATGCTCAGCCACTGGACAATACTATGAAATAAGGAGACGGTGAGTCATTGCTCGGAGCTTCAAGTTTCTGCAGGTGTGCTACACTGGCAGGGAAAGCTGAAGTCATGGCTTAGAGAATGGTACGTCACCAAAAATGATACTCAATTGTGACAGAAGACAATGGTGAAGCATTGCAAAACCTGGCCTACTTGTAAAATGCAAAGCAATGCTATGTCCTCACTCCTCAAAAGTGATTTTGGGGAGCTGAGAACATTTCAGAGGACAGGGCACCCCAACAGCACAGCCCTTCAAGAACAGAACTAATGGCAACTGCCACTAGAACAACAGTAACAATAACACTGGTTGGATAACAACAGACTTGCTAATACCAAGGTAGAGTGGAATGCTTTTTATTTTAGACCAGCCCAGGTACATTCACACAAGATTTGGATAGTTATGAAATTCAGTTAGGCAAGAGGAATAACAAGCTGATCACCAAAGACAACATTAGAACAAAAAGGCTGCCATGAGAGGGCACTGAAAAAAGGCACTAGCACTGCAACTGTGGAAAGGATTCTTGCAGAAATATCATGATGGGGGATCAGAAAAAAAAGGCCATCTACTTGATGCCTGTTCTGAAGGATGCAATGTTGTCAAGGAATAAAGCAGAGAAGGAAAGAAAGAAATAAATCAATATGAAGTTCCTTCAGGAATGCAATGAACACAGGGGGTGCCTCTGTTTGGCAGCCCCAGGACGCTTGCAGCCCTGGCTCAGATTGTGTGGATATGTTTTTGACTTGTCCCGGTCAGCAGATTAATGGCATTAACGAAGTTTCCATTAGCATCGGAGATTGGGGAGGAGGGTGAAGAGACAGAGGCGTCCAAGCGGAAAGCCACATGACTGCAGAATTGATAAGGCTAAAGATGAAACGGAGCTTCATTGGCATAAGAGAGGCCAGGAAATGCCACTACAAATTAGCCCCAGGCCTCATTTCTTTTCCCTTCATTATCCAAACCCCTTCAGGAGAAGAATGGAGGAGGTTATGACCCTCTCCCAACACACACATACACAGATATTGAGTGAGTCTCTCTCAATGAACATAGACATGGGTATATCTGTGTGTGTCTAAGGGTCTGTGTGTGTGGTATATTTGTGTGTAGGCAAATCTGTATTAATATATTAAGTAAAAAAAATTATCTGTATTTTCATCAATATGTATCTACCTATCTGCATACGTCAGGGCATGCGTTCTCATACCTACAATCTTTGCAGTTAAACCACGTAATATTTTTTCATATTAGTAAGCTTTTCCTGAAAAGCACCACTGAAAGCAAAAGCCTTATACAATTCAGTGAAGAGTTCCAGCACCTAAACAGTGGGAGTTCCAGGACCAGTCCACAGTAACTTATACATTACTTAGAGTTTCTGGGCATAAGTTTCTACATACATGTTTTGCTGCAGAGTTGTCCTTGTACTTGTTTCTGAAGGTCTACATACAAGGTGTATGCTGAGGGAAATGACACTCTTCCACATATATTATTTTTTTCTTTTGTATGTGCATGCATATCCTCTGTGTGTGCTTCTGTGTTCTGCCAATTATGTGGTTGCTTGTATCTGTGTCCCAGCTGTCTCTTTTCTGTGCATGAGTGCCTTTTTCAGAGGTCTGCATAACTCAAATAAGTTCTGGTCTGTGTACACACTTCTGTATGTCTTCCTGTTTGTGTATCTTTGACTACAAGTGCATGGGAACACATGGCTGTATTTGTGAAAATTTTTTCTTTAAATTACATGTAAACTATTCTGTGTAAAATTGTGGACAAATTCTAGTGTCTGTCCCTGCGCTTATAATTTTAGAAAATAAAAAATTATATTTGTTGCTATTGACTACTAATTGCGCCTGAAAATTAATGAATACAGGTAAATATAACAGTGAATAATAAAAAAGTATTTTTCATAAAAAACACACAAATTCCACTATACAGGTGTGAGAACTAGCTAAGGAGAATAGAACAGAGGATAAGATCCATTTTAGCTAGTCATTCACATCTAGCAAATTTAAGGTGAGAAAGATTATTTCCTACATAGATTAAAAAATAACATTTCTCCAAGTCTAATGACATCTATGTGTTGTTAGTAAGAAAGGTAGGTTCTCTTCAAAGAGACTGTTAGCCATAGGCTACTAACATCAGAAACAACTTTGCCTAGGGGTAAACAAGAAAACAACCTCCTTCTGCGTTTGGAAAACAAAAAGAGGAGAAGAAAAAAGCCGGGGAAGGATGTGTAAATGGAGCTTTGTGCAATGGTGCTCTGTTATGTGAGCTGTATGTGACAATAGCCCTGAAACCCTATGCGAGCAAACTCATAAAAGAGGTCACTGTCTCTTTAATTAAAGCTCCCTGGTTTGAGGTTAAAAACAAACCCAGTGTTTTATGACCAGGTGTGCGTGTGAAAGAGATGGGAACCCGATCCCCAGCCCAATGGCACAGCAGCAGAGAGGAGATAAGGGAGGAAAGCTTTTTATTAAGGTGTCGCTTGAATGCTGCACCAGGCAAGGCAAACGCTGGTGAGGCAGGACACACAAGCCCCCAGGGACCAAGGCTGCAACAGGGCAGCACCAGGAAAGGGGAATGATGGAGAGGCAGGACAAGCTCCCAGGAACAAATCTTCCAAACCACCAGGAACAGGAGAGAGGGATCTAGGAGTATAAGCTGAAGAGAGATCAGGAAAAGCACCAAAAAGGTATGGGAAAAATAGCAACTGTTACCAATTCCTATGGCCTACAGAGGCAAAGACAGCAGTGATTGTAGCATCACTCAGCTGGCAAATAACAGGGGATGAGCAACTACAGAGCCCTTGTTGGTAGGCCTTGAGAGGGGCCAACCCTTCCTAAAGCAGCCTGCAGACAAGAGCCTCATATTGTTTGTGGAAACAATAGGGACTAGAGCGATCCTAGCATCTAATAAAATGCTAAACCAAGATAAGCAGAGAGGTTGCACCCTCTTCCTGAGCCTTTCCTGTCAGTGATGTCACACGTGGAAACTGGGGCTTCCATTTGCTGTATAATCTATAGATCTCACTTCTAAGGTACCTGTCACTATAATAATATTGAACTCTAATGAAGTGCCTATGTCCCATGGGTTGATTTGGTTATGGGTCCTTTCTTTACAAAGACTCCAGCTGCCAGTCCCTGTCCTGAAAACTTAGAAACAAGGAAAACATCAGTCAGTTCTCTTCTATACTTGCATAGAGAGCTACAAATGTTCAGCTTGAAACAGGAGACAATCCAGAACCAAGTCCCTGGGTTGCAGGACAGTTTCTCCTGGGTAGAAACATAACACAAGCCCCATATACCACTGTCTCTGAGCACTTGAAACCATGTGTTTTGAGATAAAAAAATCTGAATTCCAACTTCAGTATGGCATGAATATCCCAGGGGCTGGAATGACACAACTATGAGATCCTCAGCAGACAGATTTGCTGCAGTGATTACTAAAAGAAAGCTGAAATGTGACATGAAATAATAAAAAAAAACCCTTGTGAACCTCCCATCTCATTACATAGCTATGTAAATAACAGCAACAGCACATGGTCTCAAAGTGCTGTATTATGAACAAATGAAAGGCTAACTTGGTATTTTCTCTGTTTGAATGCATGCAATTTTAGAGAAAATTGGTTTAATTATTATTTTTCTTTAAGAAAACATAGATAAAATTTTAGTAGGTACAATCAGAAGGCAGTAGAAGGTCAGCTCATCATTTACTGCATTCACTAAAAGTATATGGATGGGAAAAGCAAAATGAGAAATGCAGAAGAACAAAAGGGATACAGCAGAGAGCAGACTACAATCACCATGTGATGTTTTACTCGCATTTATCAGTCTTCTGCTGTGGAATTTAAGTTTGTTTTCAGATGAGATTAAATATCCTATCTCCAAGTTATAGGCAGGGAAATTAGAGCATGGAGACGAAGTTTGACTGCCAGAGAATTAGGAACAGAACCAAAGTCTCAGCCTTGTTCAAGAAAAAGAACAATTGCTCACCCCAGCAAGTGTCCAACAGCACTTCCTCCATTCCTTGAAATTTCACTGCAGAAAAATGCCTTTTTTTTAAAACATACCAGTTACTAGGTTTGAAGCTGAATAACTGGGTGGAATTCTGCAGACTGTGGGAGGCCACAGTATACAAACTAATAGTCCTTCTGGGTTTGAAGACTATGAAAACAGAAGATTAAATTAATCCCTGGTTTAATTTTGCCAAGGATGAGTTTAAATCAGTTATGGTATCCTGTTTGCTAATACAAGACAGACAAGTCCCTGAACTACAGTTCTATCATGTTTATTCCCTTGTAAGGCACACAATTCCCCCATATAATGTTTCAACAGTCATGACTGCCCCTCTTCTTTTTATACCCACTATTAAGTCTGACTTCTAATTTCCAAAGTAGTGGGCCAAATTCCTTGGTGGTGTAACCATCTTACTATCAGTAAAATTAGGCTACAACTAAATTTCCACTTTCTGGTTTCACAGTCTATCTTTATTCAACAGTCTGTGCATAATGGTCCATGCTTACAAGTATTCTGTGTATGAAACAGTGCAGAAATAAGAATGTAGATGATGTAAAACAAAAGATTTGTTTGTCTAAGGTGGAATGATGGAGCAAGCTCTTAAAATGCAGATTTACATTGACTGCAAATCTCTTTCAGAATTGTTTAGCTATTTCAGCCCAGGCAAGCTAAAGTCCAGATCATTCAGTCTGATATGCTGAATATGAAACGTATACCCCTTAAAACTCAAATCTGTAATCCTTTCTTAAAATTTAGTTCAACTTTACTATTTTTTTTCTACAAAAAAACAACCACACTAAATGCAAGTATTTCAGGCCTAAGAAGATGCTGGTTTTAAACCAACAGAATTATCCTCCCACTTGCTCCATATCCTCCAAGTTTTTTGGTGCTGCAAGCAAAATCAACAGATCAGTTACTGAAAATATCCTACTTCAACACCCAATAATCTACCTCATTTTCCTTGGGCCAAATTTTCTAAGCTTTGCTCACTCCTGACACTGAAGCAAAGCAAATGGAGCCCACGTACCCATGAGTACCAGCTAGCAGGGATAACCACTTCCATTTACTTTGCACTTGTGTAAATAGTCACATAAACCCTGGGATCCTGGGACATGTTTATAATCTCCTGCTGAGCAGGAGCCTTTCCAGCATCTGCTTCATGACTGATGTTGGGTCTCCAAAAACAAGATTGTAGTGGTAAGGGCAAGTAACTTCTTTGTTGGGTTTGGGGTGGAGTTTTAGGTTGGTTTAGTTTTTCTTTTTGTACATCTCCCAGCTTTGCTTCTTGCCTCTTCCACCTTCCTTCACAGGCTCGAGGAAAATACCATCTCCTGTCAGTACAGCCTGTTAACTTAGACATAATATCTGTGCTTTTTCGTTTCAGAAAAGAAACATATCTTGGTGGCACAGTTAGGAGCAGATTGACAGAGAGACTTCACTGACCTCAGAGCAGTTCTGCTGATTTACACCAACAAGTTATCAAACTCTTTGAAAGAGTATGTACAAGTCTTCTCCCCGCACCCCCCCCCCTCATCCCCCGCATTACTAAAGTGAGTAAAGCTGTAATATAGGTTGTGAAAGATCTATCCACAAAAAGCTGTGGCTTCCCTCTACTTTCTTTGCCAGGAACTATAGCTACTTGGATTTTTTTACATGTTTTTCAGGCTGAAAATGTAGATTCAGCAAAACAAAACTCCTTTTCAGAGATAAACCACTTTTGACAAACTACACTAATTAAAACATTATTGTATGAAAAAAATCCAGTTTTCATATATAACATTATTCCCAATATTAAGCCGTTTTTTTAAAAAGAAGCTAGTCATTTCCATTTGACAGTTTAAGATCATCAAAATCTTAAATTCTCTCCACAGATCCAAACTAATGCTGGAGGTTTTCTCTCATTGCAGTTAATAAAAAGTTATCATAACTTTAATTTCTCATCCGCTACAAGGAACAATTTCTCAGAATTTAAAGTTTTTCCACAGAACAAGAAGAGAGTTTTTCATCCAGATTTACCATAATTATATTATACAACTCCCCAAATATCATTACTGTCTTTTGCCTCAGTACAAGTGAAATAATACTATCCCTCACTTTCCAAGGCCTTGAAAACCATGAATATTTCTTGAGATATTTAGATATTGTAGGCTTGGAGGCACAAAACTACCGTAAAGATGCCCCCAAAGTTATAATTAGCCAGTCTTGTATCTAGGGGGACAAAGAAGGTGTACAAATTCACTAATTGAATCATAGGGACTTAAGAGGGTAGAAGACTAAAACTGAACTGGATACCAAAGACTGAAACTTCAAAAACATCTTCACTATCATAGTCTTAATTTCTTCATTATTCACTCCAGCATTATCCTAAAACGTAGAGGTCTTGCTTAGATATTCTTTGCTTAAGGCTCCGAGAAGAAAAGCATATCCTTGTGATTAAAGGTATCTGCATGAGGCTGTGGAATATAAATTCAGTTTCCAACTCAGCTACAGCTCTTTGACAGTGAATAAACTATTTGCTTAGTTCCTTAATTTCCCTTACTTATCTCAGTTTATCAGCCCTACCCAATCATTTTCAATTCTTATGACGATCTTGCCATGTGCTTCTCAAATCCAACACTGTGTTTGTACATATCATTCTAGATGCTTTCATAAAGTAACTAAGAATAATAATAACAATAAGATTTAGAAAGACAAACATACAGAGCTTCCTGAATCCAAAATATTTATAAAATTATATAGGCTGGTGGAGTAGGGGAGAGGGAGGCAGCAAAACAAACAAATGAACAAAAACAACAACAACAAAAAGGAGGGAAAAGAAAGAGAGCAGAAACAGTGGAAAAGCCTTATATGAAAAAAAGATTCAGAGAATGAAGAACAGGCTGAATGTAAATCTCTCATAAAAGCAAAAATACCCCTTGTTAAGAAGATCTGTTGGATAACTCCAATTTAAGAATTATTTTCATGCAAAGATCCCCTCTTTTTTATTGCAAACTCTGTCCCCATCTTTGCATTGGGGTGTAAGATGGTTGAGAATTTTTTTTCTAACACTGCTTTCATACAGTTCACCAAACAATTTGGGTGAGTGCCAACACAAAACAGCAGTGAAACATCCTTCTGACTGAAGAGGGTGAGATAATGAAAGCAAAAATACTAGAGAAGACCTTTGCAGATAAAAAGTAATATACACATATGGATGCATTTTGATGTTTTGCTATTTTTCCTACCCTGCTTTGTAGGACTGAAAAAGATTAAGAGGAAGAGAAGGTAGAAACTGGTGTGTTCAACAGCTCCCTCCCTAGTGATGGCCCACCTGCCACCGCAGAGAAACTACGAGGAACTGGTATATACTCAGGCCTCTTGCCTCCCTTCCCGTATGGAACAGAGAAGCAAACAAAACACTTGGAATCAGAAGCATTTCTGGGTTCTCCAGCTTGCACATATTTATAGCAATCAAAACTGAGCTGTGACAAAGTGGCTCAGAGACAACTGTGGGAGAAAAAAGAAACTTAAATGGTTCAAGAAAGATCCCTCCAAAATACCAGCATCACTTTGCTCTTAGAAAGGAAAGTGTCTGCTAACTTCAGCCACTGACTATCAGTTTCAAACCCACCAGGTTCCCCCCTTCACCATTTTCCCCTACCAAATAAACTTAGTATAGTCTCTCACAGACTCTGTTTCCAAAAGCCTGACATAACATCTCTTTCTTCCAAAGAACTTTTACCCTATAAAAGGGATTGAAAAAGTTCCCCTCTACATTTTGTCCTACAAAGTGAAATAAGAATAAAGTAAAAGCAGGAGCACTCTGAAGAGTTTCATGTGAATGCCTATGAAATGATAGGCCTTCAGCTACTCTGTGCTACAGCTCACACACAACACTGATACCCTGAAACTCTTCAGAGCTAGATATAGACCCAGAGAAGTCACTGTAGAGGTGATCCCATCCTGCCCTCAAGGGAAAGAATGGTGGACCTAATATCCCCTTTTACATCTCTCATTCCTCATTCCTTGCCTCATCCCATTTTTCCTCTGTTATTTCAATTATTTGATTTCACAAACTTTATGAAACAGAGTGAAATAGAAAAAAAGAATAGAAATTAAAACAGAAATTAAAGGTAATGTTGCATGAAATTTCAAGAGAGCCAGGCTCTCCCTTCTAGTGTCCACCACTGGCTTTTTGACAGTACTTCAAAGAAAGTAGAGGCTAACAGTTCTTACCCATACTAGCACAAGTCCTAACAAGCCAGCTCTCTCCATATGTCCGAGTCCCCCTCTTACCTCACTCCTAGCTCTTTCAAAAAGAGGAAGGAATGCTGTTATTCTCCACTCTGGCTTTTGCTCATTCCTCCACTTCTGTTTCCCCTTTCCCCCATTTCCATTCCAAAAATTCTCAGTTAAAAGCATTGCCTGAAGCAAGATCACATCTCCATTAAGAGAGGCAACTTCATTACAGTTTAACATAAAAAGATCAGCTGATATTGATCCATAATTTGGACAAGTGCCATGCTATTGACAGGAAGACAAAATAAGTTAGAATGGCCATGTTTCAAAAATTCTGTATGTACACTCAATCACCAGAACAGAAATTGCAGTCGGGTATATAATAACACAGCCGTGTTCTCTATTTCCCCTGTAGATCAATGCTAATATAAGGAGGGCTGCAGAAGATGGATGTTGCCGACAGAAAACCTTGAAATTCCAGGTTAGAACTTGGGTGGCTTCATGGATAAAAGTGTGTGTGTGTGCGTGCGCACGCACGCGTGCAGTGGCTGTGTAATTTAAATACAAAAGACCAAACTCCTTCCTTAATACCTGAGAATGCTCTACTTCAAAGTAGTAACTTCCACATTTAAATTCAAGTTATGGAAAACAAAACCTGACCCAATATCCTGCTTTACATAAGTATCCAGGCTTTAGCTTACACATCTAAGGGACCCCAGATGGAATTTCTCAGTGGGCTTAGACAACCATAGGACAATATACCTTCACATACCCATAGATACACAAAAGAAATACATACATTTCTGTACGTTACTGAACAATTGCTCTGCCAGAAGGTAATTTTTCCAGAAGGAAGATGGTGTCAGGAAAGACAGAATGTTTCTTTCTGACATGTGTTACTAGAAACTGGGTACTGAAGCACCACTGAATTTTGAGGGCATGTTGGCTGTTTCACTAGTAGGGTTTATGATCCCAGTGTAACAGATGTTTAAACTGGACAACAAGAAGCAAATACAGGAACTTCAGCACCAAAAATACAACCCTCTACCATTTGAGTTAACTTAAACAGATATTTATTGTAACAGGTATCTATTAGATAGACCAATGGTACAGAGAATAAAACAGCCAGACAAGGCATTATACTTGCACTTTGCCAAGAGCAGTCATTTTTGAGTACTTAACTCTGTTAAGGTCAAATTCACACACACAAACCTCTACCCTAACAGGGTTGGATCTAATCACAGTTCACATGGGAGAGTTGCACAAGACTATAGGCTACCAAAGCAATGCTAGTTTCCCCAGGAATTTAGCACTCAAAAAAACTCAGCTGTGAGACATGTACCTACACCATTTCCACTTAAAAGTCTCCTGTAGCTAATAGCAGTGAAAATCTTATTTTCTCTGTAAGCCTGCTATTTGAGACCAATATAACTCACTTAGCAATGCATTGCACACGATTCCTGATTATGTAAGAACACCGAGTAATTGAAGAGAAATAATACGCATCAGTGGCTAGGATTTTTACCAGGATTCATCCCTTCCTGTTTCCTACAGATTGACATGTATTCATCTTATAGGCTGAGGACTACAAGCCATACAGTTAACTCAAAACTATGATGTTGCATTGGTAAATCCTTCCATACAAAAGGAAATATATACATATATATATAGTTCTCCGCTTTCACTACCCCTTCAGTACTTCACAGCTTCTTCAGTGCTTTGAAGCAATGTGTGTGTGTTGCTAATGGTACATTGCATGAACTGGGAGTATTTTTTAGAAGATGTATAGTATGGGTCATTCGCAGAAAGTGTGCACTTTCAAACTGTTCAGTAAAGCAGACTCACTTCCCAGAAAAGATGCTGCCCCATCAAAACTTTGTTCCACATTTCAGCCTTGATCTGAATCCAAACTGCACAACTAGCCTTTATCTTGACAACAGCCAAACTTTTCTTCAGATACTACTGCATTTTCTGAGCTGCACAAACCCACGCTGAGGTTTGTGACTCATGCCCATTATTAGTTTAGTCAGATTATAGACAGGTTTGATGCCTGGTTCCCAGTACAGTGCTGCAATATTTAGGACATGTATGGGGATAGTGAAGGAGGGGGTTGTTAACTGTATTTCTATTGATCACAGACCTTTACAGACATACCTGCAGAGTGACCATACCAGCAGAAATACTGTAAGAGCCATGGGTCTTCAGATCATGGTTAAACTCTCATGAAATCCCATCCAGTGAGCTACAACTGCCCTTTCACCTTGCTCTTCTTCCTTCCTTCTGAGCCCATCTGGCTAATAGGTCAGAAGTGGAGACACCTGTGCACAAAGCCGTTGACGCCGGGAGATTATTTGCTAACTCTGGAGGTTCAGTTCCTACCCGAAGCACCTGCTGTTGGCCCTGACTCACGTGGGGCCTGAATGCACTACCGGTGGCCCCTGATTCACCTTTTTGCTGTTTGTTCTCTCAGCGTCATCGGACGGGTATGCAAGGAGCTCGTCTTGTCTCCCTCCCACACGGGGCTTTCCGGGAACTGTCGCTCCAAGCCTTCTCCGCTGGGATGCTGCAGAGAACAAAGCTCCTAGTGCGGCCTCAGAGCGGCATCTAGTGCTCGGCTGCCGCACTGCTTCTCATCAGCACCGCGCCGCCGTTCTCGCAGTGCCATTCACCCGCTTTCCAAACACCAGGGTCAAGGACTTGGTATTGGACAACCCGCAAAGTAACTGAGCTACCTCAAGGAAATGAGCGCACTCCTCTCATAAACGGCAGGTCTAATTGATTTCACGAGAAGTATCCAGTACAGTAAAATAAAAAAGCAATTAAATGTATCCTTCTGCTTACCCAGACTGCGCTGTGCGAAGAGGATCATTTCTATGCAGCCCAAACCAGAATACGGCAAGTTCTATTTAACTGCTCTATTTAACCCCCTCCACTGCACACTTGTTACAGTGGTTTTACTAATATGAAGCTATGGAAATCTACTTGAAATTACTAAGCCTTCCTTCAAAGGCCACACCTGTTCTCACATAGTGCAGTGTTTGTTCACTGCTGCTCACAACAAATTTGTCTCCTAACCCTAATTCTTCAAACTCATTTTTCCTCTTCCTGTATGTGCCAGTCAGATCTAAAATGCAGAACTCTCCAACAGCAGGACAGCAAAAGAAGACAAGGAACCGAATGTACTTCCAGGGAGTATTTTCCATATATCAGAAATAACAGCCATTAGAATCAAAAAACCCCACAAATTACCTGGAGCTCTTGAGGGAACTCCTGAAGGCAGCATCCTTTATTCTTTTTATCATTATTATTATTATTATTTTTACTACATGATCAGCTCAAGTATAATTTTATGGTGTATAATTTAATCAGAATGCTCTGCAGGCAGGTACATTATCCCAGCTATGTTTCCTTTTTCCAGTCTACCTGAGATGAAGTAGTTGGATATGTTAAAGAAAAGCTACATAACTGTATAAGAAGTGTGTAGCTTTTTCATAGGCTTTTCAGTAGCAAATCTCCAAGTGTTTTAATATAAAAGGTCACATGTTGCTTGCCTCACTTTGTCCATCTGTGAAATGAGGATAATACCTAAAGACAGAGGGAGGTGAGGATCAGAACCCGTGTCCTGAGATCTTCCCAGTACTGAAATAGCTGGATTTTTTTTCCCATTACATCTGAACAAAAGAAATACATCTGAACAAAAGAAATGAGAGATAGCAGTAAGACAGAGTGCTTAAATCGTATTCTGATCCTCTCCATATTTTAGTTCTGCTAACTGCAAAAGTCAGGCATTTATTATGTAAATTCAGAGACGTGTTCGAATATAGCTAGTTACGTAGCATAATTTTCCAGTTCTTAAAATTCCTCTAAATTAGGAAAAGCCTTCACACTTGAATTCTGGCTGAATTAGCTGCTACAAAAAATAGAAGACAAAAATTACTTTCACATATGAATGCAACAGAAGAACAGACCCTGTCAATACTTTGTCGATAATACGCATGACAAATTAACAAGCTTCCAATAAATTAAATTTCAAACAGTTTGGCCTTGGCTTGGCAAACTGTCCAATATCTACATTGGCACATGGCGGAGAAGTATTCTAGGGTCAGAAATTTCTTGGCAGCAGGGCCTGCATTCACAGGCAAAATGCAAGAAATCACAACTGTATTGATGCCACAAATGTCAGGCTCTTCAGAACAACACCACGTGCATTGGTAGCAGGGTGTTGCTCAAGGCTAGGAATAAGGACCGAGAAAGCCCTTTATCACACTTGCCAA
>VZRE01013487.1:750344-764941 GCA_013396775.1 Cephalopterus ornatus
TGTCGGGCACGCCGCGGCCTCGCCGTCCGGCCCCGCCGAGGGAATCCACGCCCGGCCCCGGGGCTGCTCAGCCGGAGTGGTCTCTCCAGGGGCAGCAGCCGCTCGTCGCACTCCGCATGGGGCTCTTGGGGCTCCGGCCGTGGGGACCCGCCACAGCACGGACACCCAGCAACGCGCGCTGGGCTGTCTCGTTAAAGCCTCGAGAAACAGCCACGGTGATGAGGCCACCAGTGCCTTTAGAACATTCGAGTGATGTGCAGGGACCGCTGCTGGCCTTGCTACAGAAACTGTAGGTGTTGAATAACATCTCGACGTGTCAGTGAATTTTAAGGCTGACAAGCACACTATTCTCACAACCCAGTTAGCCTTCCACAGGGTACCTTTTATTGAAAAAAAAATAAAGCTGTACCGTATGCATTAGAGGAAACAGGCACAAGTGACATAAAGATACCAGAATACAGAACGATCCTGTTGTTCTCCCGCTCCAGTTAATTCAGCTTTCTTTTCCCATAAAGGGCTTCTTCATTCATGGCTTGGGCCAGGCACTCATAGGATGGACCACTGACTCTCCTGCAGGCACTGAAGTGACTTCACATACACTGGCTGTTGAGCCAAGGTCCTCGCACAGGTGGCACATCTTCTCAGGTAAGGGCTCTATGTCAGCAGAGCATCCCAGTGCAGCTGTCCAGTGTAGATCTAGAGGGAAGAGTCTGGCCACTGGCATTACTATTACTGTAATTTACTGGGACTAAGTTCTCAACAAAAGTCTTATTTTCATTTTAGAGCATTAAGCAGTTAATTGTGTTAACAAGCACAATAACCTCAGCCTGCTTTCCCGTGGCAACCACACTGAAAGTCCTTTCAGAGACTTCATTAGCAAAACAAACAAGAAACAGAAGCAGTGAAATTATGTCTGTAAGGTGTTACTCAGCCTGGAAAGTTTTCTTTTAGGCCAGCAAACTTTGAGGAGGTAAATAGTTCAGTGGAGTATAGCGATGGCTAGTTCTCTGTCCTGCTGATCTGGCTTTTGAGAAATTTCCTCTGAGGCCGTATGTCACAGGCTACACTGAGAGGGCCTTATATCCCAGAGAAACACACTGCCCCAAGCACAGACACACTGAGCAGCATAAGACATGCTTTGTGCTTTCTCAGAACAAGTTTTCAGAGAGCACAGTAAACCATCCCTGTCCCATTACTCACTCAGTTAAGAGTAATCACTGACACTTCAGATAAATGCACCTTCTCAAGCTGTTTTAATCAATCCCTCAGCCAGATCAGATTTACCTAAGCTTTCTCTAACCTGTTCTGAGAAATAACCAAGGCATATAACACCCATCTCCTTCCACTTGCAGAAACCTCTAGCCTTTGGTAGGCAAATTAATGATCTCATAAAAGTTGATACACATCCAAATGGCAGTTCCTCTTAGCTCAGAAACATTTTCCTAAATTGCTCTCCTCAAGTCTGTCTTGTTAATATAAAGTCCAAGGCACAATCAGTCATTCCCATCCCATCACAATGACTCTTTGAGAATCATTATTGAAGCTTGAGCTGAAAGAGCTGTCCAAAATTATCTAGCTGTATGCAAACATTTCAGATTTCCACCCTTTTCTTTTTGAGGAAGGTATATTTGTACAAATTGTAAGCCAACTTTTCTTGAATATAGCATAAGTAGTTATTTTATACAGCAGAAGGATAATGGTAATTTTAGAGAGATATTATTTCTACATCTGTTTTACCAAAAAAACCCCTACATTTGACAGTAACATACTATGAAGGACAATGCAAAGGTAATGGGATCACTAGGTTCTTGAGATTTGACAGTAGCATGGCAAACTGTTCAGCTGCTGGTCAAAGTATCTAGCACAGAAAATGAATAATTTTTGCATTCACATTTTGAGAACTGATGCCGCTTTTCTCTACCTGAGGTGAGGAAATACATATGCCACGCAATGTTACATGGATCAAGTAAGCAGTCCTGATACTTCAAACTAAGCCTGTCTTAATGACATGACATACAGTGCTCCACTGCTCATTCTTTAATAGTAAATCCCAGTGTTTAAAGACTGTCAGAAAAATAACAGGGATTTCCAAGACCTGAAGGTCTCTCATTCTGACAGTGCAAAACTGTGAGGCTGTAGCTGTGAACAGAGCAATAGAAGTATCATTTATTTATTGTGCACTTTTAAAATTGATTCTGTGCAACATGTTACACAGAGCCCACATTTTAACAACAAGAATTGCTGAAGGACTTTCATAGATACATTTGAATCAGCTGACAACTGCTTTAGTGATCTTAAAATCCACATTGCAATTACAGCTGGAAGTTTAAAACTATAGTAACATCTTTTCGGGAAAATTGAGCTCTCAGGAAACTGATTTCTCCTGCCTTTGGGTTTCAGATCAATTTGTGCATTGTAAATCACTCCCACACAAACTGGGCACATAGGATAAGCTCTTCTAGTGAATCTCCCCCTTAACTATTGCAGGTCACCACTAAAAAAGTGTGGCATTTGAAGGTATAATGCATGAGGTGTTTCAGTGTCCCGAATTATGTAATTCTAAACTTGTCTGAGTGCTGTGGGGTGGTTTTGTTTATATCCTGCTAGCTCTGAAAGTCTCATCTCAGGAAATGACAAACCTTTTTTGATTCCCATGGGAACATGGGAATTGTCTGTCAGCAGCCACACAACTACTCTCCATGAGTTCTGTGTCAAACAGATCTAGTCATGTCCTAGCGTGGTTGAAATGAGGGAGCTGCACTGCTGGGAGCATGCTGACCTTTGGAAGCTCTCTGGCCAATGACCACATCAGTTTCTCTGTATGTAGGGCCAATTCTTCCTCAGAACTCAGTGCTTATACCAGCAGTTTGTCCACCCAACAGCTTTGTAGGCCCCAGTGGGAAGGAATGGTTAAGGAACAGCTTTTCTCCACCCAGTTCAGTCCAGGCTCGGGACTGATAGCTGAAGGACGGCTGTGGGCAGCCCCTTTCTGCCGTGGCTTCTGTAGGAGCTCTGTGATTCTTAGAACTCCCCTGAGTTTTGGCTTATCAAGTGCCCCTTGTTGTAGCTGCATTAGCTGTAGAATGGCTCATTTACCAAGCACAACAACAGGCTCCTGTTTGGGCAGGATTCCACTGGCAGTCTGTGCCTGACCTGGAGACCTTTGATATTTTGGCTGGCAGACTAGTCATCTGTGCCCTGCTTGGTATTTCCCTGTAAAATATGCTCTAGGTTGTCCTTTCTTTAGGAGACATTACTCTTCCTCCCACTCATTCCTGAGTCAAGTCCAAGCATCACTGCAAATGCTTTTAGCTGGAAGGTCCACCCCTTTCTGTACTAGGAGTGCAAATCCACTACCCATTGCTTCCTCGCCGGACAACGCAGTGTTCCGGCTCAGAAGGTGTCCCTGAGCTCCTGCAGCTGGACACATCTGCATTTCCAGCTTTGCTTCCCGGAGGTGACATTTTAAATGTACAGTACAGCTGCATACCTGCAGCTTCAACACAGTCAGGAGAGGCCCAAGATATTGGGCTGCTTTGGGCTAGTATTTCCAGTGGATCCTCATACTGCTGCTTTTTATGGATGTTTTTGCCTGCTGTTACCCAGAAATGACAAGACCTTGGAGGCGTTTGTGAATTTTTCTGATCAGAAGAGCACACTTGCCTATACCATACCTGCATTTTGATCTCGATATTTTGATCTACTTCTTGCCTTTAAAATTACATGGAGTTTTCTTTTTCCTCCTCTTTTTTAGAGAAAAAGGTTTAGAGAGACATGGAGCTTGAAAGAATCATTCGAGACACACTGACACGCTTCATCCAGTCCCATATCCCTGCAGCAGATCTCAGGTATGTTGAGATAGGCAGATCCAATATCATTGTTCCAGCTTGAACTCTGCATTAATTGTCCCTCTGTGCATTATATTGAACTCTGTAGCTTTCCCATACTTTTTGTTGCTTTTCTTTAAGCCAGATCCAGGATGCAGGTAATTTGCACGGGCTCTGAGAGGAATGCTTGAACAGCTATAGTTTAGCATTGCAATCTAGCAATGTCATTTCTTTGATTACCAAGATGATTAATTTCCTGTCCAGTAATACCCATTAGAATATGGGATTTCCTTCATTCCACAGTGCTCCCAAAGGGCTTTCTGAGCAGGATAATGCTACGTCAGGGCTCTCCAATTTTGAACTCTGCCTGCATGCAGAGATACAGCTGCCTTGAGGCTGGAACACAGCAGCTGGTTTTGCAGCTGGTGCCAGTAGTGACACAAGTGTGGAGAGCAGCAAGTAGAGAACACTGCATCCCACAGAAAGTGTAGCTTGACAGAATATGATGACCTGACCTGAACCACCAGTCAGCATAGTCAGTCAGTCAGTGTGAGCACTTGGAATATTTTAGTTAGCTAAGCTGAGGCACCTACAGGAGCCTCTGGGCACACCGGGGCTTTCATTCAGTGCTGCCCAGGAGGCAGGACTGCATGCAGTATTTTATCTATTAATGCTTCCCACTCAATCACTGGCCACCTGCTACCTGGCTTTACTGTTGGTATGTGCCCTTAAGATACACTCCACATAGGTCCTTCTGCTGCCATATTAAACAGACACGAGGTTAGGGGGAATGGGGATGTTGAGAGAAGAAAAACTGGGCCTTTTGACCCTACTGCCATGTCCTGTCTTCTCTCTGTCTTCAGTGGGATGGATGATGTTTTCTTCTCTTATATCACGGGTGTCCTGGAAGAGTTGGGCTCACCAGAGTCCTCTGAGGAGATTTTTGACATGGACACCTTTGTGGAAATGATGGAGGCATATATCCCTGGATTTGCAGAAATCCACAGGTATGTAATTGTTGCTGCTTTTTATGTGCATGGCATGCACTCAGGACCTGGACCCAGGCCTCTCAGTGCCATAAATTCTGTTGTTATACCTAGCTGAAGATGTATTAGTACCAAACCTGTGCAATTAAGTCAGTCTTTGCCTGAATACACAGATGCTAATCCCAGTATAGTTTGCAAGTAGGTCCTTGGCCATCTGAAATACCAGTTGATTTTACTGGGCTTCCCATCAAGCTGTGTCTTTCTATAAAAAGGTCACCAAGTAGGATAGGCTAGTGCTTTTATTCCTCACACTAATAATACAGCTTCTGTCTCTTGCAGTGGGGATGTTTGTGAAATGATGTTTTCCCTCTCAGAAAAGCTTGGTGCAGCTCGCAACACAGGTGAGTTACACAAACTATTTCAGCACAAGAAGGTATATTCTGTACATGATTTCAGTCTTCATATTTGGAGTTGAGCAGTGTCACAGGATAAAGTACAATCTTGTTTGCCACAGTTAAGATCTCATAAGGTAGCCTGAATTGATTGACAGGGTTTTTTCTCAGTGTTCAGTCAGGATTTTGATATCAACACATGGGAGGTTGGAGTCATATGAAATAGCATCCAAGACATACTGGAGTGAAAAACACATGATCAGTTCTCCAAATACCTCTGTTGAGATCAAATCCAGAGTAACAAGGAAGAAATAGCAGACAGAGGGCTGCTTTTGAAATTCTGCTGTAGGTTAATTCTGAAAGTGAGGATTTTTGCCTGCCTCTGATACCCATCTGCCTAAGTGACACCCAGCTGAATACATGTATCACATCTAGACTTAGCATTCTCAAAGCTCACTTCCCATTTATCCATGGACCCTGGCACAGATGCAAAATGAGTGATGTGCACTAGACTACACTATGCCAATGGCCCTTTCTAACCTCAGCATTCACAGATTAGCTGGACTGCTCTATCAATCAGCCCCACAGGTACTTCCCACTTAAGAACAGGCAGGTTGAAGTGCCTGGATATTAAACCTTCCAGGACATACAAGTCTGGGTTTTACTTGTCCAGTAACATCTTTGCCGTCTTTCCAGAAGCCTACACAGTGTAGAACAGACAGTCCTGTCTTTTATCTTACTTGCTGCTTTCTTGAACTTGACAAAATCTACTGCTCTGCTCTGGTATCCTGCATCCTACCCTTTGAGGATCCTTATGTAGCCAGAGCATGGAAGGAAAGCACCACTCCAGTCTTAGATAGGGCAGAGAAAAGGTGAAATGGTTCTTCTTGCAGTGACAGAAAAACATCCTGTAAAAAAGAGATGCATCAGAGTAACCTGATCACAGGCTTGCATGCAGTCTGGGGACTACCACAGTGTATTCCCAAATTTAAAATCAAAACTACACCTTATTTCAAAGATAGAGCAAACACCACAGAATTCTTAGAAATGTAAGAAAAATATCTTAAGTATCCACAACCAAAGCACCAGAGAACCAAGAATGGAAAGGTAGAATTGAATTTGCAAGCAGCCCATGCCCTGTACAGCGTGGAAATGCAGAAGTCAGGCACTCCAGCACGTGCTAGCACTGCCTTCCTGCAGGTCAGTGTGAGCAGAGCTGCAGCTGTCGCAGCTGAGGGCAGAAGGAAGAGTAGTGCTTCCAAGTCTTGTCACTTAAGAGATTTGCTTTGGCACACGATGCGCTAGCAATCTAATGCCAACAGAAAGCACAAAGCTCTAGCCTTAGTGGAACTGTACCTCAGGAGATATCACTGTGTCTTTAAGAAAAACCTGGCCAAAAGGCTGTGGAAAGCAGGAGTGAAGCACCTTCTGAAGACGTCATCAAGGGCCAGGAGCCTGGAGCTGGAGCCTGCAACGGGGAAAGGCTGTGCACTGTAACAGACGGAGCCAGGGCCCAGGTATGAGTACCCTGCAGAGGAGCAGGAGCACTGGGGACAGTCACAGAGCACTAGGCTACCAGCACCACCTGAGGGCATTTTCCAGCTCTGCAAGGAACCATGGCATAGGCTGTGACACAGCGTCACTGTGTCTGTGATCTCCTGATTGTATGGCCTGAACAAGACTGTGACAGAAAATTATGTGCTGACAGAAGACTATGAGCTAATGCTCTGGCTCATCCTTTCCAGCAGCTGGAAAGGATGAGCCAGAGCAATGGCACTGAGAGCCTGTCCCAGTAACCTCAGAGATCTCACAATAGCCACAGCACTGCAGCACCTGCCATATATCCCCTACCTTCCTCACCTATGCTCTTGTTTGCTCTTTCTCCAGTACTGATCTATTTCTGCTCTGCAGCATAATCATTCTGTATCCATAGCCTTCTAGCAAAAGCTGCTATGGCGATTCCTTCTGCTATAGCCTCAGGTCAGTGTTTAGCAGCCCCTTCCCTTTCTGATCAAAGCACACACAACTTCACAAGTTCAGCATTAGCACCAGAGTGTCCAGAAAGCTCGCTCCTAAGGAGACACATAGCATGGCCACACAGATGAGTCAGTTCATATCAGCCCTACTTGAAAGCAAGTTGAAACACAGAGGGAGGAGATTAAGGAAGAATGGTTTGCCTTTCCAAGGATACAGTCCTCTGTTCGCTTCAGGAATGGGATTTAGTGACATCTGTAAGGAGAGGGAGCCTTCAGTGAAAGGCAAGCTGAATTTCCTGACAATGAGAAACAAGAGGCCCTAGCCCTCTCCTCACTGCATCCTCAACTTACCTCTGTCTCTTGCTCCAACTAGGAAGATGATGACTTGAAGGATGGGTTGGAGCTGCTACTGGAGATGTTCCCAGCCTGTACCGTGAGCCAGGCAGAGAAGGCTCTCGCTATGGCCTTGGGGAACTTGGAGGAGGCAGTGCAGTTAATTGTGGAGGAGAAGGTGGAAATTGGCCCAGGAGGTGTGAGTGTGAAGGTACTGTACTCTGACCTGGGTGGCAGTGGGCCAAAGAGCAGAGCAGAGCTCAGGGACACACAGGCATCACAGCTGTCTGCTACAAGCAGAAGCTTTGACTGCACAATGAGCCAGGAGGATAACCCAGAATAACAGCCCCTCTCCCTCCCCTGGCTCTCTTAGTACTAGGCTGTGCCCACAACGAAGCCAGCAGCCCAGTGGAGGTGTGGCTGGCACCCTTTTCCCACAGGGGCTGGAGTGCTGCACCAGGAGCTGGGCTCACCAAGCTAGCAGGGGGAAACTGTATGCTCCACATGTTGTGCTGTTCATACACTCACCTTGTCTCCTCCCAGGAAGTGGCACGGCCCCGCAGAACACCCAACCACGAGGAACTAAAACAGGTTATCCTACAGAAGTAAGTACCCAACAGTAAAGAACCTCTCACTTTGCTCCCAGTAAAAAGGAGGAGGTGGCAGTTTGGGGAACAGTGTGGTCTGTAAAGAACTTAGGCTGCAAGATGCTGAGTAAGGAGGCTGTAAGGCAGATTTGGGTATAGCTGAACACATCTAAGCAGAAATACAATCCTCATCTGGAGCGGGGAAAAAAAACCAAACAACCAACAACAAAAAACCAAAAACAAACGAGAAAAAACCAAAACAAACAACCCTCAAAACAAACACAAAACAAAAACAATAACAAAAAACCCAAACACGTTTGGTTTTTTTAGGGCTCTGGCACAGAAACAGGCTACCTGTACCAGCTGGGTCACAGCACTGGCTGTGTGTGAGGTTTCAGTCTCCTGCAGATAGAGTGTAAATCACAGTACTGTTGGCTGAGGTCCTGGTTAAAGTTTCAAGGCACAAACATCATGCTGCAGCTCAGGTAACAAACACATGGTGATTTGCAGAACTACAGCAACTCATTCATACCTCTATCCTTGGAGACAGTCCAAACAAGGCTAAAGATATCTTTAAGAGACTGCCTGTACAACAACACTGAGAAGATTAAATCTCAATTGCTAAAGGTGAAAATTCAGTGCATTTAAAGAAACCTTTCTGAAGTCCCCCTGTGGGCTTCTTGGGAATGAAAGTATCTTTAGATTGGTTTACCTATATTTATTTCTAAAAGCATTTAATTCTCAATAAGAGGACCCACACTGTGGTTTCATTGATCTGCTTTAAGATCTCAGCTTTCATGAGTATCATTATGCAGGCAGCTTCCACACGTCTATCCAGCCACATCTTTTCCACCACTGTACATTCTCCCCAGTGACAGTCGATGGGCTAAGAAGAATAAAGTAAGGCAGAACAGCATCCAGGCAGAAGTAGCAACCTGTGTCCTTGCCCACCTCCTGTCCAAGCTCATGTCAGAGTGACAGGTGAGGGAACAAAAAAGCACCAGCTGCTTGTTACATTTCTGAGAACTTCAGTTTAATGACATTTTGGCAACATCCTGTACTTTAAACATCACTCAAGCACAGGTACAGAGAGCAGATCACCATAGCTGAAGATACACATGAGCAACTATACTAGCTACCGAAGGAGCAGTCATGGTCAGCTGTGCTAAACCAGCACCAAAATCTCAAAGAGTAGCAAGTCAGCAGTACAGCAAGCAAATGCTTGGACCCTGATGTTTCAGTCACATAGGAAATGAGGTGATGCTTTTATGAAGTTGCTTCCAGCACAAGCCTGTTTCATAGTCAAGTAGTAGATGGAGTGTGAAAGAAACACCATTATTCAGGGCAGAAGCAGACAGATTGGTCCTCTAATCTCACCTGTCTCCTTTGGCTGTCATCACTTGGACTGAGAAGGAGCAAAGCTGCCCTAATGGGAGAGCACACCTGACCACAGCACCTGTATCAGTTCTGCAGTGGCTATCAGCATTCTCAACCACCTGAGTTTTCAAAACCTTTCACATATAGCCAAGGATGCTATTGCAGGAGAACCCTGCTGGATTCTCACCAGAAGGATGACACTTCTTGCCCATTTCATCCAGAGGGGAACATCAAGTGCTCTTTGCTGCAGTCTAGTCACATGGGACACATTGCACAGCCACAGACCAGCCAGGGGAGAAGGGCTGTGAGTAGACCCAGGCAATGTAACAGTGTTCACTAAATGCTTCTTACGTTTCAGATACATGATGGTGGATAGTGCAGATGACCAGAAAACTCATCGTCCGGCTCCACCCAAAGAGGTAAGCAGAGCAGTCCCAGCTCCCCAGCAGTTTGAATGTCCTTTGTTACAAGGTTTAAAAAAATCAGGGCGAAAGTCCGAAAAGCAAGAGGGCAGCCAAAGGCAGGACCATTAACAGAACCTCTTATTCAAAGATTAGCTTAGCTACGGTGCTGCAGGGCCTGTCAGTTCCTACCGTTCCTGACTACTGTTGTTCTTACTCCTCCTCATCAGACAACACCCTTTCCAATTTTGGCCAAGATTCCCAGCACAGATGATGGTAAAGCAGCCCACCCACCCACCTACCTCCCAGAGTGCAGCTCTGCTTCTGCTTGCCCCCTCCCTTTCTCAAGCAGTGTGGCTGTCCATCCACTTGGTGTTGTCTTTCCTCTCCAGGCTCCCAAGAAGTTGATCCGCTATATCGATAACCAGGTGGTGAGTACAAAAGGAGAGAGGTACAAAGACATCAAGAAGCCTGAGACTGAAGAGATGAAAAGAACCTACATCAGCCTAAAACCAGCCAGGAAGTACAAGTTCCACTGACAGACAGGTTCTCCTGCTCTTCAGCCTTCCACCTCACTGGCCAGGCATGGCAGGATGGACTGCGGTGCTAGGAATGAGGGACTCCTCCACCTGCCGCTAACTTGAACTAACCTGGGAGCCAGGACACTGTTTTCAGCTCCCTCAACTAACCTGGTTGACGAGGAGGAGACTTCTCTCCTTGTGTAGCTATCCCTCTGCCCCCAGGAGCACACTGCAGTGGGTCTCTGCGGCCTGGGCATTCTCTGCTATTCCTTGCATGGGACGTTTTTAGATTTGATATGTGGCTTGTGCTTTTGCAACAACCTTTTTAACAAGTCTGTGTGCACTGTTGCTTTGAGTGTCAGTATTAATAAAGATGATGTGAGTTGGTGTGTAGTTCTGCCAGAGCATGCATCTGCTTTACAGACACTGTCTCCAATCCCTCCTAGGGCCAAAGATAGAATCAGGGTCATCCTCTCTTCTTCTCATTACTCTCTTGCATCACGTTCACCACAAGATGTGGCTGCTGTTTGATTAACTGCCTAGCGCATAACAAGGGCTGAGGCTGAACTCCAGAGCTAGACTCTCCCTGCCAACATAACCTACAGCTCTCCACAAACTTCAGCTGACAGTAGAGCCAGTGCTCCTGCCATTTCTCACCACTATTGAGTGCCAAATTTCCAGCCATGCCACACAGAGCAAGATACAGTAGCAGGCCTGGGGCACTACTAAAATTTTAAGTCAGAAGCTGGAAGAAACAAATGACAATGACCAACTGCTTTCAGTGACAGCACAGCTAGGTTTGGTGCTCTTCTGTCAGTGAAACTGCAGTTAGGAGTGTGTTCCCCCTGAAAACATCTCCCACCTTGCCCCAGCCTAAACCAGCAGCCTAGGCCTGGACAGACAAATTGCCTGCACTGGGGCCATGCCAGTCCTTTGGTGCCAGGCTGGCCAGTGGCCAGGGACTAGAGCTAGGCTTACTGCCCTCCTCCCAGAGCCCAGAGGGGCCTGCCCTCTCCCAAGAGGAAGGCTGGTAGCTGTTCGCCTTTCTGCACCAGCTGGTCTAGGTTGTTCCACAGCTCTACTGGCATGCCCTGTATACCCACCCCAGGGGACAGTCCCCATCACACACTCTCCTGCTCTCTGGACAGCTGCTGCTTAGAGATTTAAAATATAACAAATAGTAAATCCTATCTATTAGCTGGCCTGGCCAAGGCCTGTTCAGCACCATGGTGTTCCTGCAAGTCAATCGCTCTCTCCACACCACTGCAGAGGGAGTTACTTTCCCCAGAGGCAGCAATGAAGCCTATTCAAGAACACTCAGTGGCTGCTAAACAGCCCCAGACAAAAGAATGAGCCCCACTCAGGCCAGCCTCACCAATGGGACCGGCCTCTCCCTCTGCACATCTTCACAGCAGCCAGTTCTGGCATCCTTCTGGGATCCCAGCGTTGCATCAGTCCCCCCCTCCCCAGCAGCAGCAGTTCTAGATCTGAAGGTTGATGAAAGGGGCAAAGCCAACCACGTCCTGCAGGAGAACAAGAGCCCTCTGCAGTGGAGGCTCCACATCCAGCTCCACCCCACGGCTTCGGAGGACGCTCAAGCTGGACTCAGCCACGTTGTGGCAATGCTTGACCTTCAGCGAGCGCAGCTTGGGACAGTACTCAGCCAAGACCCTGCCAAGAAAGAGAGCACATGCAAGTTGGAAGTCAGGATTCCCAAGTGCACCATTCACGCTCTACTCCCAGCAGCCCAGCACTCCTGACTGTACCATCTATGCACCATCCTTCGGGAGCAGCACCCTGGCTGTCTGAAAGTCAAGGGACATGGTTGAATCCCAGACCTGCCCTCCACAGTATGCTGGGAAATTTGCTGTCAATAGCACACAGTGTCTCTCCTGAAGGGCCTGCTAGTGGCTTCTCTCCCACACTGAGCTCTCATTGCTTTCAGCATGAAGACATCTGACTTTCCTCTCTGGTTCTCTTCCTCTCCCTACCCCCATCACCTGCCATGCCCACCCTGGCTCCCCACATTGCTCAGTACCTGATGGAGTCGTTCTTGACTCGCAGGCACCCTGTGAGGTCCAAATGCTCCAGCTCGGGGCAGCACTTGGCAGTCTCCTCGACTGCCACGTCGCCCACGTTGGCATTGACAGCCAGCGACAGAGACTTGAGCCTGCTGCACTTCTGCACCAGGTAGCAGATGGCCTCATCCTTCAGCTGGCGACAGGCTGTCAGGTCCACAGCCTCCAGGGCCTTGCAGTGGTCAGCCAGGCTGCGCAGGGCCAGGCTGTCCACCCAGTCGCACTGAGCCAGGGACAGCTGGCGCAGGTTGGGGCAGCTCAGCGAGATGGTCACCAGTGCATGGCGGCTGAGCTGGACGCAGCCCTTCAGCTGGATCTGGTGGAGGTGGTGGTTCTGCTCGATGACTGGGAGCAGCTCGCAGTCCGTCAGCCAGTCAGAACAGTTCTGGAGCGCCAGCTGCTGCAGTACCTTGTTGTCCTTCAACAGGTTAACAAAAGCAGCTCGAGGGATGGCAGGTCTGATCTGTGTGGGGAACCCAGGAAGAGTGAGGCACCTCCCCAGGGTTTCACATCAGCCTGATCCTCACCAAATACCCTCTCCCCTGCTTTCTTCCATGTAACAGTGGAGACCAAAGCCACCCACTGTCCTCATCCCAGGGCAAACCCTACCTTCAGACCCTCCTCACCTCATGCCAAGGCTACTGCCACAAGCTAGGAAGATGCTCTGCCTTCTCCATCCCACATCATCACTCCTGCATTTATATATTTGTGGTGAGCACCACACATCTGTTCTCCAAAAATCTCTTTGCTAGACCACTCTCTATCCTCACAGAACAGCTACTCTTGTCTTTCCCACTCCTAGGCAGTGTCTCCCAGAGCCAGCACAAGCTTTCTCTGATGACCAGGCACAGAGTTACCTCCCATCAGACCAACCCTATTGCACAACCTCTGTGAGGACCAACAGGCCGTGCCACTCCAGAGCTGGCTTGTGTTTCTGCCAACCAGTGCCCCATAATGGCCTAGGTGGAATTTTCAGGCTTGCTCCTCCCAGCGCCTCTTGCTAAAGACACTGGCATTGCTGGGCCCTGAATCACCACCTCTCCTCCCTGAGCCCATCTGTCCAGTCTGACACCTGAGCCATTAACCCAAGCTCCTAAGCAGAAACTACCCTCCTTGCCAGAGGCTTCTTCTCCCCACATAGATGCTCCCCTGTTAGTCCTACAAGCAGTAGGACATCTGTGTCCTCCCCCAGCCTCAGAGCCATCCAATACCTGGCTTGAGTCAAAGCAGCGCATGTTGGCCAGGTACAGCTGGATGAGAGACTGGAATGACTTGCTGACCCTCTGCAGGCTCAGGAGCTGCTGCAGTGGCAGATGACAAAGAATATGTGGAAGTAAGATGTCTTCCCAGGGCAGGTCCAGGAGGCATCCCCTGGTGGGGGTCAAACTCATCCTCAGACACCAGAGAGCCAGGCTACTGCAGGAGCCAGGCTAGATCACCTCACACCTACTGCCGGGTGCCTCTAGGAGGAACAGCCAGAAAGAAAAACTCAGCGACGTTTCCCACAATCAGCCCACAGGGTAAAGTCCCTTGGCGAGCCATCAGCAGGGCATGTGCCTGCCACCTGCATCACCTCCTCCCCAGCCTCGACGTTCACTGCTCAGGCATCCGAGTCTACCTGCCCGCAACTGCCCTCCAGGAGTCCTCGGGTGGGGCTTTCTACCAGCCGCTGAAGGAGTCCCTGTCCCTCAGTGAAGCAGCAGGAGGCTGCTGCAGCATCACCGCACTGCTCGCGGGGTAGCTGTGCCCGGCTTTCACGTCTGAGCATCGCTCTACTCGGCAGCTAGTCCCCGGCACCCAGTCTCGGGCCACTCGGGTGCCCTGCGAGGGGGAGAGACCAGGCCCCTGCTCCTTCCCGCAGGGAGCAACAAGGCTCCAGGGTCCCCCCAAGGTGTCCCCCCGAGAAGCGGCGACTCGGCACCTCAGCGGCGATGAGGCCTCGGGCCGCGAGAGGAACCGGCGAAGGGGTCCTGGCAGCCCGCGGCCTCCCGAGCTGCGGCTGGAGGCCGGTTAGACTCGGCACCAGCGGCACCCGCAGCTGGGGGAGCCTCGCCCGCGGCCGTTCCTGCCCCGCCGCCCCACGGGGTCCCGCTCGGTCCTGGAGCCGCCCCCGAGCTGC
>VZRE01013487.1:775353-801461 GCA_013396775.1 Cephalopterus ornatus
GGGGGCCGGGGAATGAAGAGCATGCTCAACCTTAGCTCGAAGGTGGGGCACGTCCCCTGCCTAAACACCCCATCACGAAGGTGTTTCCTGTTTGCCCTACAGCCCCCGGACCACCAGGCACCCCGTTTCAGTCACCACTGCATCCCCCGAAACTGCTCCGTGTCCCTCCCGAGGGCAGTCATCTCTCTGCGGCCATACCGCCCTAGCCCCGTCAGGTGGCTCGGCAGCCACAGCCTGGTTTCGCCAAATACGGCCCGTCGTGTGAATTCAGCCCCCAGCCCTGCACCTCTTGCTTCCGTTCCATCTCTGTCCCGCTCTTTGCCCAATCCCCTCTCATCCTCCCCCAGCTCCTGCGCGTTGCCCCCACACTCCCGTGGCGTGGGTGTGCTCTTCCCCCGCAGCGTAAGCAGTTCCTGCTGGCTGCTGCCTTCTCAGCGCACCACTCCACTAGGCAAGCGCCTGCATGGGGACCAGCCATCCCCTGTTGCATCGGTTGCGGCTCAAAGCGAGGGCCAGGAAACATCCCTGGACATCCCTTTGACCACTAAGAAGGGGCAGCCAGGAGGAACAAGTTTCTTGTGAGATGGTTTATTGAACAAATGAAATGCCCCACTGATGTGCAGCTCACAGCTATCATACTACAGCTTCCGAGTTTTCCTCTTTGAATGCATGCCCAGGATTGTCCAGGCAGACACCCTGTGAGCTTTCATTTGCAGGATGTTTCCTGCCTTTAGGCATCGGGACCAGCAAGGCTACCTCCAGCCCACTGGTGCTTTACAGCCCAACCCGTTCATCACAGTGATTTAAAGAGCATCTGTTCAATGCACAGTTGAAATCAGCAAACAGGAAGCCTTAGCTCTATCACTGGTTTTTCATCTCAGTTGCATTTGTGCTTTTAACCTTTCATTATTAAACAAAAGCTCACTTCACTGGATGGTGTAGCCAACCAGCTTTGGTAAGTCAAAGGCAGGCATGGCCTTTACTCTGAATTTGATAAATCTTTAATAACCAGAAGGACACTTTGCTTATCCTGTTTATTCTAGTAATAACTCACATGCATTGAGATAGGCGAGTTTTTATATATTTGTTATGTTACAGTGAATGCAAACTATTCCAAGTGATAAGTTTTTTCCTTGGCATATGTGTCAGTCTGTCTTGAGATAAAAAGTGGAATTTCATTTGAAATATATAAACTCCACATCTTTATTATTTATTAGTTAACTTCAGCAACCTTGAATGTGAACACAGCCGTAACAGGAGAAAAAGATTTTAAAAACAGTAACTGATAAATTAAACAGGAGAGTGTATTTTTGTAGTGAGTAAAGTAAGAGATTGCTGCTGCTCAGCAGGAGACAGATTTTTTAGCAGTGTGATAATGCAGAGAGATGGGCGCCTGTCCCAAAGGTGTGATTTGGGCTATTTTATTAAGAGTTATGTCTCTGCATCTTTGGAGCCTAAACACTGTGGAAAATCAAGCCCCATGTCCTTTAGGAATTTAATCCTGTCTGGTTTGCACTCAGAAACAGGGAGAAGAAATGTTTTCCTGTTTGCAGCTGGCATTTGGTTTCTCACTTTCAAATGGTGAGAGTGAAGGACTTAGTATCTTGGCATCTGTCAGAAGGCAAAAGCAGCCAAGCAGAGTCTTCTCTGCACATTAAGAATTCTAAAAAACTCATGGAAGGATAAGTACAAGTTTTAGCTCCACTGGGAGAAAGAAAAATGTCAGCAGCGGGGTTGATGGGGGCTCCGGGTCCTGCTTTCCCCTGCAGCCACCCACTGATTGCTGTGGGGTGTCTGGTCCCACCTCTGGGTAAATGGTCTCTGGGCAGACAGGCAGGCAAGTGAGCTGTATGCAGGGCTGGCATGCCTTGTTCCCCCAGGCTGGGATTGTCTGTAACCACTGCTTTTTGGATCTACTGGTGTTGACAGCTCTGTCTGCGCCACCAGTAGTGGCTGCGGCATGTGCTGGTGTGACACAGTTTAAACCCAGGCTGACCTCCAAAGAGAGAGGCTCCTTGCCCTTGCTGCTCATGTTAAACTCATTGAGCAAGTGTAATTGGAGGATGTCTCAGTGATCCAGGATATAATTTTTCCCCCTTATTGAAGTGATTTTAGTAGGCTGTAGGCTGTGGGTAGTAAATATATTCAACCTAAAGCAGGATAAATGAAACTCATTTTATAGTGTGCTCTCTCACCATGTCTGGGGTGCTCGTCTGTGGGGTAAATGTCTGAGCATCCTGGCACCCTGGGGAGAAAGCACACACTCTGGGTGCCTGGGGCCAAGCAAGGGGCTGCCAGCATCCCTGCAGTGGTGCTGGTGTGATGCCCTCAATAATCTTGCCTGCTTCTTGCAGCAGGAAGGGGATTTGCCAGGGGTTGTGTCACCTGGAGCATCGCTTGCTCCTGCCACAAGGACAGGGCCACTTTGGCCGGTCCTCCCTATGGCCCCAGACTCCTTGTGCCTTCCCTTCCCTAACCAGCTCTCCTCACCCTTGTTTCAGGGCTGCCTGAGGATGCATCATCTCTCAACTCGGACATCTCAGGTGTGCTGGGAACCTGCCTTGCTGTGCCTGTGCCACCCTGCTGGGCTCCAGACCTGACACCTCTGTACCCTCTTCAGGCAGGATGGCCCAAGCAGGGGGACCCATCCGCTTCCACCCCGAGGAGGGCTGTGCTGCCTCACCCCCGCCATTTGCCCACAGGGTGAGCCAGAGACCCTGGCTGATGGTGGGGAGCCCCGAGGCTGGGCGGTACAGCCCCCCACCCTGCCTCACCCCCAACCTCAACGCCGGCCGCCTCCACCTGCTGCGCAAGGGTCTGGCACCTGATACCCGCCGGTGCCCCCTCGGCCTGTACAGCAGCACTGGCTCTTTGACCCGCAGGCCGGCCGAGGCGGCACCCTTTGGCAATGGGAGCTGCCTGGGCACAGGGCGACTGACTGCCCCCTGCACCCCACGGCGGGGCCGGCCTGGCGCAGCCATTGCCTCTGTGGGCAGACGCAGCCCACCAGCGGCAGCAGCCCCGGAGGGACACAGCTCTGTCGTCACCTTCCGCTTCATTGAGAAGGCCAGTGTGCGGACCCTGGGGAGCCCAACAACACCCCATGTCCGCTGGGAGAATGGCCCCTACAGCCTCAGCCGCAGCCTGGAGCTCGCTGGGGACATGGGATCCCCCCAACCCCAGACCCTGCCCCAGGAGCGGCTCCTGCACACGCTGAAGCTGGAGGCCTCCGCATCTGACCCACTCCTGGCCGGGGGCAGGACACCAGGGGGCACGCGTCCCTGTGGGAAGGAGTTCTGTGCCATCGACACCAGCTGCCTCTGCCGATCCCTCACCAATGGGCTGCCAGAGGAGTTCCCTACCTTCTCCAGAAGTCCCCTGAAGCCAGAGCCCCGTCCCCAAGTAGGTACCGGGGTACCCCACACTGGGCATGGGGCTCTGCCTTGGGGATCCATTGCCCACTTACTGCTCTTCCCTCTGCAGGGCAACACTTGGCTGTACCCCAGGCAGAGCTCGGCCCACGCCCAGCGCATTGCCAAGGCCAAGTGGGAATTCTTCTATGGCTCCTCAGATGCCCCAAAGACAGGTAAGAAGTTGGAGGGGGGTGCCCTTGACTCCACCCACCCCTCCTTTACAAGTCTGTATTGCTACCAGGACTCTCCCTGGGGCTGCTCATCCCTTAGGGCTTCTCAGCACCCATCAGAAAGCCAAGTCTCCCCCAAGACTGACCGGTCTCTGTCCTTCTGGGGCCAGATCCTGCACACACCAACCTCCCTGCAGAGTCGCTTCTGCCTCCCCATCTCCGTTTCCCTGTTGCACATCACATAGTGGAGTCACCATCCCTGGAGGTGTTCAAGAAATGATTGGACGTGGCACATACTGCTGTGGTTTAGTTGGCATGCTGAAAAAGTTGGGAGATTTTGATGCTGGCAGGAGGACCAAAGGCTGGACTCGATGATCTTAGAGGTCTTTTCCAACCTTAATGATTCTATGACATGTGTCATGAATGACACGTGAGCTCTTAGTGTGTGTGTTTGTGTGATGCTGCAGGAGTCGCTCCTCAGAGCTCTCCAGTGCAGCTCCCCATGGCTCTGAATTCTTGGGCCTTCCTTGCAGGCTCTTCTGCCCCCGACTTCACCCCCTTGGCTGAGTCCCCCCAGAAACCTGTCTCCCCACTGCCTGCCAAGCCGCCAGTGTCGGTACCTGAACACAGCCTGAGCCATGTGGAAGTGGAGATAGAAGTGTCTCCTCTGGGCAGCCAGAAGCCTGGCTCCTGTGAGACTGGGATTATAAGGAGGACAGTGAAGTACTCTGAGACAGACTTGGACACTGTTCCACTGAGGTGCTATCGTGAAACCAACATTGATGATATCCTGGCTGAGAAGGAAGAGGTGGATTCAGCAATTGAGAGCCAGAAGGACAGCGAGAGCAACCCAAGCTTTGGGGGTACTCCAGGCAGAAGGAACAGCACACCGGAGGAGCCCCCCACCCCAGGCACCAGCTGCTTGAAGGATGGGCTGCGGGACAGGGACGTGGATGAGGACAATGAGGTGTTTGCGGCAATGAAGAAGGAGAACAGGGAAAGGTGAGGCTCCGTGCGTGAGGGTAAAAAGTTCTTTTACCCTTCTTATTATATCCTGCATGGCAAGATGGGCTCTGCCAAAAAGTGTCTGACACAAAAATCCCATTAGCTCCATGCAAGCTCTGTGTGTGGGTGAGATGGGATTCCTGGATTTTACCAGAGGGACTGAGACTGGGAGGGGGCCCTCACTGCGCTATGGAAAGAGTAAGGCAGCACAGGTGATCCAGCCCTGGGCACTGGGCTCACCCAGGGGGGAGCCCTTGCAGCTCAGGTTGCCTGGCTGAGTCAAGGCTTCCCACCGTGAGTCCTGACAGGTTAATTACATCTTGCCCTAGTGCTGCCAAGTGTTGGGGTGATGGCGTCAAGGTACCTGAGCACAGGTCATGTCCTGCAGCTGCTCTGGGCTGGAAGGTGCTGCTGGACTACCCTACTCTCTGCATATGACTGTGCTTAAGTGGCAGGAGCGGTCCCATTTGCTTGGCCTCAGTAGGTATTTGCCGTGTTTGGGAAAGAGTAGGGGATACATTTGGATGCAAAAAGCCTTTTCTTACCTTTTGTATGATTTTTCACATGTGTGGCAAAACACCCTTTGCTGGGAGGCTGATGAAGTGGGTGATACCAAGGTTATCATTCAGTTGCCTGCCCCTGGGCAGCAAGTGTGCTCTGAGCTGCTGTCTGCTCACTGCCAGGCATGGGCAATCAGGACCTATGAGAGATGGCCCTTTGGCCTGGTGCCATGAGACTGCCCATGAAGTTTCCTCTGGAGTGGTGGTTTGACCACGAGAAATGACAGGCATCATCACGTGGATACCTGCTCCTGAGCACTGTGTGAGACAGCCACCTGGAGGGGAAAGGCCCTGGCTGGGAGTAGGAGATGCTTGTGCAGGCCACGGCAGCCAAGGTCGTCTCCTGACATGTATTGTCAAAGAGTCTTGAGTGAGGTGAGAAGGCTCAGCATCATCAGCAAGTGCTCCATGGGAGTGGGGAGAGGTTTCATCTGAGAAGCACAAAACCAGGGTGATGTCTGGGATGCCATGTGGCAGCATGCACTCACCCAGCTGTGCAAAAGGTAGGTGGGGGGCATATAGGTGGGAGAAATGGAAAAGGGAGGTTTTGATGTTGGCAGGAGGAAAAAAAAAAAAAGAAAATATAGCCCTCAGGGGTGCTGCTGCACTGGGAAGGTAAAAAATGAAGGTGCTCAGCTGACCAGGAGGAAAGGTGTATATCCTAAGGGGAGCTGGGTTCCTGTAAGTTTGTCCAGCCTTTGCATCTCTTTGGAGGGGGCAGATACATCTTTTCCTGCCACCTGCCCTGTCCTCAAAACATTTGAGTTCTAGAGAAAAGCTGAAAATAAGCCATTGGTAATGTACTTTTTTTTTCCAAATGAACTTTTGAGTAAGGCGTAAAGTTATTACCACTGCAAGCAAGTTCTTCAAGTTGCTGTAACAATTATCTTGCATAGTGGTATTTTTATTCCAAATATGTACTAGGCTACTACGAGTTGTATGAGCTGTAAACTTAGACTTGCTTTTTGTCCTCTGAGACACCCTACTGTAGCTCCCCAGGCAGTGCTGAAAGCTTGGGTGTGTCCTTAAAATGCATTGTTGCTCCTAAAAGATGGTGCTCCTGGTATAATTACCAATGCGTATATAGCGATGTCATGTTCATTTTGCACGGCTTCTTTGTAGGCCAGTGGGGTGTTTTTGCTCTGCAGCCCACTGATTATTTCCCTGGTAGGTACAGACCCTGTGTCTTGAAAATTATGAAGCTCAAATTGTGAGCTTGTTCAGTCCCTGCATCGCAGCCCTGGATTTTTGCTTACACGCTGTTTTGAGCTCTGCAGCTGCAGTCCTCATCCCTGTTTACCAGTCACCAGTATTGATGTTTTCTACTTCAAGCTTTTTGCTTTGCTTGCTCACAGTCGCAGTGAAGCTGGGGGAATGAAGGAGCCCCCACCAACTCCCTGGACCTGGCACCATTCTGCTTCTGCAGGAACTGCTGAACCTCAAGCCTGTCTTGGTAGCTGGGAAGAGCCAACCTTACAAAATTATTGAAGCACCTTTGGATGCTGATTTTCAGCTTTTAGACATGTACATCTATTTGACTATCTAGCTCTAAGTGTTTAGCACCTTCTGCAAGGGGAACTTTGGCTTGGTACTACCTTGTTGTACTTAGTATTCTGACCAAAGGTCAGAGTCTTCTTTGGTGGTTTACCCTCCTAAAATAAGAGAACATGCTAATAGCAAAAATAATCCAAAACCAAATCAAACAAGGCATGAAAAGCAATGGAAAAAATGATGTCTTCTTCCAGCAAATCTGCTCTCTGAATATATTTAGAGTCAGATCTACTGACTCTAATGACTAGTCTAAGCCTTTACTGTCTTTATTCCTGCTAGTCCCAGAGAGCCAAGACCTGTCAGTGAGAGCAGGCTCAATTCCCTTCCTCCCTGAGCATCAGCAGACCTGCTGGCTAAGCTGTAGGAAGAGCCTGGCTTGGCCCGCAGTGTGGGTGCCTTGGGCTGATAAGAGAGAAGAGGCTTTGCTACAGGATGCCCTGGTCTCCTGAGAGCACAAAGGGCTGATGGGAAGCAGCGATGCTTTTTCTCCCTGCAAGTAGAGCAGCTTTGCCCAGGAAAGCCCTTAGATCTGCTACTTGGGGAGCCTTTCCAGAGCCTTTGTGCTCACTGCTTAGTGGCAAAAAAAGAGCTGCAGGGAAAGCCTTGTTGGGGATTAAAAAAATGGTTATGGCCTCAATTTCATGCTTAACCTGCCTCAGTAGCCACTCTGATGTGTTTTGCTGAGGCTGAGCCTCTGTCTCAGAGTCCAAACTCGCCACAGAGTCACTGATCGGGGTGATGCTCCCGCATCCCATGGGCTCAGCTTGGGGTGATGCTGGCAGGCACCTGCCAATGATCAGGAGAGGTGCCTGCAGCTCTTGGGGAAGGACTGAAGACAGTGTGACAGCGTGGATGTGGCAAGGAAGTGTGGACAGTCAGGGGGGGACTGCAGTGTCTGTGGTCAGTACCTGTGCCTGAGCACTGGTCAGAGTTAGGATACTGAGCCCTAAGAGCAGGCTGCTGCCACACTGGAGAAGTGCAAAGGAGCCTGTGGGGAGTGCAAGGAGCTGCTGGGGCTGGTCTGTACATGAGCTTTTCTCAGAGAGGAATAAAGCAAGGAGCTGGTCAATGGTGCTGTACAGTCTTACCTTCTTTGAACTAAGATCCCCGCACAGTCCCTGCTGTGCCTGTGCAGGCTGGAGGAGTGGAGCATGGTAGGGGCAGTCAACAGTCTGGAGGGTCACAGGAGCATTTGGCAGAGAGTGAAAAACAGTGAGGGCCAGAGGAGAGATTTTCCCCTCCATCAGCCATCAGATGCAGCGGAAGAAACCCGGTGGCTCAGATTGCTGAGGTTCCCATATGCAAACCTTTGCCTGAGGTGCTGCTGGCTTTGGCACTTCCATGCAATGCAGTAGAACCATCAGATCCCAGCATACGCTTCCCCTCTGTATCTACCTGGCCCTCTTCTAAGGAAAGCTCACTGCTGCTCCCACACCAGCTCACGGCTGGAAAGCTATTTGATTTCCTGCTGCCTGTCACCCTTGCACAGATGCTTAATTACAGCTTCTTAATCTCTTTCTTTCCTCTGCTCCTCCCAGCTGTGTTTGTCTGGCTTGGTGTCTGCACTGGCCCTTCCTGGGGGACTGGAGCAGAGCATGAAAGGGCTGGGCAGCACAACGGGCTGATGAAGCATCTAGGTCTGAGCAGGCAGCACTGCACATATGCTGCTGTGACTAGATCCTTCTGGAGCTGAATGGCTTTGTGTTTGATATTTTGAGGTGGAAAGATTGCTTCCAGAGCTTGGATGGTGTGGACAAAACCAGCTGTGGTTTTTCTGTGGTTTGGTGGCAATATACTTGATCACAAAACTGAGCCCAGCTACCTCTCCTGGGAACAAGGTTCCTTCCGTCTGCTGGCATTGTCTTCCCTGGCACAGCCAGGTCACCCTCTTTATGGATTTGAGGTGCAAAACAGTCAGCAGCATTAGCTTGGTTTAGAAGCCTGCAGCTGGGTGTGGGGGACGGTGAATGCACATTCACATCCGTAAAACACATTTGCAGATGTTAAAGAGGTCTCTTCTGCCTTGTTCTGCCAGAAAGCTGTCTCAGAGGTGGCTGCTCCTTGGGGCTTCTACAGGAATGGTAAGAGCATCAAGTGGTGCTGCACAGCCAGGGAAATACTGGTGGATGGGTGAGATCAGCCTGCACCCTGCCTTGCTTACCTGTGTCTGGCTTTGCTGCACTCCTCTTGAAGCCAGCTGGCACTCTGGGGGAGTCAAGCTGCCAGCTCTTGGCCTGCTGAAGTAATCAGGGTGAGATTTTTGAGCAGCATGTGAAGGCTAATGAATGAAAATCATTTGGTGTGTGTAACAGCAACACATCTTCTGAGCCCTCTGTACGAAGCTGTTTGTTCATAACAAATGTTATGACAGGCTGGAGCAGTTGCTCTCCTTTAATCAGAGGAGAGAGTGGCATAGCAAGCGCTTTTCCGCTGCTTTAATATAATGATAGCGGCTTACGAGTAAAGTAGGCTTTTAGGGCTGTGTTTGTGCTTGTACAGCTGAAGCATTGATGTTCCCTGGGTTGGAAATGTCCCTGTTGTCACGTGCTCAGGTGGGTGGGCAGGCTGCACTTCACCTCATTTACAGGACAAAACACTCAGGGCTCCAGGGTTTAGAAACTCCTGTGCTGGGCTGTACCCAGACCAGCATTGGAGACAGGCTTGGCCTTTCTGTGGGGCTGACAAGATGATGAGCCAAGACCAAGTCTGGCATCTAGGACATGAGCCAGTTCAGATCCCCAAGCCCAGAAATGGGTGTCAGGCTCCCTCTGTACTGCCTAGGGAAAACTGGGGCTCAGTATCGCTTTGCACTCAGTCCCAGGTGTTTCCTGGGACTCAACATCACCTTATGATGGGTCCAAGACATCTTCTGGAACCAGCAGCAGACCTTGCAGATGGGTGTTGGTCATGCTCTGAGCAAGGTACTCAGTGACTGCAGTGCAGTGTTCATGGAAGAAGGTGTCATACTGTGCTGAGCAGCTTCGGGAGGAGCCTTCTGGTTGGTGGAAGCTCTGAAGGCTCATGAAAAATTCAGCTACTTCCAGATTTGGTTGGAAATGGAGCTGAACCACATCCTGCTTCTGGTAGTTGAGCCCTTTATTGGATCTAAGCTCAAGCCAAGTGATTGGGAGCAGTAGCCATCTCATAAGCTTCTTATGAGGATGAGCCACTAAAGGAACAAAAGTCTGTGGCGCATTAAAGGAGAAGCATATGTCTGGAGGGAGGCCAGCCCAGTCCCTCTTCCCATGATGTCTTGGGGGCAGGCAAGGCATTTCCTTGATGGTCTACAGATGTTCAGAAGAGATTTCTGCCCTCCTCAATTTCCTTCTGGAGCAGCATGTGGGCTTTTGTTTCAGGGCTTTGATCCCTTGCTCCTCAATGATCAGTTCTTCTCACTTTCTTTCCCTCTAGGATCATGGATCGAGACACACAGGGTATGCTCAAGTCTCCAGTGCCCTTCCTACTAGGGCACAGCCTCTCCAAGGATGGCATGGACTCTTTCAGCAAGCATTTTGAGACCATCATGGAGTCTCATCGAGCCAAAGGCACATCTTACACCAGCCTGGACTCCATTGACATCCTTTCCTCCCCAGCCCACACCCATGGGACCTTTTTCACTTTTGACCTACCAACCATCAGCCCAGAAATACAGGGACAAATCCGAGACAGTGCCAAGCTGATTGAGGAGAACTTTGCTCCTCTGGCTCATTTGGAACCAGACTCTGGGACCAGTTCAGCCACAGGTGCCCCCTGGACAGAGAGGGAGGAAGAGCGGGGAAGAAGACGGAAGGGTGCTCGGCACAGCCCTTGCCACTCAGTGGACAGCTTTGGTACTCCCTTGGCCTCCAACACAAGGTGAGTGACCAAAATTGCTTGCTGTCCAGCTGGACCACCAAGGATCGATGTGGAGCCTAATGCTGAGGTCTGTTTTGCAGCCAGAGTCGAAATTGTGTTGTTGGGGAAGTGTCAGGACTGTGTGTGCTGGATTTTCTGGGCAGTGGCTGATCAAGCCAGTGATCACCATTGTTTTGTTGTAGGCATGTTGATGGGAGCACAACTCCTTTTTCATTTTTGCCAGCTTTTTAGGTGCTAGAGGGCTGTGAGGTTTCCTCCAGCCGAGCAAGCAGGGAGTCCCAGGACTTCAATCCTGTGGTGGTTTCCATTGCAGGACAGTCTGGCATCCATGGTGGCTGTGGGGAGAAGCCAGTCAGAAGTTAACTACCAGTAGAAATTCGACAGCCTTTACCTGCTGGGGCCTGTGTCCCCTGCTATCTGAGTAGCAGCCTCTTGTTTCTTGAGCTATTGTCCTGGCCTCCTGAACCTCCTCAGTCTTGTTTATATTGGGAGATGAAGGGCAGAGATGAGCCCAGCCCACCAGAGGCTCCCTGTATATTGCTCCGAGCCTGCGTGCAGCTGGGATCAGGATGGCTGCCCCATGCCTGGGGAGACCTCTGATGGAGTGGGCTGGGGGAGCTCAGCCCCACCACTTCCACCCTGTCCCTATATAAGTCCATGTCCAGGGTGCGACACCTTCCTGCACTCCTCCCTCTTCCAGCAAGGTCTTGTGCTGAGGCACTTGTGATGTGGCAGTTTGATAGGCTGCGTCTTTTCCACACTCTTCTGGAGTGTGGACAGGTCTAGTTTGGATGTCAGATCTGGTCCAGTGGTTTAGCTGCAGAGTTAGTGGCTATTGGAGTACCTGGTGTCTCATTCATGCCAGTGCTGACCTTCCTGTTTTCATTGCCTCCCTGCAAGGTCTCTCTGCCCAGTGACCTTTTGTGCAATGCCTGAGCATTCTGAATCCCTCATCTACTTTCTAGGCTTAGGCTTTGGTCTTTTCCACACCAAACCGATGTCACTTCTGGTCACAGTCTGCGCCATCCTTGTAGGGTAGGTTTGTGTTGTGAAACTGGTCATGTCTAGGAGATACAAGGCAGAGAAGGGTGGTGGTATCCAGCCATGGTCAGTGCTCTCTGCAGGAAGAATTGGCTTCCTATTCCTCTGCCAAGGCAAGGGACTGAAACAGAGCACCCTGGAGAAACTGAGAGGACAGTATCTGACTTACTGTCCATGGGATGCCATTGTACCACAGCAACAGCACCACAGGGGCAAGGGGAGATGTGAGGGTGCAGAGACACAGCTGGCAGCAGGGATGACAATGAGGTGCCTTAACAGAGGTTATTCCTCACTGGTTTATAGTCAGTGGAATACAGAATATGCCGGCAGTGCTGGGGTCACTGCAGCACTGTGCTTCCCTCCTAGCTTAGGGCACAGGCTATGGTAGGGGTATTGTGTATCCTCCAAGCTGCCCTATATCTTTTCTGAGCCCACCTTTGCTCAGCCTCTTGTCTTCTTCTCTTCCAGCAGGACTACGTCTGCTTTGGTGACAGGGGAGCACAAGGGAATCCCAGCTGCAGCCCCCCAGTGTTCCCTGGACTGGAGACTCCCAGGCTTGGGTTTCCCATTGTACCATGAGTTCCAACCTCACTTCTGTTACACATGCATGCAGAGTCCCAGGCAACCAGGCAACAATCTTTCCTCATTTAGAAACAATTCTCTTGGTTGTCAGCAGGTCCCTGTATAGCTCTTCATTTTGTCTAGTTCAGGCCCTGTTTCTTGCCAATCTCCTGGGCTACAAGTGATGTTCAGACCCACCATGCTGCCCTGCAGCAGCTGAGCCAGTGCCCTAGCTCCAGTAGAGGCTGCAGGAAAGATGATGAGAAATGAGATGTAGGAGAACAGGGCCCAGCAAGGAGCAGCCCAGCTCTCTGCTCCCCAGCATGGAGTGAGCCTGCCCTCACAGTCCCCACAGGCGATGGGGAGAGAGGCGGGTGTGGTTGGGATCTGCCATTTTGTGCAGTGGAAATGAGTGGAGATTGGGACCGGGAACAGGAACTAGGCTGGGAAGGCATGTGGCACCAGGGTCTGAAACAGCCCATCATCTGCAGGGTCAGTACTCAGGACATAGGGCTTTCTGGCAAGGGAGAGGTCCAAGAAGTTTCCTTTTCCACATCACTGGTGCCATCAACTTTCTAGACTCTGAGTGGAGCCGACCACAAAGCTGAAGCTTATCCTTGTAATGCTCCCACTAAGGGGTAGTTAATGGAAATTGCTGAGGAAAACTAAGGAACCTCTGCAGCCATTGTAATGCAATTTTACCTGTGCCAGCAGGGCCAGAGCAAGGCATTTGCCACTGCCCAGGGCCACTGCAGGGTCACAAGCAGTACAGACTGACTGCCATCAGTGCAGATGGGACCCTGGGCAGGGGAACTCTGCGGTGGAGATTGTGCTTTATACTGTCTGTCAGTCTCAGGGTTGGCAGAGGTGTCCTCAGGCTGCAGGGCTTTGGTATGCGTGATGTGGTGATTGGTGATGAACACCAGTGGGTCTGGGCCGGTGCTGCCCTGCAGTTGTCCTCCTTGTGCCCCTAAAATCTTTGGTGCTAATTGTTGCGATGCTTGGGGTTGGGGTCTGGGCTGCAGATGGCCCTGCATTCTGTGACTTTTTGCCTCTCTTGGTATCAGGGATGGCCAAGTCAGTGATACCCCCTGCATTGCTGGGGAAGTGTGGTGTCGCCCGCAGCCAGTGGCCTTGGTTCACACAGCCTTGTTGCTCACACCAAGGCTCTGGTGTCCCTCGGCACACGATAGTCTGAGACCATGCTTTTATCTTGACCTTGCATGTGGAAAGTGTGTCTAAGGGCAGATCCAGAGATGCCTCCCTGGGTGCAGGGATGCACGCACCTACTGCAGCAGGCTAGATTGAAAGGGAGGGAGCAGTGGCTGAACACCCTCCCCGCCGCCCCGGCGGGACACCCCCCAGTGGTGGGCACACCCCAGCATGGGGCAGAGGCTCTGTGAGTGGTTTATCACCCCATTTGGGCAGGAGGTGAGCTGCTGAGCTGGCTGAGCAGAGGGCTGCAGTTAAAGCAATCTGTTCCTGTGGCTATGACGTTGACCCACAGAGCATGTGTGGAGGCATAGCCCCCCCAGGGCTGGGGAGACCCTCCGGACAGGGGAGGCTGGCCAGAGACAGATGCAGTGTTGGCGAGATGTCGGGAAGGGAGCCGGGGCAGACCTGGGGATTGCAGGGAGTCGCTTCTGCGGTGGCATCCAGACTTCTGCAACTGCAGGTCCAAATTGCAAGATTTGGCTAAGCTGCCGGGTGCAGGCAGGTGCCCAGAAGATCACCTGGCTTGCTCAGTCCTGTACACTGGCAGCCGGGGCTGCTGGCCCACAGGCAAGGCAGTGCAGGCTCTAGGGCATCAGCCCCGGAGAGATGTAAATGGGCAAACTGCATCTCTCTGGGGGTGTAAGCCCCCCGAAATCCAGCTGCCCATCTTCCATCCCACTCTCCTGGAGCCAGCCTTGGCCCGGGCACAGCCGTGCCACTCGCTGAGGGGTGCCCGCAGAGGGAGGGGACGTGACACGCCCCCCGAGCGGGGCAGGCTGTGCCGGGACCTCATCGGGGCAGGCAGGAGAGGCAGCATCGAAGACGGGGCTGCAAACCGCCTGGGGAAAAGCGCCAGGCAGCGCGGCGAGGGGCAGCACGGCCGGAGCCTCGCTAGAGGGAGAGCTCAGCCCTGGAGCTGCGGATGTGTGGGAGGAGCGGGGAGCCCGCGGGGCTGGGGCTGCCCCGGGCGGAGGATGCGCCGGCGCTCAGAGCTGCGTCTCTGCCAGACTGCGGCCGCTGGCGAGTGCTGAAGCGCGGGGCCTGCCAGATAGCTCTGCTGCTGTTCTTTATAAGGTCCCTTTTGTTACTGCAGCGGTCGGGGAGCCGGTGCCCCTCCCGGGGCCAGCGCAGGTCTGTCATTTGGCCTGGGCTCCCAGGTGGCACTGGGCAAACTGGTGAGATGCTGCCCTGAAGGGCTGTGCCCAGTTTGGAGCCCCTTGGGGTGGATTCAGGGTGTGATGCTGGAGGTTGAGAGTGGGACCTGAGCAGAGGAAGGAGGGCAATGAGAAAAGCATGGAGATAGGGGAAGGAAGGTATGGAGTGGGCTGGGGTGGGATCTTCTGGAAGAGAAGACAATCCTCCACCCAGCAGGTGAGTAACTGGATTTTAAGGCTCTCAACTGGCTCCAGAAATTGTTTGCTGGGATTGCAGTGTCAGTCCCTGTCCTCTGCAGGAGCGGTTGTGCCCTTCACAACAGGAGCCAGTGGGATGGGGTAATGGAGGACAGGTAGACACCTCTAGAGAGGGTGGTGCTGCAGGAGAGGTTCTGGAAGTCTGCAGAGAAACAGGACTGAAGAGGGGCACAGCTGCCTGAAGTTCAATCTTACCTGGATCTGTCAGCAGTAACGCTGGCGGGTACTGCTGTGGCTGGGTGATTTGAGGACCACGTTGAACTCAATAGCTGCCAGAAAGCAGCACCAGCCCCGCCTGTGGTTAGAGGCTGGCCTGGCTGACCTTCAAGTGTCCTCCCAGCCCTAACTTCAATTCTGCGAGGAATGAACCAGCCCAGATCTTGGCTGTCATAAATCAAAGTCGCTCCACTGAGACCGATGGAGGGAGCTGCATTTATTTAGCTCAGCCAAAGATCCGGTCTGGTACATTCTTAGCAGCAATATTAGGCAGGCTGGGTTCACTTGGCGGAGGCATTGGGCATCTAGCCATGCATGTAGGGCTTCGGGAATTGAGAGCAGAGTGCTGCTCTGCCCTAGGCACGTGTCCCACGGGCTCCTTGCCATGTCCCTTCATGGTGCAGGATGAAACCAGCCTCATGTGGGGAGAAAGAGGCATTTGGACTGTGCCTTCAACCTTTGGATGGTTGAAGGTCTTGAGTTTCCTACAGCAGGTGTCTCACCTGGAAATGTGTCAGGAGGACCTGGACAGCCCAGGAGCTCAGCCGAGCACCCCCAGCTGAAACTGGTGGCTACTAGTCCAAGCCTGTTCTCAGGGAGTCTCTCCTCTCCAGCTCCTGCGGAACAGATTGTTGATTCAGGAAGGGTCCCACCATGCAGGTACAGTGTCAGAAGAGTTCCACCATGCAGATACAACCCTGCTGGCAGCCAGCTGGAGCTCAGCCCCCAGTCTTGGCTTTGCAGAGCTAGTGCCCTATTGCTTCTCCACATCCAGGAGAGAAGATTTGCTCCTGGTTGCTGGCAGCCACGTGGTGCTGAGTGAGTTTAGTTGATGGTGTCAAGGGAGAGAGGATATCAGGACTCCTGCAGCAACACAGTGCATTGCAGCCAGGGATTGTGCTGTGATCTGTGCTTCTGGGCTCTGGGATGTTGGCCAGAGGAGGAGTATTGGGGTAAGATGATGATCCAGTTACAGGAAAGAAAGGAGTGTTTGGCCCTGAGAAGGAGCATTTGGGCCCTGGAGAAGCATCTGGCATGGCAGAAGGAGTGTGTGTGATGTGGTGGCCCTGAGCAGGACCATGGTCCTGCAGCAGCTCCCCAGGGCTGGAAACACAACATGGTCCTTCTGCTGAGCTGGGGTGGGAAATGATCAGTGAAGAGCCTCTGTCCCAGGGCGATCCCTGATCTGGACCATGTGCCTTCCTTGCAGAAACCCCCAGAAGTGCCTCGCTGTGGCTGACACAGGTGCTGGGGACTTGGGCTCTCTAGCAAACACCTCTGAGGTGATGGGGGACCTGTGCTCCTGATGACACGAGTGGTGGGAGTGGGGAGTGGGATGAGCCAGCACTGGGTCTGCTTGGGCATGACTTATTTCAGGCACGCTGAGGATACTTGTGCAATACCGAATTTGATCTTTGTTCCTTAACTGTGTACCTAATGTAAAAACTATTATCTCAGTGTTTCTTCAAGCCAAACTAGAACGTCACTTTACAAAGTACACTAAAAAAACCACTCTAAGACATTAGCTCATTGGCGAGAAAATTAACATCATCTCAGTTGCCTCAGACATGGACATGTCTCTTGCTCTGCTCTCCATTTGCTTGAGGATTTGCCTCTTGGTTTTCTCTCTGTTAAGCTGCACATTCTCCAAGCCAGCTGGGGCATTGAGTGGTGACAGACAGATGCCACAAGGTGGGCGCTCTGAGTCTATTGAGGCTGATTGTCCATATTTAACAGCATGAGAGTGGCTTGAGTGATGAAAGAAAACCTATTTCATGGCATGGTTGGGTTGTGCCTCATCATGAGAGCAAGGTTATGTTTTATGATGTAAAACCCCAAATCAGTATGGGGACTTGGTGAGGGAGGGAATAGCAGATCCCACTGGTAGAGCTACTTTGAGACCCAAGCCTTGAGATCACTACATGCCCATTACAAGAAGCAAGGCAAGAATTGCAGTCACAGGTTAGGCGCCTGCAGGGCCATACAAGTTTTGAAGGACAAGACAGACTCTGTAAGTGGCCCCATGCCTGGATGCTCAGCACTAGATAGGAGGTAGAAAAGCTGAGGACCACAGATTGGGAAGAGAGGTCATGGGGGAAGACTCAGAACTCTGGGTTTGTCCCTGGGGGCTTCAGAAACCAGCCAGGGAGGACAACTCTCAGGCAGGACAGGTGAGGTCCAAAAGCATATCAGGAGTTTTAATGATGGTGATTGAGAAGAATTAAAAGATCTTCAGAGGGTGACTGAGCAGCCTCTTGCTCTGGAGGTGCAACTGGGGCATGGGTGGCTTTGGGTTTTCTAGCTCAGCCTGTGGCTGGAAAAGCACTATTGGAGCTGCTGGTCTGGGAATGGAACAGTACCTGTGCCCTTGTGATAGCAGATAAGGAGTTTTAGCAAAAAATACAGTCACCACAGCCCATGGCTGGCAGGTGCCAGTTGCTGGAATGGATTCATCTCCTCTGCTTCTGGCAAGCAAAGAGCCTGTGACCTCTGTCCTTGATTGAGGTCACAGTGACTGCAGCCACACAAGGAACTGAAGTGGGCCCAAGGTGTGTGCCCAGCACTGGCCCAGCAGCACCTTTGCGTGTGGCTGTGTTTCGGGAGAAGAGTTTTTCAGGCAGGTGGGAGGTTTGCACACAGGATGGGGTGTGCTGGTGATGCGGACAGGGATGCTGGAAGCTTCCTGGCCGGCACAGCTTCCCAGAGCAGGTGGACTCAGACCTGGTGAGTTCCTAGTGACTTTGTGACCACTCTCGTGGCTGCTTCCCCCAGGGTAGCATGGGGTGATGGATAGGCTCCCTGGGGAGGACTGAAGCCAAGTGGCCACAGATCTGCCCTGGGCCACCCATCCAGGTCTTACCGTAATCACCGCCTGGCACAGCTGAGCTCAGCGGTGGTCCGAGCAAAGTGCATCAACCCAAGGACTTGCAGAATGTTGGAGCTGCTTTTGCCAGGGAAGTGCCTGACCCACGGGTTTGAGTGCAGAGCAGCTTCCCCCGCTGCACACCAGCTGGGGGAGCCCCCCAGGACACTGACACGCCTATCAGGGCTGCGGAGGGTTCCCCTGGGACAGGCAGCGCTGAGCAGAAAGGAGGCTCGTCCTTCTTGAAAGAAGCGGAGCCTCAAGGAGATTGGCCTGGGTAATTGGCTCAGGAGAGCAGGCCTCTTAAAACTCAATTAGAGTCTTTTAAAAATAAATCAGACTGGAACATTGCAAGGGCTGCCAGAATATTTGGGCGAGGTCAGAGTTGCTTAACGTTCCTTGTTGATTAGATTCAACCAGCTTTTAGTTGGGATAACTTCTGCACGGCTGAGTCAGATTGCTTCGGGGGCCAAGCCAAAAGTGTCTCCTAACGTGGCCATTTAAGGCATGGTGGGATGAGAGCTGATGGGCAGCCTGGAGAAGACAGTACACTCCACTGTGAGCTGGGAGGCCAGGGGAGTTTTCCTTCATCTTCGCGCTCTGCCTCAGCTTTGCCGTCTGTGTAGTGCTTTGAAGTGAGTGGGTGGGAAAAGGTGAACGAAGAAGTTACAGTCGTCTTGTCTCGGGTAGAAACTGCGCTTGAGAGCAGGACGAGGAGTTTGTCCAGATTAAAAAATGAGTGTGGATCTGTAGGACAGCATGTGATGTGCACATGTTTCTGCTCCAAGTCTCCACTACAGCTGAGCTTGGCAGAGCCTGAGCCCACACATACAGTTTCACAGGCTCAGAGGGGGGGACTTTGGAGCAGTTGTACTTTCCCTCTACATCCAGTTTGGATGTGGATTTGAGTGCTTTGATCCTGTCATCTGTCACTGGAGCTGTCCCATCACCCCACCTCTCCTCCAGCTACATCCCCAAACCTTAGCTCTCAGCCCCGACCTTGGAGCGTCTCTTAACGGTGTTGTTCATCCTGGGTCCCAGCAGTGAGTAGCTAGTCTCCAAAGCAGGGTGAGGAACCTGCATTTCCTGAGAAGCTGAACAAGGAGAGAGGATCTGTAGGCAGGCTAACATGGAGTGCCCCTTCCCATTGCAGTGACCACCCCCAGAGCCAGCTGGTTTCAGACTTGGAGTCGGAGATGGACAGCATGGAGCATCTGGTCCTGGGCAGCACAGACACCCTTTCCAATGGGCACAAGGCTGACCTGGAGGCCGCCAAACGCCTGGCCAAGAGGCTCTACAATCTGGATGGCTTTAAGAAAGCAGATGTGGCTCGCCACTTGGGGAAGAAGTACGTGTGGGTATTAGCAAGGAACGTTCCATTCTGCAGGGGTCTCACCTGCACCTGCAGTGCACCCACAGCTGCTGCCCTTGCAGGGTGCCAGGCTGGCAGGGAACAGCTGGCGGGCCCTCACAGCCAACTCCCCATGACTGCGACATCTGCAGGAGATGTTACCTCTGAAGGTCTTAAAACCTGAGAAACATCCAGATTTTGGTACCTTCCTATCATGACTGCATCTTGGATGCTTCAGTAGGGGGTTGGGGTAGGGGGGTGGCTAGCTGACCCCTCGTGGGCCCTTCCAGCTCTAGTTTCTCCATTTTCTCTTACATGCCAAGTATTCCCATTGGATTTGTGGGTGACTTCTCTGAGTTTCATGGGAGTGTGGGGTGTGTGTCCTCAGTACAGCTCCTGCAACCCTGGGGAGTTCCTAGCCTCCTAGAATCCACCTAACTCCCATGTGCCTTTGGCTGTCCCCACAGTTTGGTTGATCCCACTCCTACCCTCCCCCTTTTCTATTTCAGCAATGAGTTCAGCAGGATGGTGGCAGGGGAATATCTGAAGTTCTTCGTGTTCACGGGCATGAGCCTGGACCAGGCTCTCAGGTCAGAGCTGAGTGTGTGTACATGTGCATGTTTGTGGTGTCCACCAGAGTGGGGTCCCAATAGACCATGCCCTCTGCAGCTCTACAGCCATACAGAGATCTGTAGGAGCAGGCAGAACCCATGACTCCCCACCTGGAGATCCTCTTACCTCTTAAATAGGAGAGGGTGATTCCCAAGGTGATCTCTCAGCCACACAATCAAGAAAGGGCATCCGTGGTCTTAACTCAATGGTCAGTGCAGTCGGATGACAGTCAGGTTCACCTAGGCCTGGCTTTCCAGGTCTTGAACTCGAATCCTTCTGTTGTTACCCTCACCTCCTTTCCTGATGTAGCTCCTGGGACTGGCTGTAGGTCTCTGCGATGTGCCAGCAGGATATGGTGCTGTGGGCTTGGAGGAGAGTCCCACAGTGGGTTGGGAGGGAGAGATGTAAAACAGTGGGACTTCATCGACACATAGCAGGGTCTCCAAACCAGAAAGCACAGCTCCATTCCTGCGCAAGGTGGGTTGGAGAAACTGCTGGTGGGCTTCATGTGTGACCAACACTGCTGCTGCTTTTTCAGGTCCTTTCTAAAAGAGCTGGCCTTGATGGGGGAGACACAAGAGCGAGAGCGAGTGCTGGCTCATTTTTCGCAGCGCTATTATGAGTGTAATCCCAATGCCATCCCTTCAGAAGGTAAGAAACTGTGCATGTCTCTGTGTGTGTGTATGTGTTTCAAGGGAGTCTATATGTTTGTCAGCTCAGTCAAGGTGCTCAAACTGAAACTAGAGAGCAGACTGAGAGCCTATACTGACACCTTAGAAGATAGCCCTGGTTACAGAGATGTCATTTCGCTCAAATGACAACTGCTTTTTATTTTTTTTAAGCCTGCTTTGGTTGGATGATGCATAATTAGGACTCAACTCATCCTTACTTCTGACCTTGAGCAGATTAGCACAGGAAGCAAGAGATGGCCCTCCTCACCAAATAGACCTCAGCTCTCAGACCCTCAGCTCAGGGAATATCCAAGTGAGAAAACCCATGTACCTGACACTTGGGGAGCACAGACACACACTTCGTACTGTTTCGCGTCTTTGCACCTCTCCTGTGTGTGTTTACTTGCTGGGTCTGTTTTGGGCTGGCCCTGGGGCAGGTGAGGTCTGGGCTGCCAGGCTGGCGGAGGGCTGTGCTTGTCCTGTCTTGCCATGCTAGGAGCTCTGCAGGATTAGCTACAGCATCACTGCCTGGCTGTAGGGGCTGCAGGGTTGGAAGGGAATTTGTATGCTCAGGTTTGGGGCCAGCTTTAATTTAGTGGCCTCCTACCTACTTGCCCTCATGCTGTCATCACTACACTGACTGCTCTGTGCTCCTTGTGCGGAAGGAGGGGACTCAGGCCTATTTTGGAGGCTCAGAGCCCCCGTGCCCTGCCTGAGATGCCAAGGGTCTGGAGCACCAGCTGCACGGCTGAGCTGGGGGCTATAATTCCTGTCCTGTGCTTGTGCTGCAGATGGAGCCCACACCCTCACCTGTGCCCTGATGCTGCTTAACACAGATCTGCATGGACATGTAAGTTAACACTGCCATTGTCCCAGTCTGTCCTCTGTCTGACCCCACTACCCTGAACCATAGGTGCCGGGGCAAGAGTGAGGACTTGCAAGGACAGAGCCACATGAGCAGAAGGCATGGAACCCTGGGTCCACAAGCACTGGTCACTCTTAATGTGTCTGGTGAGGAGAGAGGAGACAGGCTGAATGAGAGGAGGAGCTGGTGAAGGAGAGAGGGGGACTTTGGGGGAGACTTGATGAGCTGGAAAATGTAGAGGTGGGATGAGAACAGAAGAGAAAAGTGGACAGGGAGAGAAGGTGGGAATAAGACTCCAAAACCAGCTGCCATCAGGAGTGGGAAGAGTATTTCAAACTCTTGGAGTCTATGTAAAGACAGCAGCTTTCCCATACCTGCAAGCAGACTCCCTGATACCTGGCTGGTCCCTCACCCCTCTGCAGAGATGGGTGTCTGTTCCTGGGCTGTGGGACCTGCTGCAGCCAGTATTGACCTCTGTCCCAAAGGTAACCCTCACATTTCTCTCCCCCTGGCTCCCCCAGAATATTGGGAAGAGAATGTCCTGCTCTGACTTCATTGGCAACTTGGAGGGACTCAATGGAGGCACTGACTTCCCCAAGGATTTGCTCAAGGTAAATTCAATTGTTCTCCCTGGCCAGCCAAGCAGCAGGAGCAAAAGTGAGAGCTTTGGGCTGGATCACATAGGGTTGCTATGAATCACACTCAGATCACACTGGGATGCTATGAATGCAAGGTGCATTAACATGCAAGAACAGTGATGGTCCCTGGGCCAAAAGTTTTCCTCCTGCCTTGCTGAGGGGAACATGGGCTGTCCTGTTCCCCTAAAAGGATACTGTCTGGGGTCCTGATTCCCTTACTAGTCTTGCTGTGCCAGTATCACAGGCAAGAGAGTGCACACATGGAGCAGCTTACTACGGTTGGTTTGCCCAGCTGCAGGCAGAGGCTTCGTGGGCATCATCACGATGATACTCAGCCCTTCCTGACTCCCTGAAGCAGTGGAGCCCAAAGCTTTGGCCAGGCCCTGGGACTGGAGCCATCTCTGGTGGCAGAGGTGTCATGGACAAGACATGGCAGTGGGGATGGTGGGCTGCAGGTTAAAGCCTCAAAGCTGGGAACTCACCACACTGGAGTGTCTGGGGGTCTCCTGCCTTCTCCCTTCTTAACCCTGTTCCCAGAGGGACTTGGCCAGGGATGGCAGCGTTCAGCAAGCACCTCTGGCCTTGGACTGCTGTGCTTCTCTGGCATTGCCTGTTCTCAGGAGGGTGTTCTGAGCTGCTGTCTCCCCGTCTTAGACCCTGGGAACAGGCTTAGATCCCATGGGGTCTGCCAGGCAGAAACCGTTGCTGTTGGTGAAGCGCTACAGTTGGAAAATACTCATGGTGTGGAAAATGAGTTCCCACAGGGTGCTGGAGCCACAATGGGGGGGAGGTGGTTGAGGAAAAAAGGCAACAGAGGGTGAAAAGCTGAGCTCCCTTTTCAGCCTCTGTGGGTCTATTCCTGGCTGTGTCGCTCACCCCATCATTAAGGGGTTACCAGCAGTTCTCAATAGGGCTGTCCTCCCTCTCAGCCCACGCTTCGCCAGTAAAAGGAGTTACTCAGGAAAAATTCTCCTCTAATTTTAAACCCAGCTCCAGAAAAGTCTTTAGGCACCCAAAATGGATGGAAACACCCAAGATGTGGACCCTAAACCCCTGCCCTTCAGTGCTGCTGCACTTTGGAGTATCCAAGCTCCACAGACCCCTCGGTGCACCCCCTTTGCAGCCCATGGTGCCCCATGGTTGGCTACCTGCACTTGAGGCATTGCCCTGTTCCTATTAAATTTCACCCCTAAAAGTACCAGCAGTTTAAACATGTGAGATCAAGTTATCCCATCAGATCCCAGACACTGGGAAATAGGACAGTGAGGAAGTGCCACAAAGCTACAGGCTTTCTCTCATGGGCAGGGGCCAAGACCTTTGCTGGGTGTAAGGGCATGGGGGACGCTGCAGTGCTGCAGCACAGCCCCGCACAGCTCTGCCCGCAGCCCAGCAGCTGGGAGGCTGATCTGCTAAAAATGGCCTGTTCCCTCTGCAGCTGCGGTGCTTCCCACCGCCGCCTTTCAGCTGCCTCTGTACAGGAGCCATGCTGGGGAGGGGGAGTGAAAGGCAGTGTGAGAAACCTTATGTGGAGCAGACTGCAGCTCCTCACCTGAAACACCATTTCACTTGGGGAACCATCTTCCTGTGCAAGATGGAATGGGGCCCCAGGGTAGGTGAGAGGGGGAAAGTGCTGTTGGCGTGTGTGAGGGGGAGGACTGGCAAGGAGGGCTTGTGCTTCTCTTTGGCAGCCTTTGCCAGGCTCAACTGGAGAAGACCCTCCTTCCCTTCTGCCCAGTGCTTTTGGCTGCTTGGTGCTTTGGTCCCCATACAGGCTGAGGGAGCAGACAAATGGGGACAGGCTCACTAGCCCTGTTACCCTGGGTAGGATGCTGCCTCCTTGGCAGACCTAGCTGGCAGGCTGTACTTGGTGACTGAGGCTCCTGTGCAGGTGTGCCACACAGCTGTCAGGCTAATTTTAGTGCTCCAGGAGCACCTACATTTCCTAAGGGTAGCAGGAGAGAGGAAGGGCTGGCAGGCTTTGCAGGAGCTTCCCAAAGCTCAAGGCTGGGTCTTGGGCAGCTCCAGCAGCGCAGAAGAAAAGTCCTGGGGGCGCTTCCAAGCCTGCCTGGGTAGATAGCACAGGCTGCTACTGCACGAACTTTGAAGCTGGAGGGCTGGAAGTGGCTCTCACCCACAGGGAAACTCACTGCCAGGGGATGGGGGCAGGACAACAGGACCTAGGTGGCTGCAGGGGCACAAGGCCACTGTCCCCTGTGACTCTGGGGACACCATCAGAATAGACCCACAGGGAGCCTGAGCACTCCTCTTTTCTCTGGCTGCAGAGGGAGTCCCAAGACAAACACAGCGTGATGCCTGAGAGCTTGTGGCAGCTTGAGTCAGATGAGAACTTTATCTGCTACTAGCTAATACATGTAAACAATCCCAGTTTTATGCAGAAGCAATGAAAACACTTTAAGAGCTTTCACAGCTGAGCACCACGTCCCCCTCACTGACAGTGCTTCACCATACCCTGCACAGCACTGCTGCTGGAGCTAAGGCAGTGATGCCTTACCAGCACTGCTGCTAGAAACCCTTTCCTCTGTCTCTGGAAGCTCCCCTGGAGAAGTATACTCTGCAGAAAGGGCTGCCCTCCCTCCCTCAGGCGTGGAACCATGCCAGGGATATAAGAACCCTTATAATGCCATGCCCGAAGATGCCCGCATCTGCAGGCTTGGACCTGAACTCCTGTGGCCATACGAAGACACTGCCCATACAGCAAGGAAGGAGGTGAAGCAGGTCATCCTGGAATTGATGGTATTTTGGTTAGCTCTTGAGATGTTGCTTTTCTCTTGACAGTGTGATTTTAGCCCAGGCCCCCTGGGATTTCACTCACTGTTGCTGGTTGTCTGTTATATTTCAGATTTGGATTTGACCTTTACAAGATTGATCACTTTCTGGAGCCTTAGCTCATCTCCATCTTCCTTACTCTTTTACCTTAACCTTGTGCTTCACTGGCTGGCAGAAAAGCAGTAGGGCTAAATCAGGCCCCATTTCTCCCCGTTACTGCTTAGCAATTGCAGGAGTGAGGCAAATCTGTGCTGCGTTCCAGCCTAGAAGCCCAGAGCACGTCACAGATGTTAATGAATTAAGCCTGACAATGCAGTCGGGTCCTCGGGGGAGGAAGGTAGGATGGGGCCCCACCTTCCAGCTTGGAGGCACAACAGCAGGGCTCAGACGCTCAGAGTGCTGGGTAAGTGATTAGCAGTGTGGGAAGAAAGCCCTGGCTCCCACCTCTGAGCTATAATCACAGAAACGCTTGCTCAGTCTAATCCCCCGGGCAATTTTTTTTTGCCTCTTTCCCTTGGGAGCAATATGCTGCCCTGCCCCTGTCTCCCTTGGCTCCCCCCAGCCTCAGGGGTAGCCCAATACATCTGATGTGCCAGGCACCCATGCCCCCTCCCTCACAAGCTTGTGCCCAGTAATCACTATGCCAAGCAGTTAGGATAGAGTGGAAAATTTCCCCCTCTCAACTGGCTGCATCTCCTGCTCAGTCAAGCCTAACTAAATTACGCATCGATCCTTGCCTTCTGCAAGGATGCCCAGCTCTTTGCATCTTCACAGGAGCAGCTGCGTGAAGCATCTCTGTCCTGCTTGTAACCAGCTGGGTGGCTCTAGCTACTGCCTGACCTGGGAGGGACAGGCAGGAGTGTTAAGCTTGGGGTGGGCACTGAAGATGGAAGGTCTGAGCACATCTCCACTGGGCCCATCTCCTACCAGCTTTATAGGTCCCTGGGGTGGACAGGGCTGCAGCAGCAGCTCTGAAGCCTGCTCAGGTGGAATGGAGGGGAGGTGCCACCCGGCCCCTGGAGCCCAGGAGATGTCACCACCGCGGCCCCACAAGAGCCCAGGAGGGTCCAGCCACCTGCTCCCCCTCTCCTCGGAGAGGAGGCAGGGACAGCCAGCCGATGCAGCAGGGGAGCTCCGGCAACTCGCGTGGCATCAGCGCCAGGAATGCTGTCCCCGCGGGTGGGATCTGTCACCGCGGATGGGATGCCGTCTCCACGGGTGGGATGCAATCCCCCCGGTGGGATCTCTCCCCGTGGGTGGGATCCTGTCCCCGCGGGTGGGGTGCCCGCCGCCAGCCCCTCGGCTCGGTCCGGCCCGGCCAG